>JANAVB010043419.1:21064299-21489299 GCA_029216955.1 Iris pallida
GTGCGACGGATAGGAGTAACTGCCAATAGAATTGCATGTTAGAAGACTTGGCGGTTACTATCATATCAGTCATGGAGATGATGATACTAGGCATTGGGTGGGGAGAATAATACCTGACGTATGGGCTTCTTTGCACTTTTTTGATTACCTGTGCGCTCCTCCGGAGACGCAGGCTCCAGGCGCCCTCTGACGTTTCCCAGAGCGTTATGGACGTAGCCCCTTGCACATGGTGCCATCTGACGCTTCCAGAGTGTTATGGACGTAGGCCCCTGGTGCCCTTTACGGAAACTATGCCGATCCTATTTACAGCTAGGGCTCATACGTCGAAGGATTGTATCTCAACTGCATATTCACAGTAGAATGGTCAGGGACCCGATTGCATGCATACCTTTTCTCTTATTATATTATCATAGTTTATATGGCATGGTATTTTCTTGTATCTTGCTACGTCCCTTTGAGGACCTAGTTACCTCTTCAGGGTTAGACGATTTTCCACAGGAGTACGGAGCGGTGTTGGAGCTATCCTACATCGATGACGAGGCAGTCCCTACTGATTCTAGACATAAGTCTGAAATATTGATATTTTTGAAGTTTTCTTGCATTAATATAATTATATATATAACTATTATGATTTATGGGCGTTGATGAGATACTTTGGACTTTTATAGTTTTGCCTTGCCTGTAGGCTATGTTGCCTGTAGGCTTCTTCTTTTAACTATGTTGTTTCGTTTTCATACTTGATACTTTGGAGTTTGGACTTTGGAGAATATGTTGTCTACTTGCCTGGATGTGTTGTCTGTAGGCTTCTTCTCATTTTATGTGTTGCCTACTGGAATCTGGATGCCTCTTTACTTGCCTGTAGGCTGTAACTTTCTTCATTATGATGTGGTGATCCATCTCTGATATCTGAGCCCATTATAGTATATTTATTTATTATTTACTATTTAATTTTGTTTCCATACTTGATACTTTGGAGGCTATGTTGCCTACTTGCTTGGATGTGTTGTCTGTAGGCTTCTTCTCATTTTATGTGTTGCCTACTTTAGTCTGGAATATGGAATCTGGATGCCTCTTTACTTGTCCGTAGGCTTCTTCTCATTTTATGTGTTGCATGTGAGGACTAGTATGTAGTTATTTCATCATTATAATGTTCTCAAGTCCTAAAAAATCACTATTATTGCCATGATCATAGAGAGTTGATTCTCTAATTTCTCTAGATCAACTTAGAAGGCTTAACAAATGTATTGATGTTAACATTATATTATTGCTTTTAGGGTGGTTACTATAAGATATGTGGTGGAGTGACCCGTTTGTCCAAGGATTGTCTAAACAAAGGTAGCAGAAATATATTTTCTTCTACACGAGCAAACTATGGTAAGCTTTTCCTTCATATGTATCAAAATCATCTTTCTGTAATGTCATGTGCATTTGCGTGGTTCATCTGTTAATTATTTATAAGGTAAAATGTTGACTTTTAAAGGGATATACAATGTTGGCTTTTGAAGGAATGTCACTATTTGGTGTTGGTGAATGCAATGTTTTGAGGCCGGCTGCCCTAAAAGGGAAAGATGTATATATTTTTGGATTTTGAAATGTAATGGTGATATGTTGGTGAAACAAAAGTTGGAAAAAGAGTGATATGTTTTGAAATGTAATTAAGATGATGTAATATTTGGATATTTTTAATAAAATATTTCATATGTTAGTTAAATTTCATATTTCTGTTGTCTCGAGAAATTATTATGCTTTTTATAATGTATTGAATTATAAGCATTGACAGGTGATATATATGTGTGTGAATAACCAGAACAGAACGTTAGAAAGTGTTATGTATAAGTTCTTTTTATAATGTTTCATGAACGTTTCATGAATAGTTCCAGAACCAGATCATTTTAGCAAGCGTTATGTATATATAACTTAGTCATAACGCTTTCGGATAGATATGTTATATATAATGATAATATTAATGCCATTTTCAAATTTTTTGTTATATATAATTGAGTTAATTATCTTGTTTTTATAAAAATGTGTCATTTAAGTGTAAGTCATATATAACGATTTTTCTAAACTTTTATAACACCCATGTTCATGACGGTTGCCTGCTTCAAAAAAAAACCATCATAAATTGTCATATATGACGGTTTTTACCCGTCATAAAATGTCACGCCCCAGAACCAGAATACTGGAGAGCGGAGGACAGACACAACCAGCTACGTATATAGAAGTGTAACCCACCTCGATATACGATCACAGCTGTCTAGATGCATGAGGGTTTAACTACAAGCCATTAGTCTCTTAAGGTCAAGAACAAGCCTAGTGTCTCAATCTCAAGCAAGCAATAATAGTTACAAGATGTTAGACCATCAGATATTCAATAGTAAGTCGTCCCATACATTTCATATACAGATGATCATGAAGCTAGTCGTACAAAATACAAGGACTAGCAAGAGTTTCAGTCATACATGATCAATCATAGGATTTGTCAATCACGTTACAGCCCTTAGGCAGACAAGAAATATAAGTATTCAACACGAGCTAATACTTGCTCGGCGGCTAAATGTCCCAAAAGAATAATTTTACAATAGAGTAGGAGAGCAAAATAAAACCCACTCGTTGCCAGGGTTTCTTCTAGTGTTCACCATCTGGCTGGAAGACTGGAAGATCCTCGGGAGCTACTCCGAAATCTGGCCATACAACCCGTAAACCAAACAAGGATCGGGGTTGTAACCCTTTACCTGAACAGAGCTTAGTCTCCAATCATTTATCGACCAGAGTAAAGCATAATAGCAATGTATGAGGTAATCATAGAATGTCACTGTCTAGACAAGACTAGACTCCATCCATCAATCATGGCCAAGCAAAGAGTACGGCTTGATGCTTTAACTAACTCGGGTTATCACAAGCCTAGTTACTAACAAGATGCATTGAGATGTTCCAACAGCCACAAGCCCTGCAGACGTAATCCAGGTTATCCAATTGCAAGTTGAGAGAGTTCGATTAGGTGACTTGGGGGTGCAACACATGACAATGTGCTGGAAATGTACCCTACTCGACGGCAGGCTACAAGTCTGATTAAAGAACCCAGATAACGGGACTACCTATAGCTGGGAAATCTTTTCATGAACTACTTGATCAATCTAGTCATTATCCTAGTCAGATTCAGTATGAATCCCTGATCGTGGTAACCAGGAATCCATGTCCTAGATATGATATAAGACGAAACATGTAGCTTATACAAGCACAAACACCCACGGTGTCAAGATAAGAGTTACTTAGCAAGTCCAGGTAGCTGTCGCAACAGCGTTCAAGATTATCTTGTCATGTTAGTTTACTTATCATGTCAAGAGTGCGTCACAACGGACTACTATCAAGAATTATCATGTCAAGTTGCTTGTCAAGAGTGCACCACAATGGATCACTATCAAGAGTTATCATGTCGTGTTCATGTTATCATGTTTGTACCAGGTTCAAGTTACTAGCTCAAGACTATCAAGTGTCAAGTCGGGTCGTCGTAATTTAGGTCAAGTATATAAAACATGCAAAGAAGATCGAGAACACCCATATGGGAATGAAACCATAAGTCACATATGAACCTTGATTAAAGTGAGACATGAAGAATCTTGAAGCTAAGGCAAAGATCTACAACTTTCATGTTTTGAGTTTTTCAAGATCTAAGCTACAAAATAGCTCAAACGGGCAAAAACAGTCATTTGGAGTGATTTGCGCACTGGTGCGTGAGCAAAAATACCCACGACGTACATTGCGTGCAAGCACGGCGTACGTTGCATGGCAGAAAATCATGCGCAGCATGCAAGTTGCTGTACGCGCGTGAGAAAACCGCCCACGACACACATTGCACGCAAGCACGTTGCACGACAAAAAATTGCGCGCGACGCGTAAGTTGTGCTGCGCGCGCGAGCAAAACCGCCCACGGCGCACATTGCGCGCCAGCACGGCGCGCAGCGCGCAACAGCGAAGACACTACGCACGACACTGTTCATTGTCCCGACATTACCAAAAGGTGTGGAGAACCCATGAATACAAAAATGGCATAACTTCCTCACACAAAGTCGAAATCAAGCGGTTCAAAAGCCAAAATTGGGTAGAATTGAATTCACTACAACATGGAACCATTAGATCTAAAAAATAACCAAGTTTCAGAGATCAAGGCCAAGGAAAACCAAAAAAAGTTACAAACTTAGATCTACAAGAATCCATCCATCAAACCCAAAAATGTCAAGTTCTAAAGAGGCTTAGAATCAAGTAAGGAAGAGAATGGAACAATAAAACTTGAGATCCATCATGAAGCAAGTTGCACTTGTCTAGGGCTTCGTTGGTGGGAGGAGTAAATGAAGAAGTAAATGTAAATAATGGAAGAGAGAAAAGGAGTTGATTTTTATGCAAAATCTCTCCATCTTAACCCAACACAAACCAAGCCAAGCCAAGTCAAATTGAACCGAACCAAATTAAAATAAACTAAGTAAGATTAAACCAGGACAAAACCAAGCCATGCTAGACAAGTCAAAATACAGGTCAGAAATCCGTACACGTCTACTGGAAATATATATAACGGAAAACGGAAGTGACAACTCTACCCACCTTAAAAGAATTCTGTCCTCAAAATTTAATCAAGAGGCTAGAGATGTCGGGACAAGATATACTAATCACTAGCAATCTATGACTAGCATTCAATCAAGCAATCTTTAATGCAAGCAAGGAATTTAAAAGCATAAGGCATAAAAAGGACATTATACCTTATGAGTCAAACAGGTGTGGATATCGCGATCGGATATCATCCTCACATTTCCAGGTTGACTCACCCAAGGAGTGGTGACCCCATGCAACACGGACTAAATTAATAGTCTTGTTCTTGAGTACCATCTCTCTTCGGTCCAATATGGATACATGCCTTTCCTCATACGAAAGGTTGGTACCAACAACCTGTTGGCCCATTGGTCATGGTCAAACCTGATTTTAATAATTGATCAAACTCTGTCTCGATATAATTACAAGTCAACTCAGATGTTTACCTACGACGTTTTGGACACTGCTCAACAATGTTCAAGACTGAAGCTGTTTGCCATTCAGAATGTATTTCCTGTTAAGCAATGTAATTTTTTATTTTATTGAGTCTAGGAATACATTGTACACCGAGTCGTACTGGCAAATAGGCTATCCGAAAATGTTTTTCAAAACCATCCTATTCTTTTACAAATGACCTATGTTTTTGAAAAATATTCTTTTTACAAAAAGCTTCTGAAGGATTGTTTAAAAAGCAAAATTTATTTTCTCCAAAAATGAACTGGCAGAACCCCAGGAGAACTCGGGCCGAGTTCGGCCATTTGGAACGTTAGTGAACATTGGGTTTTTGAACTTGGTCATCCTTCAGTTACGGTTTGTCACAAAGAGTTCTGTCCGAATTTTGCCCGAATTCTGTCAGAGTTCTGTCTTTGTTAAAAATATAAATAGAGAAGTATTTCGATCATTTCAAATCACCAATTCACTTTCAATCTCTTCTCTTCCTGAGCTTATATTCTTCTAAAGAGTTCTTAAAAGCTTTCATTTTCAAATCCCAAGCCAGTTACAATCCTCTAGTCGATTTGCCAGTGCGGTACGGTCTAGAAGTTTTAGAGCGATTGTAATCAGAGACTTGATAGAAGATTCAACTCTTCACAATTGAAGTTGGTCGAGTTCTTCGTATCAAAGCTCGCGTTTGTAGAAGTTGCAAGGACTTTGTATGAAAACTTGCGGGATTTTCCAATAGTGTATTCAACTGGAAGCTAGAGTTCTTCCGACTGGACTAGTCCTCACAAGAGGAAAACCAGAATAAATCTCGGTGTTTGCGTTTGCCTTCTGATCACTTTAAATTCTGTCATTTACTTTTTGTGATTATTATTTTATCTGTGATCTAACTGCTAACAAGTTTTTAATTAGCAATATTTCGCTGCCTACTCTATTCACCTCCCTCTAGAGTATTCTGCTTTACGATTTCGTTCCTACAATTGGTATCAGAGCGGGTTATACAGGTAAAGCAAGGTAAAATTACAGTTATATTCAATTTTTATATAGATCACAGCATTACACATGACAACTGTGAAATTCACAAGTGAAGGCCAAGCCACAAACGGACCTCCACTGTTTGACGGCACAAACTACACTTATTGGAAAACACGTATGAGTTTCTTTCTGAAATCTCTTGATTTTGACTTATGGTCTGTGGTTATCGATGGCTATAAAAAGCCACATCGTATTTATGTTAATGGTGTTTTAGCTGAAAAACCCAATGACAAATATATAGAGGAAGAAAAGAAAAAGGCCAGTCTTGACGCACGTGCTATTAACGCTTTATTTTGTACTTTAGATAGAACTGAATTCAACAGGGTATCTACTTGTACACATCAAACGAAGTGTGGAAACTTTTCGAAGTAACCCACGAAGGAACAACACAAGTTAAGGAGTCAAAGATCAGCAGACTTACTCAGGAGTATGAGGCGTTCAAAATGAAGCCAAGTGAATCAGTCACTCAGATGTTTACAAGATTCTTGGATATTGTAAATTCTCTGTCCTCACTAGGAAAGGATTACAGTAACCATGAGAAGATTTGTAAACTTCTACGAGCCCTTATAAAGAACTGGATTCCAAAGGCTACAACAATCATTGAAGGGAACGACCTCTCAACAATGTCTCTAGAAACACTCATGGGTAAGCTACTCACTCACGAGTTAGAACTTCAAGACTTTGAAGATGCTACACCAAAGAAAAAGTCAGAGAAGACGATCGCTCTCAAGGCTCAACATAGAAGAACCATCGAAGATGATTCCGACGACAGCGACTCCGACTCTGAAGATCAAGCTCTTCTGGTAAGAAAGTTCAAGAAGTTCATGAGATTTAACAAAAGAACAAAGGACAGCAAAGACAACAACAACAACAAGAAAGATCCTATTTGCTTCGGATGCAAGAAGAAAGGACACATGAAGAAATATTGTCCCTCAGCATCATCATCAAAGAAAAACAACAAATATGACAAAGGCTACCTGAAGAAATCAACATAAAAAAAGTACGCCAACACAAGCATATGGCATGAAAGTGAAGCCAGCGACTCAGAAGATGAACAATCAGATGACGTTGCAAATGTGTGCTTGATGGCTTGCGATCAGGTAATCACTAATCCTCTATTTGACCCTTATGATGATTTCACCTTTGAGCAACTAGGAGAGGCTTTCAGTGAACTGTTAGATGATTACAGGAAACTGCGTAGTAAATATGAAACCTCTAAGAAGGTACTCAAAGAGTACAATGGTGAAATAGGAAGACTTACCGACCTACTATACTAGATTATATGATACTTCCAAAAAGTTGGAAATTAGTTTAGGAAAACGGCCTGAAGTTGCTGCTTCCTTTTCTAACACGTGTCAGTTACCGAATCATCGAAACACGCCCAACACTGTCAGACCAAACCATACCAAGACTATGCCCAAGAAGACTAATAGGCATGCATTCTTCTATACTAGAAAATCAAAACCTACCAATCATGCACCTCACACTACTTTCAACACTCAACATGCTAAATGTCATTATTGTGGCCTCATTGGTCATATATCTTCTACATGTAGAATCAGAAAGTTAGTAGATTTAAATATTTATGCATGGATACCGAAAACTAACCAGTCAGGACCCTACAAGAAATGGGTACCAAAGTTTTATCTGTAAATTGTTTTGTAGGTGGGACACCCTTCACATGCTAGGAGCAAATGGATCCTCGACAGCGGTTGCTCACGGCACATGACCGGTGACGCTTCATTATTTGCAACACTATCGAAGAGGAATAAAGAAGGATACGTCTCCTTCGGTAATAATTTGAGAGGGTATATAATCGGTATCGGTGACATTGGTAAGGCTCCCTATCCAGTGATTAAAGATGTTTGTCTTGTTACCGAGTTAAAACATAATCTGCTCAGCATAAGCCATTTAGCTGATCACGGTTATGGCATTAACTATGTAAAAGATAAATGTACTATTATTGATAATTCAACTGGCAGTACTATATTTGAAGGTATTAGGGAAGACAATATATATGTATTCTATTTGTTGGAAGATGCTAACACAGCAGGTAGATGTTTGATGGCCAAAAGTATTGAGAGTCAACAATGGCATATGAGGCTCGGTCATGCAAACATGGATACAATTTCAAGATTATCTACGAAGAAGTTGGTACGTGGCTTATCGGATATTTCTTTCAAGAAGGATACGGTATGTAGTGAATGTGAAAAGAATAAAGCTACTAAATCCGTATTCAAATCCAAGAACGCTGCAAAGTACCACTAGACCTTTACAATTGTTGCATATGGACTTATTTGGATCCAGCAGAATTGCTAGTCTAGGTGGTAAGTTATATACATTTGTCATTATAGATGACTTCTCTAGATATACATGGGTTTATTTTCTTGCACGCAAGAATGATGCATTATCAGAATTTGTCACCTTTTGTAAGAAAGTACAGAATGAAAAAAGGTTCATGATTACTCGTATTCAAAGTGATCTTGGCGGCGAATTTGAGAATGCAGAATTCAAGCAATTTTGTGACACAGTTATCTGCATGAATTCTCTTGCCCTAGGACTCCGCAACAAAATGGAGTTGTGGAACGTAAGAACATAACTCTATCTGAAATGGCTAGAGTTATGTTAAACCAGTTTAGTCTACCTAGATATTTATGGGCTGAAGCTGTAAATACAGCTTGCTATATTCTCAATAGGGTTCTAATTTGACCTATATCGAAGAAGACTCCCTATGAATTATGGTTTGATAGAACACCAAATGTTTCTTATTTCAAAATCTTTGGTTGTAAATATTTTATTCTTAATACCAAAGATAATTTGAGTAAATTTGATGAAAAGGCCGATGAAAGAATATTTTTAGGTTATGCAGCAAAGAGCAAAAGATATAGAGTCTTCAACAAAAGAACCATGATCATTGAAGAATCTATCAACGTCAATTTTGATGAGCTAAATCAACACTTAGACGATGATGACAATGAAGACATAATCGCACCAAGTACAGCCACTACAAAACCTTCACACAAAGATACAGAACCATCACATCAGGCATCAGATGAACCTCCAAGCAAAGAAGCCGGAACTAGCAATCCTGAGACTACACCAAAAGAGATGAGATTCTTGGCTAGTCATCCAAAGGACTTGGTAATTGGTGAGATTACCAAGGATGTAAGTACTTGTTCCTCTAATAAAGATATAGCTTCTTGTGTTGCTTTTGTCTCGCAGTTTGAACCTAGAAATATTGATGAAGCATGTAGTGATAATTTTTGGTTAGATGCTATGCAAGAGAAATTAAACCAATTTGAACGGAATCAAGTTTGGGAACTTGTTTCCAAGCCTATTGATCATCCGATCATTGGCACCCGATGGGTATTCCGAAATAAACTGAACGAGAATGGTTTAGTGACTCGTAATAAGGCTCGACTCGTAGCTCAAGGATACAATCAGGAAGAAGGTATCAACTACGATGAGACTTATGTCCCAGTTGCGAGATTAGAATTCATTCGCATGTTATGTGCATTTGCATGTTTTTATAATTTTAAGTTATTTCAAATGGATGTCAAAGTGCATTTTAAATGGTTTTATAAAAGAAGAGGTTTATGTAGCTCAACCACCCCGTTTTACTGATTTTAAATTTCTTGAATATGTTTTCAAGTTTAAGAAAGCTTTATACGGTTTAAAACAAGCCCTTCGTGCTTGGTACGACCGTCTAAGCACTTTTCTACTTGATAACGGTTTTTCAAAGGGAAAGATTGACACTACTTTGTTTATAAAGTCTTTGAATAATAATATTCTTTTGATTCAAGTCTATGTAGATGATATTATCTTTGGATCTACTGATAAATCTCTTTGTCAAGAATTTTCTAAGTGTATGCAGAATGAGTTTGAGATGAGCATGATGGGAGAGCTGAAATTCTTTCTCGGACTACAAATCAAACAAACCAACAATGGGATGTTCATAAATCAAGCAAAGTACACAAAGGATCTATTGAAGAAGTTCGACATGGAAACAGCAAAACCACTTAGCACTCCAATGGCGACTTCAACCAAGCTTGATATTGATGAACAAGGCAAACCTGTCGACATACGTAAGTATCGAGGTAAGATCGGTAGCTTACTATATTTGACTGCTAGTCGACCAGATATTATGTTTAGTGTTTGCTTATGTGCACGTTTTCAAGCTAATCCTAAGGAATCATATTTGTGCGCAGTTAAGCGTATCTTCCGATACCTTAAAGGCACTTCTTTTGTCGGCTTATGGTATCCCAAAACCACGTCGTTTGATCTAACCGATTATTCCGATGCTGATTTTGCTGGATGCAAAGTAGATAGAAAAAGCACTAGCGGCACATGTCATTTCCTAGGAAAAGCTCTAGTCTCTTGGTTTAGTAAAAAGCAAAATTCTGTTGCATTATCAACAACTGAGGCTGAGTATATCGTCGCAGGACGTTGTTGTGCACAAATTTTGTGGATGAAACAAACCTTAGAAGACTATGGATTGTATTTTTCACACATACCCATTTTTTGTGATAACACTAGTTCTATTAATTTGACTAAGAATCCTGTATGTCATTCTCGTACTAAATATATCGAGATTCGACATCATTTTCTTAGAGATCATCAACAAAATGGAGATATAGACCTTATATACATAGACACACAGAATCAATTAGCTGACATACTCACAAAACCTTTAGCGGAAGATCGTTTCAACTATTTACGTCGAGAATTAGGAATTTTAGATATCAATAATATTAATTAATTTTGTTTTATTAATTATTTATTCGATACTCATAAACTGTTTTCGAGACAAGTCTAAAAAGAGTCTGTCTGTCACCACGACTACGGTCGAAGCGAAGCGATATTTAAGAGTTCCCCGGTGAACCTCCGTTAGCTGGGACAGTACTCCTACAGCTAATCTGGGACAGATGCTGAGTAAAAAATATTAATTTGTAAAGTAATATTAATTATATTACTTTGAGATTTAAAATTACTAAACTTTGAATTAAGCATTTGAAACGAATTAATGAAAAAAATGTGGCCTCATTTGAATTATTTTTATATATATATATAGCCAGGCAACCCTTGGCGAATTCGGCCCGAGTTCGGTCCGAATTCGGCCAGAGTTCGGCTGGGTATTTATATATACCAGCACCAACCCGAGGCTTCCTTCTTCTTCATTCTTCCCCACATCCTCATAACAGCAGCAGCGCGCCTCCGAAACCCTAGCTTCTTCTCCCTCATTGTTCTTCCAATCCTTGTGGAGTTTCTCCTCAAAACTTTATATTCGTGCGGAGATCGTCATCCTCTACAACTTATCCAACTCTTAGAAGGTATAATCCCTTCTTTCCTCCACTTTTTCAACACTTAGGGTTTCTAAAATTTTTGGGAAAGAATGCCTAAGTTCAATCCCTTCAAGAGGAAGAAGGCCAATGCCAGTGAAGAGGCATCGTCTTCAGATCCGCATACGGATTGCCTCTTTTCTCCGATCCAATCGGACGATGGTGCGTCGGATGAGTTTTACTTTAAAACTTTCGATCAAGCTTTATTGTGGTACGCCGATTTTATCATGCATACTATTTACACCGGATTACCGATTAAGTGGACTGTCTTTCCGGATTACTGCCCTTATTTTGAGGCATTAGGGTTGCAACATTTTGTCACCTTACAATTTCCCATTGCCACTAATGCCATTAGATTATTCTATTGTAATTTCGTGTTAGACACTTTTACAGTGAGGACACGTGTCGGAGGAATTGATATTGAATTCACTGATAAAATATTAGCGGAAATCCTTGGTTATCCCAAACGAAGGTGCCCCGTTCGATGACATCACTGATTTTGATTTCCCCGATGGCACGACACTCGTTAGTTTCAAGAATGAACTTTGTGCGCCCGTATGCGTTCTTCCTGGAAAGTTCAAGGCTAATAACTTGAACTTGTTTAACTATGAATTACATCGCATCATCTATTCCACCTTACTTCCAAAATCCACTTCTAAAGATGATGTCACTGCACTTGAGCTTTCTGCTCTCTATCATATTCTTAAGGGGATTCCTTTTTTTGTCCCTAAGACTATCATTCAGATGATGGGTAGATGTCGCGGGAGAGACTGCAACTTATCCTATGCGATGCTTATTCCTCGCATTTTTCAGAGATTTGATATTGACCTATCTACTTGTGCTGTCGACCCCGAGCCCAAGTTTCTCAAACTCTCTCATCGCAACATTGTATCTGTTCCTCCACCTACTGCACCTACTCCTCCTGCACCTACTCCCACTGCTCCCACAGCACATGTTCCTCCTCATTCTTACCCTATGACATTTGAGGGTATCCATCACCGCTTATCAGATCTGCAGTCTTTTTATGTTGAGACCTCTAGGGAATACGAGTTCCGTGATGTGACTCGGTTCCAGGCGATTGCCAACTCCTTTGCCGATCTGAGGTTTGTGCAGACGGGTCATTCTGCTAGCTCTCTACCTCGAGACCCTTCTGTTTCTGGCTACCGCATTGACGACGAGGCGGTTCACTCTCTGTTCCAGCCATGGAACGCATATGATTGGTATCGTACCACTGGCGCCACTCCTCGCACTTCTGGCGCTGGTACTTCTAGAGCTGGTCCTTCTGGACATGTTGGAGCTGCAGCTGATGACGTTGATGATGATGATGATAATTTTTGAGATGTTAGATTGTTGAGACTGTTACTTTTGTCTTATGTTTACTTGGAAATGCTCCGACATTCCAAGATTTTATCAGTACTTTTTAGTTTTTATCAGTGCTTTTCTCTTATGTGACTATTCATGGACTTGGTTTTTGGTTATGCCTCAGTTTTGACATCTTAGTCTATTATTCAGCACTTTATTTGTTTCAGTTTTATGGTTGCACTATCTATCTATCTTTGTTGCTTCCTTCTTTATTAAATACTGCCTGTAACAATTTATCTATCTATGTTAGTCATGATTATTTATGTTATTGTGTTTCTTCACTGATTGTTACTTATGTATTTATTGCGGGGGAGCTTTCTCTTTTGCAATTATTTTGCTAAGTGACAACGGGAGAGAAATAAGGATCTAACATTTTTTTTTTTCGTTCAAGTGAAATACAGGTTATGAACAATTTCTTTTATTACTATTTTGAATTGATTCCAAGCTTAGATGTTATATCGGCAAGGTTTGTCAATTATCAAAATGGAAAAGATTGTTGGCCCATTGGTCATGGTCAAACCTGATTTTAATAATTGATCAAACTCTGTCTCGATATAATTACAAGTCAACTCAGATGTTTACCTACGACGTTTTGGACACTGCTCAATAATGTTCAAGACTGAAGCTGTTTGCCATTCAGAATGTACTTCATGTTAAGCAATGTTGTTGGCCCATTGGTCATATGGTCAAACTGATTTTAATAATTGATCAAACTCTGTCTCGATATATGGAGCTAGATATCTCGGACTCTTGGACATGATCAAGAATGGCTATCTACTCAGTTCAAGACCGAAGCGTTGTTTGCCTGTTCGAGTCTGTATTTCTTTGAGCAATGTAATCTTTAATTTTATTGAGTCTAGAAATACATTGTACACCGAGTCGTAATGGCAAATAGGCTATTCCAAAATGATTTCAAAATATTTTTAAAAAATGTCCTTAGTTTTGAAAAACATTCGTATTTACAAAAGCTCCAAAAAGGTTTTCAAAATCCTCCAAAATCTATTTTGAAAAATCCTAACCAAACCCTGACAGAACTAGGCCAGAGTTCGACCAGAGTTCGGTTAGTAGCCGTTTTGATTTTTGAATTCCTTGGAACTTGGTCCTCCTGCAGTTGCGGATTTGACCGAGATTTGCTCATCGAGTTCTGCCCGAATTCTGCCCAAATTCTGCCAGAATTCTGTCTTTGGAACTCCTATAAATAGAGAAGGATTTTGATCATTTTAACTCACTCATTCACTTTCAATCTTCTCTCTATTTAAAGCCTACTGTCTTCCAAAGAGTTTTTCTCGAGCTTTAATTTTCAGATCCCAAGCCAGTTACAATCCTCTAGTCGATTTGTCAGTGCGGTGCGGTCTAGAAGTTTCTGAGGGATTGTAATCAGAAGGCTTGATAGAAGAATACCTCTTCACAATTGAAGTTGGACGAGTTCTTCGTATCAAAGCTCGCGTTGTAGAAGTTGCAAGGACTTCGTAAGAAAACTTACGGTTTTGCCAATAGTGGATTCAACTGGTAGCAAGAGTTCTACCGACTGGACTAGTCCTCAACAGAGGGAAACCAGTATACATCGCTGTCTTTGCGTTTGCTTTCTTATCTCTGCCTTTACATTATTTAGTTGTGATTATTATTCTGTGATCTTGCTGCTAATAATTTTTAATTAGCATTATTCTGCTGCCAACTCTATTCACCCCCCCTCTAGAGTATTGCGCTTTACGATTTCGTTCCTACAATTGGTATCAGAGCGAGGTTACAGGTAAAACAAGGTAACATTACAATTATTTATTCATTTAATTAATTATTATATAGATCACAGCACAACACATGGCAACTTTGAAATTCACAAGTGAAGGCCAGGCCACAAACAGACCTCCACTGTTTGATGGTACAAATTATACCTATTGGAAAATACGGATGAGTTTCTTCTTGAAATCTCTTGATTTTGATTTATGGTCTATTGTTATTAATGGTTATCAAAAGCCACCTCGTATAAATGTTGATGGAGTTTTAACTGAAAAACCCCATAACAGATATACAGAGGAAGAAAAGAAAAAGGCCAGTCTTGACGCACGTACTATTAACGCTTTATTTTGTACTTTAGACAGAACTGAATTTAACAGGGTGTCTATCTGCACAACTGCTAATGAAGTGTAGAAGCTTCTTGAAGTCACACATGAAGGCACGACTCAAGTCAAAAAATCAAAAGTCAGCAGACTTACTCAGGAGTACGAGGCATTCAAGATGAAGCCCAACGAAACAGTTACTCAGATGTTCGAGAGATTCTTGGATATTGTAAATCCTTTGTCCTCCCTAGGCAAAGATTACAGTAACCATAAAAAGATTCGTAAACTCCTGCGAGCACTTACAAAGAACTAGATTCCGAAGGCTACTGCAATCATTGAAGGAAACGACGTTACTACCATGACACTCGAAGTACTCATGGGTAAGCTACTCACTCATGAACTGGAGCTACAAGATTTTGAAGAGCCTGCACCAAAGGAGAAGACGATCGCTTTCAAGGCTCAGCACAAAAAAGCTGCTGAAGGTGATTCAGACAGCAGTGAATCTGATGCTGAAGATCAAGCACTCATAGCAAGGAAATTCAAAAGATTCATGAGATATGAGAAGAAAGCCAAAGAAAACAATAGCAGCAACAACTGGTATCAAGATGATGCTGTCTGCTATGGCTGCAAGAAGAAGGGACACATGAAGAAGGATTGTCCTACAAACTCATCATCAAGCAAGAAGAGCAACAGGTATGAGAAAGGGAACCTGAAGAGATCAACATCTCAGAAGTATGTCAATAACCAGCATATGGCATGAAAGTGAAGCCAGCGAATCAGAAGATGAACAATCAGAAGACGCTGCAAATGTATGCTTTATGACATCCGATCAGGTACTCTCTGAACCTATAGTTGATACATATGATGACTTTACCTTTGAGCAATTAGGAGAAGCCTTCAGTGAACTGATAAGTGATTACAGGAAACTGCGTAGCAAATATCAGACCTCTAAGAAGGTACTCAAAGAGTACAAAGGTGAAATAGGAAGACTTACCGACCTACTAGCTGAGGTTAAAGATAATGTTAGTGAGTCTGGTGAGCTTTCTTCTATTAAGCTCTTATTACACGAGACTACCAAGTCATCCGAAGAAAAAGACAAGGTTATTGACCAACTGAAAGAAGAACTTTCTAAAGAGAAGAAAAGTCTTCAAAGTGCACAAGTCAGAATAGAAGCACTCACTTCTGACTATACTAAGTTATATGACACTTCCAAAAGATTAGAAATTAGGTTAGGAAAATAGCCTGAGACTGCTGCTTCCTACCCTAACACGTGTCACTTACCGAATAATCGGAACATTTCCAAACCAAACACTGTCAGACCTAACCATATCAAACCTTTACCCCAAAAGGTTAAGCCCAAACAGGATTATAGGCATGCTTTCTTCTATACTAAAAAACCTAAACCTACCAACCATGCACACCACTCAGCTTTCAACACTCAACATGCACAATGTCATTATTGTGGCCACACTGGTCATATTTCTCCTGTATGTAGAATCAGAAAGCTTGTTGATTTAAATATTTATGTATGGATACCAAAAGCTAACATCTCAGGACCCTATAAGAAATGGGTACCAAAAGTTTCATCTGCAAATTGTTTTGTAGGTGGAACACCTTTTACATGCTAAAAGCAAATGGATCCTCGACAGCGGTTGTTCACGGCATATGACCGGTGACGCTACATTATTTACAACACTGTTGAAGAAGAAGAAGGAAGGTTATGTCTCCTTCGGTAACAACTTGAAAGGGTATATCATTGGTATCGGTGATGTTGGTAAGTCTCCCTATCCTGTGATTAAGGATGTCTGTCTGGTTACCGAGTTGAAACATAATCTACTCAGCATAAGTCATTTAGCTGATCATGGTTATGGCATCAACTTTGGCAAAGACAAATATACTATAGTTGATAGCTCAACTGGTAGTACTATCTTTGAAGGTATCAGGGAAGACAACATATATGTTTTCTATTTGTTGGAAGAAAATAACATTTCAGGTAGATGCTTAATGGCTAAAAGTGATGAGAGTCATCTGTGGCATATGAGACTCGGTCACGCAAATATGGACACAATCTCAAGATTATCCACGAAGAAGCTAGTACGCGGTTTACCGGACATAACATTCAAGAAGGATTCGGTATGCAGCCAATGTGAAAAGAACAAAGCTACCAGATCCACATTCAAGTCAGTAAACGCAGTATGTACTACTAGACCTCTACAATTGCTACATATGAACTTATTTGGTCCTAGCAGAGTTGCTAGCCTCGGAGGTAAGTTATATGCTTTTGTAATTGTAGATGATTACTCTAGATACACGTGGGTATACTTTTTGACACACAAGAATGATGCATTATCCAAATTTATTTTCTTTTGTAAGAAAGTACAGAATGAAAAAGGTTACATGATCACTCGTATTAGAAGCGATCATGATGGCGAATTCGAGAATGCAGAGTTTGAGCAATTTTGTGACACACACGGTTTTGTAAACGAGTTCTCCTACCCTAGGACTCCACAACAAAATAGAGTTATGGAACGTAAGAACCGAACTCTATCCGAAATGGCCAGAGTAATGTTAAACCAGTTTAGTCTACCCAAATATTTCTGGGCTGAAGCTGTCAATACAGCTTGTTTTGTTCTCAATAGAGTTCTAATTCGACCCAAATCGAAAAAGACTCCATTTGAGTTATGGTTTGATAGAATTCCATCAGTTTCATATTTTAGAATATTTGGTTGTAAATGCTTTATTCTTAATACAAAAGATAATTTGGGAAAGTTTGACGAAAAGGCCGATGAAGGTATATTTTTAGGTTATGCGGCCAAGAGCAAAGGATACAGAGTCTTCAACAAACGAACTATGATCATCGAAGAATCAATCAACGTCACCTTTGATGAATTAAATCAAATGACTATCGATGACAATGATGAAGATCTAACTGTACCAAGCTCAACACCAGCTGATTCTGCTAGAGAAGAACCCGGAAGCAGCTACCTTCGGAGTCTGCCGAAAAGATTAAAATTTACGGCTGATCATCCAAATGATTTGGTAATTGTGATATTACCAAAGGTGTAAGTACTCGTACATCCAGTAGAGATATTGTTTCTAGTGTTGCATTCATTTCACAGCTAGAACCCAAAACCATTGATGAAGCATGTAGTGATCATTTTTGGTTAGATGCTATGCATGAGGAATTAAACCAATTTGAACGGAATCAAGTTTGAGAACTTGTTCCCAAGCCTATTGATCATCCGGTCATTGGCACCCGTTGGGTATTCCGAAATAAACTTAATGAGAATGGTTTAGTGACTCGTAACAAGGTTCGACTCCTAGCTCAAGGATATAATCAGGAAGAAGGTATCGATTACGATGAGACTTATGCTCCAGTTGCGAGATTAGAATCCATTCGTATGTTATGTGCATTTGCATATTTTCATAATTTAAATTTTTTCAAATGGATGTCAAGAGTGCATTTTTAAATAGTTTTATAAAAGAAGAAGTTTTTGTAGCACAACCTCCAGGTTTCACAGATTTTAAAAATCTTGATCATGTTTTCAAGTTGAAGAAAGCTTTATACGGTTTGAAACAAGCCCCTCGTGCTTGGTATGATCGTCTAAGCTCTTTTTTACTGATAACGGTTTTTCAAAGGGAAAGGTTGACACTACACTTTTTATTAAGTCTTTTAATGGCAAGCTTCTCTTAATACAAGTCTATGTTGCTGATATTATATTTGGATCTACTGATGAATCTCTTTGTCAAGAATTCTCTAAGTGTATGCAGAATGAGTTTGAGATGAGCATGATGGGAGAGCTGAAATTCTTTCTCGGACTGTAAATCAAACAAACTGACAATGGGACATTCATAAATCAAGTCAAGTACACAAAAGATTTGCTAAAGAAGTTTGATCTGGACAATGTCAAACCTATTGGCACTCCGATGGCAACTTCAACAAAGCTTGATATTGATGAACAAGGCAAGCATGTCGACACACATAAGTATCGAGGTATGATCGGTAGTTTATTTTATTTAACTGCTAGTCGTCCAGATATTATGTTTAGTGTTTGCCTGTGTGCACGTTTTCAAGCTAATCCAAAGGAATCACATCTGTGCGCAGTTAAGCGTATCTTTCGATACCTTAAGGGCACTTCTTCTGTTGGCTTATGGTATCCCAAAACCAAATCCTTTGACCTTATTGGTTACTCGGATGCAGATTTTGCTGGATGCAAAGTTGATAGAAAAAGTACCAGTGGCACATGTCATTTCTTAGGCAAGGCTTTAGTCTCATGGTTTAGTAAAAAGTAAAATTCTGTAGCCCTATCAACAACAGAGGCTGAGTATATCGCCGCAGGACATTGTTGTGCTCAGATTTTGTAGATGAAACAAACATTGGAAGACTATGATTTATTTTTCACACACATTCCCATTTTCTGTGACAACACGAGCTCAATTAATTTGACTAAGAATCTGTAACGCCCCAGTCCCAAAATACGTAGGACTAGGAACGTAGACATGCCAGCTGTATTCATACGAAGTATACTCCAATATATGGAAACCTCGTACGAATACATAAGCTGTAAAATGCAGTAGAACCATAACTAATCTCATCCACGCAAAATAAATGAATAAAAGACATCATATAAAGATAATGAACTGTCTTGATACAATATGTTGGGCGGAGACAAATCCACTACCAACAAGTAAAGAAAAAAAATACATAAAAAAAGATATGAATTTGGCGAGCGAAGCGAAGACGATCCAAGTGCAATCATCCTCGAAGAAATAGCAATGAACACCTGCGAAAGACAAGAGCACACACCTGGGGAGATAACCAGGTCCTCAGAGGGATGTAACAAGACACATAATATCATGCCATATAAACTGAATAAATATTGCTCAAATAATTAAGTCAATCGAATTATAACATGGTCTAATACGCACTTACTGAACGAGCGTACCATCCCCCCAACCAAACAAGGACAGGAGATGGTAAACTAATTCACGGTGACGTATCTTTCCATGCTATGAATCCAATATGGTATCCGGACCCCAACAAGGTTCAATACCTTCTCATCGAAGTAGTAAGTCACACCTACAACCAAACAAGGACAAGATGTGACGAACTAATCCGCGACAAGTTATTGTTCCAAGCCACGGTCAGATACAAGTACCCAAACCAAAAGTACTCGTACCTAACGGATAAAGGTACCTAACCGTTCTAAGTGAAATGTAGTTAAGAACAATCCTTCCTACGCATGGGTCCTGGCTAAATAGGATCGGCGTAGTCCCCCTTGGGCACCAGAGGCCCCATCAGTAAGAGCATGACGGTCCGCAGAATCGTCAGTGGCCGTCAGTAATCATGGGTCATCAATCCCGTATCTCCGGCGGAGAGTCCGGGTCACAAAGGAAGTGCATCGAAGCCCATACGCTAAGGAATTGTCCTCCCCGCCCAATGCCTACTGTGTTGTATCCACAACACAAACCACTATAACCGCTAAGTCAAACTAGCATGCAATCTCTATTTACGGTTATTCCTATCGCACGGCTTGTACGTACTGGTGGCCAGCCAATCACACACTTCCGTGTCCTACATGCGACACGCAACTTCGTGGTAGAACGTGTCAAGGCCAATGAATGCAACACACAAGGTGGTCCCTTAAATCTAGGTTTAATGTGAGAAAAATAATACATAACAGGAAATATAAATGAACAGTAAGTTCTAACAGGTTATGCCATGTATCACAGTTTATTTTGCATAAAGAAAATAAATAATGCATGAAATATGAGCTAAAATAAATAAACAGCAAATGGCAAGGTGTCTTGCCTGGTAGGACGCCTGGTGTACTGTAATGCTCAATGTAGCACGAACTGCAACTTCGGTGTAATAACTATGCAAGGTGACCTCTGTTGGTGGCACGGATAATTCCATCGGGTCCAGGACGGTTAAATTGGTTAGGGTGGACATATGGTAGTATAGACTTGACGAGGGATAATGGAATTTAGTCATGGACGGAGGGATAGTCGAAGGAATAATAAGATTCTTTATTAGTAAAATATATTTAGAAAATATTTAGAAACTATTTAGAAAAATTATTATAATACTTGGAAACTGTATTATTTAAAATAATTTAAATAGATATGGTTAAAATCTAATAAATCATCTACGACTAAAATTCTAAATTTGTCAATCATAAAAATGTTTTAGTTTAAAACCACATTCTAAAATATCATAAAATAATATTCAAAAATTATATATACATATTAACGATACATAAATATATAGTATATATATACGTTTTGGCCAAAGAAAATAGAATTGATAATATACCCAAAACTCAAAAGTTAAAGCCCAAATAATTTAAATTAAATAAAAAGAGAATCTTCTTAATAGACTAAGGCCCAAAACCTACACTGGGCTCAGCCCCACTATTTAGTCCAATCAAGATAATAATAATAATAATAATAATAATAAAAAACTAATAATAATAAAAATAATAATAATCATAACTACAGCAATCATAGACTGCTGTGCTGCTCCTCATTTATGCTGAAAACAGCAGGAGAAGAAAGTGAGAACAGCAAACAAAAAAATTAATAATAATAATGATAAAGATAATGATAGTAGTTCATGTACTGCTGTTCAAATAAAATAATTATTACCAAATAAATAATTAAATAAATAAAATAAATGAATAAATCAAAAAGAAGAAAAAATTTAAACGTAACAGAGACATAGTTCTCCTTTTTCGAGGAGAACTCATCAAAAAATTGAAAAAAGGAAAAATATAATAATTAGAGAGGGGAGAGAGAGGTCAGGAAGAGAGAGAGAAAAGCGGTGGGGAGAGAGAAGAGGGGAGTGGCGTACTCCGGCAGCGACGGAGCGGGAAGGTGGTGCTGCCGGCGTTGGCGCACCCAGGCGGGGCGACGCGGCGAGGAAGGAGAGCGGGGCTAGGTTCGGCGCCTGTGCGGCGGAGATCCGGCGGGCTGGGGTTTGGCTCCGGCGGGTGCGCGGATCTGGCGGAGAGGGCGGCTTGCGGTGGTCCGGCGGGGCTAGCGGCCAAGGACGGGCGGCACCGAGTAAGGTGAGTCGAAGCTAGGGTTTTAAATTTTTGATTTTTGTTTGGGAAATTTGGGGGTGACAACGACGGGCGGTATCGATGGGTGATTTTGGCCGGGGCAGCGGTGATGTGTTTGGCCGAGGTGGCTGTGGGCGAGGCTGTAGGAATGATGTCGAGGATGGCGGTGTTGGTCTTGGTGGCAGCGGTGGTGTAGGTGGCCGGTGAATTGTGGGGAAGGTCGGGGTAGTCGACGGAGACGCTGTGGCGGTGATGGTAGGGGGTCGCTCGGTGTCGGGGCTGGGTGTTTGGTGGTCGTGGTTGTAATGGTGGTGGTTTCGGTGACGGTGGTGACGGGGTTTCTTTGGTGTTGGTGGACGATGACAGGGGTTGGCTAATCTGCGATGGGCCGAGGAGGTTAGGGTTAGGATTAGGGCTAGGGTTATGGATCGTGTCCACGTGTCGGACACGAGGATGATGATGAGGTCCGAAATTGTCGGACGCCAAGAAGGGAACGAATGTATTTGTAAAGAATTAATTAGTGGAAAGACACATGCCGACACGGGCTGACACAAAAAAAGGTTGGACACCGACACGATGCACAGGTTTGGGTTGTGGAAATTTATTTGTGGATGTGAATTGTGGAGAAATAAAAATACATGGATGAATACCTGCCTATTTATAGTATGTGGAAATTCTCATATGGATAGGATTATGAGTAGTTTAAACCTACTTTAGATAATTGCTACTAATAAATTTAAAATCAAATCCAAATCTAAATGCAAATCTAATTTAAATCAAATTAAATTTTAGTTTAAAATCGAATAGGATAATTCCAATTTCAAATACTTAACTATTTAAATAAATCCAAAATTTCAAATCAAGGTTTAAATCTTCACAATAATTTCGAAATATATTTTCCAAAAATATTAATAATAATAATTTCGAAAATTACATTAATATTTTTAAATATCTTTTTGAATAATAAATTATTAATATTAATAATTCTCAAAAATTATATTTTTATTCAAAATAAACTAGCAAAATATTTATGAAATATATGTATGCACAAATAATGCATACTTTTCCTAGTACACAATAAAATATTATTTACGATTAATAACTCTTAAAAACAAAAGACTTTTTATAGCAAGAATAATAATTATATGTAATATTTTGAAAGTGTATAAAAATTATAAAAAAATATTTTTCTAAAATATGTACGCTCGCACATATTCGCACTCGACGAGCAAGAAAAATAAAATTTCGTGCGCGACGTAAAATACGACTACGCGACGTACAATACAAAATTTTAAACCAGTACCAAATTTAATAAATTAAAAATAGTAAAAATTTAGGGGTTTTACAGAATCCAGTATGTCACTCTCATACTAAGCATATCGAGATCCGACATCATTTTTTTAGAGATCATCATCAGAATGGAGATATTGACCTTGTATACATAGACACTAAGAATCAATTAGCTGACATCTTCACAAAACCTCTAGCAGAAGATCGTTTCAATTATTTACGTCGAGAATTAAGAATTTTGGACGTCAATAATGTTAATTAATTTTGTTTTATGATTATATTTCAATACGCAAAAACTGTGTTAGAGACAAGCCAATAAAGAGTCTGTCTGTCACCACAACTACGGTTGAAGCGAAGCGGTACTTAAGAGTTCCCCGGTGAACCTCCGCCAGCTGGGACAGTACTCCTACAGCTAATCTGAGACAGTCGCTGTGTAACAAAATTTAATCTATAAAATAATATTAATTATGTTAATTGAAGGTTGAAATTACTAATCTTTGAATTAAATTTTTAAAATGAGTCAATGAAAAAAAAGTGGCCCAAACCAACTAACAGAACCCCTAGGCGAATTCGGCCAGAGTTCGGACCGAATTCGGCCAGAGTTCGGTTAGTGGTATCTGGTTATATAACCAGAACCCGAGAGCCTCTTCTTCTTCATTGCTTCTAAAACCTCTTCTACAGCAACAGCAGCCGCGCGAAGCTCTCCAAACCCTAGTTCTTCACCACTTCATTTCTCCCAATCTACTTGGTGAAATCTATCCAAATTTTGGATTCGTGCGGAGATCGTTGTCCTCTACAGCATACTTGAATCTCGGGAGGTATAACTCCGTATTTCTTCTCCTTTCAAATTCGTGCATATTTATTTTATTTGTACAATGCCTAAGGGATTCAACCCCTTTAAGAGGAAGAAGACGACCAATCCTAGTGAGGAAGGATCATCTTCAAATCCACACACGGATTCCCTTTTTTCACCAGTTCAATCGAGCGATGGCGCGTTCGATGGGTTTTATTTTCAAACCCTAGATCAAGCCCTTCTGTGGTATGGAGACTTTTCTATGAGATCCATATGCACAGGCGCTCCTATCAAATGGACTGTGTTTCCAGATCATCGCCCTTATTTTGAGGCATTAGGGTTATAACACTTTGCTAAACTTTGTTTCCTGGTAGCTACTAATGCCATTAGACTTTTCTATTGCAATATTGTACTAAACACGTTTGACGTAAGTACTCGTGTTGGCGGACTAGATATCGAGTTCAATGATGTCCTCTTAGCGGAAATTCTTGGTATTTCTAACGAAGGTGCACCGCTTGATGATATCACTGAATTTGATTTCCCCGACGGCACGACACTTGCTAGTTTCAAAGCTGAACTCTGTTCCCCTGATCGAGTTCGCTCTAGAAAGTTCAAGGCCAATAACTTGAACTTGTTTAGTTATGAATTGCATCGCATCATCTACTCCACTCTCCTTCCGAAGTCTACTTCAAAGGATGATGTCACATCACTTGAGCTGTCTGCTATGTATCATATTCTTAAGGGGATTCCTTTTTCTGCCCCTAAGACTATTATCCAGATGATGGGACGTTTCGTGCAAGAGATATAAATCTCTCTTATGCGATGATTCTCCCACGCATCTTCCAGCGTTTTGATATTGATCTGTCAACTTGTACTCAAGACCCTGAGCCCAAGTTTCTTAAGCTATCTCGTCGTAGTATGACTGCTGCTGCTCTTTCTACTGCTCCACCTCCTCCACCTACTCAGCAGTATGCCATGACCTTTGATGGCATACACCAGCATCTTTCTGATTTGCACGTCTCGATGACGGATATGGCCCACGAACGTGATTTCTGCGATGTCACTCGTTATCAGGCGATAGCAAATTCTCTAGCTGATCTCCGATTATCTCAGACTGGACATTCTGCCGGTTCTATTCCTAGAGATCCAGCCTTTTCTGGTTAGCTGTGAGGATGAGGCTGTTCATGCCTACTTTCAGCCCGGTAACGCATATGATTGGTATCGTACTGCTCGTGCCCCTCCTCGAGACTATGTCGGTAAGTTTTACACTGGCGCCCCTCCTCACCCTTCTGGAGCTGGTCCTTCTGGACATATCGGTCATGCTGCTGATGATGATGATGAGGATGATGAGGAGATGTGATGATGATGTATTAGCTGATTTTGAGACTTAGTTATTGTCTACTGTACACTTGGAAATGCTCCGACATTCCAAGTTTCTTTCTTTTAGCGTTTATTATCAGTTTTTTTTGGACTTGTACTGGATATTTCTTGATGTCTCTTGAACATCATTTTATTTTTATGGGATGCGTAGTTTATCTTTCATATCAGTTTATTTATTCTTTATAGCATCTTTATCTGCTTCTATATTATAAACTGCCTGTGAAATACTTCTCTGTTATGTCTTGTATATTCTCACTGCATGAGATATTATTTTCTTGTGTTTCTTCACTGTTGTAGCTTATGCATTAATTACGAGGGAGCCTATTTCTTCGCAATTATTTTGCTAAGTGACAACGGGGGAGAAAAAGGATCTAATATTTTGTTTTGAGAATAATACAGGGATTGAACAATTTTGAACACTTTTTGTGGTATCTTATCTCAAAAGATGTTATATCATTCATAGTTTGTCAATTATCAAAATGGGAGAGATTGTTGGCCCATTGGTCATATGGTCAAACTAATTTTAATAATTGATCAAACCCTGTCTCGATATATGGAGCTAGATATCTCGGACTCTTGGACATGATCAAGAACGGCTATCTACTCAGTTCAAGACCGAAGCGTTGTTTGCCTGTTCGAGTCTGTATTTCTTTGAGCAATGTAATCTTTTATTTTATTGAGTCTAAAAATATATTGTACACCGAGTCGTACTGGCAAATAGGCTATTCCAGAATGATTTCAAAATGTTTTTAAAAAATGTCCTTAGTTTTGAAAAACATTCGTATTTACAAAAGCTCCAAAAAGGTTTTCAAAATTCTCCAAAATCTATTTTGAAAAATCCTAACCAAACCTTGACAGAACTCGGCCAGAGTTCGGCCAGAGTTCGGTTAGTGGCCGTTTTGATTTTTGAATTCCTTGGAACTTGGTCCTCCTGCAGTTGCAGATTTGACCGAGATTTGCTCATCGAGTTCTGCCCGAATTCTGCCAGAATTCTGCCAGAAGTCTGTCTTTGGAAATCCTATAAATAGAGAAGGATTTCGATCATTTTAACTCACTCATTCACTTTCAATCTTCTCTCTATTTAAAGCCTACTATCTTCCAAAGAGTTTTTCTCGAGATTTAATTTTCAGATCCCAAGCCAGTTACTCTAGTCGATTTGTCAGTGCGGTACGGTCTAGAAGTTTCTGAGGGATTGTAATCAGAAGGCTTGATAGAAGAATACCTCTTCACAATTGAAGTTGGACGAGTTCTTCGTATCAAAGCTCGCGTTGTAGAAGTTGCAAGGACTTCGTAAGAAAACTTACGATTTTGCCAATAGTAGATTCAATTGGTAGCAAGAGTTCTACCGACTGGACTAGTCCTTAACAGAGGGAAACCAGTATACATCGCTGTATTTGCGTTTGCTTTCTTATCTCTGCCTTTACATTATTTAGTTGTGATTATTATTCTGTGATCTTGCTGCTAATAATTTTTAATTAGCATTATTCCACTGCCAACTCTATTCACTCCCCCTCTAGAGTATTGCGCTTTACGATTTCGTTTCTACAAATGTAATTTTCATTTTATTGAGTCTAGGAATACATTGTACACCGAGTCGTACTGGCAAATAGGCTATCCGAAAACATTTTTCAAAACCATTCTATTCTTTTACAAATGACCTACGTTTTTGAAAAACATTCTTTTTACAAAAAGCTTCTGAAGGATTGTTCAAAAAGCCAAAATTTATTTTCTCCAAAAATGAACTGGCAGAACCCCAGGAGAACTCGGACCGAGTTCGGCCATTTGGAACGTTAGTGAATGTTGGGTTTTTGAACTTGGTCATCCTTTAGTTACGGTTTGTTACAAAGAGTTCTGTCCGAATTCTGCCCGAATTCTGTCAGAGTTCTATCTTTGGAAAAACTATAAATAGAGAAGTATTTTTATCATTTCAAATCACCAATTCACTTTCAATCTCTTCTCTTCTTGAGCTTACATTCTTCCAAAGAGTTCTTAAAAGCTTTCATTTTCAAATCCTAAGCCAGTTACAATCCTCTAGTCGATTTGCCAGTGCGGTACGGTCTAGAAGTTTCAGAGCGATTGTAATCAGAGGCTTGATAGAAGATTCAACTCTTCACAATTAAAGTTGTTCGAGTTTTTCGTATCAAAGCTCACGTCTGTAAAAGTTGCAAGGACTTCGTATGAAAACTTGCAGGATTTTCCAATAGTGGATTCAACTGGAAGCTAGAGTTCTTCCGACTGGACTAGTCCTCACAAGAGGAAAACCAGTATAAATCTCGGTGTTTGCGTTTGCCTTCTGATCACTTTTAAATTATGTCATTTACTTTTTGTGATTATTATTTTATCTATGATCTAACTGCTAACAAGTTTTTAATTAGCAATATTCCGCTGCCTACTCTATTCACCCCCCTCTAGAGTATTCTGATTTACGATTTCGTTCCTACACAACCAATTTTGAATGATCAAGGATATGGCTCGGATTCGGGATGTACCGTCGTAATTGGTATACATGGAATACGTTATATGCCTCACGTAACGACGGCGGAAGAGCGAGACGATAGGACACATCACCTACTCGCTCGAGAATATCAAACGACCCTATATACCTAGGACTAAGCTTTCCCCGCACGCCGAATCGAATGACTCCACGGGTAGGCGAGATCCTAAGGAATACATGGTCGTCGATATAAAACTCAAGAGGGCGCCGATGAGAATCGGCCCAATGGCGCTGACGATCTTGTACAACTCGAAGATGATCTCTAACTTGTCTGTCCACCTCGATAGTCTGTGTAATCATCTCTGGACCAAGCATCTGTCTCTCGTCGACATCATTCCAGGCTAAAGGTGATCTGCACTTCCTGCCATACAGTGCCTAAAATGGTGCCATCTGGATACTGGCCTGGAAACTATTATTATAGGAGGACTCTACCAAGTGCAGGTGATCTTCGCACGAACCACCAAAGTCGAGTATACATGATCGTAACATATCTACGAGAGTTTGAATCGTGTGCTCTGACTGACCATCTGTCTACGGATGATAAGCTGAACTGAACTTGAGACGAGTCCCCAAACTCTTCTGAAGACTCAGCCAAAAGTGCGATATAAATCTTAAATCTCTGTCGGACACGATACTGACTGGCACTCCATACAACCTAAATATCTGCCTAAGGTACATCTCTGCCAGCTGATTCGTCGACTGACCAATCTTGAAAGGGAGAAAATGAGCTACCTTGGTGAGTCTGTCAACTATAACCCATATAGCATCTCTTCTAGCTGGGGATTTAGGTAACCGAGACACAAAATCCATGGTAATGTGCTTCCATTTCCATTCTGGGATCGGTAAAGGTTGAAGAAGTCCAGCTGGTCTCTGATGTTCAGTTTTTAACTTGTTGGCAAACTAAACAACGAGAGACAAACCGGGCTATATCCCTCTTCATGCCATTCCACCAGAAATGCTAACGGATATCACGATACATCTTCATACCGCCAGGATGAATCGAATACTGTAAATTGTGAGCTTCTGCCATGATTTCTTGCCTGATATCACTATTAGGTACACAAAGACGCCTTCCATGTCGGAGTGTACCGTCTTCGTGAATGCATAACTCTGGTCTTCATCCCGCTTCACATTATGCCCTAAGCCGCTGAAGCTTAGAATCTGTTGATTGAGCTAACTTGATTCTCTCGACTATACTGGACCGAACTTGCATACTAGCCATCAATGCCATATTGGTAGAAAGAACTACTTCTATTCCCATCTTCTGAAGATCTGCTAATAACTCTGGCTGTGCTGTTAGAAAATAATCTTATGCTCTTCTGCTCAACGCATCTACAACTACGTTGGCCTTCCCAGGATGATACTACAGGTTGATTTCATAATCCACCAGTAACTCTAGCCATCTTCTCTGACGCATATTGAGGTCCTTTTGGGTAAACACATACTTAAGACTCTTGTGGTCAGTAAAAATCTCCACCCGATCTTCATACAAATAATGCCTCCATAACTTGAATGCGAAAACCACCGCTGCTAATTCCAAGTCATGGGTTGGGTAATTTCTTTCATGATCACGAAGCTGACGTGACGCATAAGCTACTACCTTACCATGCTGCATCAAGACGCATCCCAATCCTCTGCCGGAAGTATCACAATAAACTGAAAAATCCTCCAGTCCCATTAGGAAGCATGAGAATGGGGGCCGTCATCAATCTTCGCTTTAACTTCTCAAATGAACTCTGACACTCTGTTGTCCAAGCAAACTTCACATCCTTGCGGGTCAACTGCGTCAATGGTGCTGAAATCCGAGCAAAGTCTGACATAAACCGCCGGTAGTAGCCGGCCAATCCTAGGAAACTCCGAACTTCTACGACGGTACTAGGTAATGGCCATGTATCTATAGCTACTATCTTCTGGAGGTCTATTTCTACTCCACTTCTGGTGATGATGTGACCTAAGTACGAAATGCGATCAAGCCAAAACTCGTACTTACTGAACTTCGCGTACAACTGGTGCTCTTTGAGAATATGAAGGACTATCCGAAGATGTTGCTCATGCTCTGCTTTAATCTTGCTATAGACTAAGATGTCATCTATAAACACTATCACGAACTGATCCAAGTAAGGCATGAAGATACGATTCATGAGGTCCATGAATACGGTTGGCGCATTGGTCGATCCAAATGGCATAGCAAGGAACTTCCAATATCCATATCTAGATCTGAATGCTGTCTTTGGGATGTCTTCCTCTCTGACTCTGATCTGATGGTACCCTTATAGCAAGTCAATCTTCGAGAATACTGCTGCCCCACTGAGTTGATCAAATAAATCATTTATCCTTGGTAGGGGATATATGTTCTTGATTGCTACAGAATCCAAGGTACGATATCAACACATAATCTTGACGTACCATCCTTTTTTTTACAAGAAGCATCGGGGCTCCCCATGGTGATCCACTAGCACGAATGAATCCCTTGGTTCTGACTTCTTCAATCATCTTGTACAGGATCTACAACTCTGAAGGTGCCATTCTGTCGACTCTCTCTGACACTGGTACCGTTTCTGGAATCAAATCAATGGTGAACTCTATTTCTCTCTCTAACGGCATGCTTGGAAGCTCTTCAGGAAACACATCAGGGAACCCTTCTACTATTCTGGGAAATTGAACTGCTTCTGCTACTACCATCCGCTATACTGGTGGAGAAGGTTCTACTTTGCCTTTGGAAAATAAAAACTCTGGTTCGCCTGGAATAACAAAAATAATCCTGCGAATATGGCAGTCTATTCTTACGTATTGTTCCTTCAACCAATCCATTCCTAGGACCACATCATAGTCGGCCATCGAAAATTCTATCAATCTAGCAAAAAACTCTCTACCGCTAACTACGATTCGACACGAGGAATAAACTCTATCTACCCCCACAAGACCATTACCAGTAAGAATATTGAGCCGTACCGATAATGACTCGGGCTCCAGTCCCATCCGTATAGCGAATCGTACAGACATAAATGAATACGATGCACTTGAATCAAATAATACTGATGCTGGAAATGAGTTGACGAGAATGTTACCTGCCACCAGCTCATCTGATGCCAATTTTTCTTCTACCATCAAAGCCATAGCCTGACCTTGTCCTCTTGGTGCTGGTCCCCTCTGCTGGTGACCTCTCTGCCTATTTTGAATCTGAACCTGGGCATACTGTTGAGCCTGAGGCAGCAACGGCCTCGGAGGCTGGTACTGCTGCTGCTGCTGTACTGGTGCTGGACCTCTCACCGATGGATTAGTTAGGTTTGATGACGATGAACTGGCTCTATTCGGATAGGACCCTATCTTGTGGTCCGGTGTCCCGCAAGCCAAGCACAATCCCTGTGCTCTACGATACTCCGAAACTACATGTCCTGGCTTTCCACAATGAGTGCACCCCATTACGGAAGACTGCTTCTGCTTCTGTTGCTGAGGATACGTCGGTGTCGAGTGCTGAACCGATGAGACTGTGGTCACCCTCCTAGGAGCTCCAATAGTCAAAGCCCTAGCTGCCGGAACTGGTGCTGATGACTGGAATATCTGTCCATAAGACCTCTTCCGTCCTCCGTTTCTATCTACAATCCTCTGCGAAGTATACTCATGCCTCTTCGCTGCTCTTAAGACAGCATCAAACGTGTGGTGCTCAAACTGCTCCACTGATATAATGATCTCTAGGTAGAGTCACTGCTGGAATCGCTACGCTCGGTCCAATTCGGTCGCCACCAAGGTAGGAGCAAACCGACTAAGTCTTGAAAATTTGGCCGCATAGCCATCGACCGTCCTTCCTATCTGCTTAAGATTGGTGAATCTCGTCTGCAGATCATAGCGAGCTACTGAGTCAAAATACTTGGTCTGGAACTTGTCGCTGAATACCGCCCATAAGACAGGCGTCGCCAAACTACTGCTAGCATCGCCCAGCAGGTGTGGGCTAAGTCCAATAATTGTAGGTGCACAACGGCCACCTTCTCATCCTCAGGAATCCTAGCTGCTTCCAGGATTACCTCTGTGTCCTGAAGTCATGCATAGGCAGCAATAGCATCTTCAGTTCTGTTAAAGAAGGGAGGGTTCAGGCGCTTGAAGTTGTTGGCTACATTGTTTCCTTGATAACCAACTCTGCCCATAGCATCTTGTACTGTCTGGTACAGGGCATCGCCCCGACGATCTTGTGTTGCAAGAAATTCTCTAATGAGTCCCACCAGGGTCCCATTGTCTGGCTCCACAGGCTGGACTAGATGAACTGGTGGCTCTTGACCCCCGAAAGGCATAAATCTGGAGGCTACCCCTGAGTGCTTGGCTTGGTCCCCAGGTTGTTGCGGGTTCACTGGAGGTGCTCCGCCGGACTGATCAGCAGGACAAAGAACAATGCCACTGAAGAAATGACATGGGAAACAATAAGGAAGGACCAAGATAGGCCGAGGATATAAGCATGTCATCAGGTCAAGATTTTTGAAAGATTAGGAGACGAGTAGAGATCAAGGGCGAGTGCTGATTGAGACATCTATTCAGTGAAACCCATACACATCTTGATTTACAAAACCAGCATGGGCCACCACTTAAACCGTGTCACGCCCCAGAACCAGAATACTGGAGAGCGAAGGACAGACACAGCCAGCTAAATATATAGAAGTGTAACCCACCTCGATATACGGTCACGGCTGTCTAGATGCATGAGGGTTTAACTACAAGCCTTTAGCCTCTTAAGGTCAAGAACAAGCCTAGTGTCTCAATCTCAAGCAAGCAATAATAGTTACAAGATGTTAGACCATCAGATATTCATTAGTAAGGCGTCCCAAACATTTCATATACAGATGATCATGAAGCTAGTCGTACAAAATATGAGGACTAGCAAGAGTTTCAGTCATACATGATCAATCCTATGATTTGTCAATCATATTACAGCCCTTAGGCAGATAAGAAATATAAGTATTCAACACGAGCTAACACTTGCTCGGCGGCTAAATGCCTCAAAAGAATAATTTTATAATAGAGTGGCAAAGCAAAATAAAACCCACTCGTTGTCAGGGTTTCTTCTAGTATTCATCATCTGGCTGGAAGGCTGGGAGATCCTCGGGAGCTACTCCGAAATCTAGCCATACAAAGCCAGCTGGGTCAGACCCCAGAAAGAGCAAGTGCCATAAGGGAGACTTCACTTAAGAACTAAAACCAACATATTAGCACATAAAAACATAATTGATAATAAAAGACATGAGTTAGAAAAAACAGGGTGATAAACGATAAGATAACTAAAGGACTATTTCGTTAACTAAGTTATAACCCGTAAACCAAACAAGGACCGGGGTTATAACCCTTCACCTGAACAGAGCTTAGTCTCCAATCATTTATCGACCCGAGTAAAGAATAACTGCAATGTATTAAGGTAATCATAGACTGGCATTGTCTAGGCTAGACTAGACTCCATCTATCAATCACGGCCAAGCAAAGAGTCCGGCTTGATACTTTAACTAACTAGGGTTATCACAAGCCTAGTTACTAACAAGATGTATTGAGATGTTCCAACAGCCACAAGCCCTGTAGACGTAATCTAGGTTATCCAGTTGCAAGTTGAGAGAATTAGATTATGTGACTTGGGGGTGCAACACATGACAGTGTACTGGAAATATGCTCTACTCGACGGCAGGCTACAAGTCCGATTAAAGCACCCAGATAACGGGACTGCCTGTAGCTGGAAAATCTCTTCATGAACTACTTGATCAATCTAGTCGTCATCCTAGTCGGATTCAGTATGAATTCCTGACCGTGGTAACCAGGAATCCATATCCTAGACATGATGTTAGATGATACATGTAGCTTATACAAGCACAAACACCCACGATGTCAAGACAAGAGTTACTTACCAAGTCCAGGTAGCTGTCGCAACAGCATTCAAGATTATCATGTCATGTTATGTTACCTATCATGTCAAGAGTGCGTCACAACGGACCACTATCAAGAATTATCATGTCAAGTTGCTTTTCAAGAGTGCACCACAATAGGTCACTATCAAGAGTTATCATGTCGTGTTCATGTTATCATATTTGTGCCAGATTCAAGTTACTAGCTCAAGACTATCAAGTGTCAAGTCAGGTCGCCGCAATTTAGGTCAAGTATATAAAACATGCAAAGAAGATCAAGAACACCCATATGGGAATGAAACCATAAGTCACATATGAACCTTGATTAAAGTGAGACATGAAGATTCTTGAAGCTAAGACAAAGATCTACAACTTTTATGTTTTGAGTTTTTCAAGATCTAAGCTATAAAATATCTCAAACGGGCAAAAATAGTCATTTGGCACTACAACAAAAATACCTTTTAATGACGGCTAAAAAGCGTCATTAATTGTAAACTATGACGCTTTTTTCTCAGTCCAAGCGTTATAAAATCGGGTGTTATAAATGTTATTAAAAGCGTTATAGATAATTCATCCAAAACCGTCATTAATAGGTTGAATTTCTGCTACGTTTTATTTTCAAAGCGTTATGGAAAGTTATGAAAAACCGCTGTATATGGTTGTTGTATCACATTTATAACGCTCTATACTGCATGTTATACATTCCAAACACTGCTCAATTCAATTCGAAAACAACCACTTTGAACCATATTCACAACAAAGCATTGAAATATAATATAAAGTACCATTCTCCATTTTATTGTCTCAAAATAGAGTATTTTAGCTACCATTCTATATTTCTCCATTTCATTATATACATCTTCTCAAAATATATAGAGTATCCAATATAGAGTACACTTTAGCTACATCAAAACTATCGACATCAAAAATCTCACAGATACTGTAGCGAAGAAGCACACATATAACGCTTCAACTTGGTCACATGAAGACTGTCCATAGCACATGTACGTATAGCAAAACCCTGAAAAAGAAAGCAGAACCCTCACTTTTAGAGTCTGTCAATTATAGAGTCTGTGATTTATATCAAAAAACCGAGAGTATCAAAGTACTCTAATAAAAACTGAAACCGACAAATAAAGTAAAACATCTAGGCATGGCATAGTGGACGTAGTCCCAAAATCAACGATGCAGGCATGCTAATGGAGATGTCATTCCCAAAATAGAAATACTCCCAACAAATATATACCCGCATGTGATTTATATCGAAAAGTTCCCAACAAAAACACCAACAGTACCAAGTTAAACCCATCATGCATAATAGATACCCAACCAACAATTTTAATCCAAATAACAAAACATCTCCTACAGCAAAGAAATCTTTCCCAACCCAACATGTATAATAGGGAAAACCTAAACCAACATCCCACAACAAGTATAGGAAGGAGACCCCAAGCAACAATTTATACAAGAAATCCAAACCAACAATGCATGCATCACAAATAATTCCAACAGCAGCTACGTAACCCGAAACCGAAAATGATTCAACAGCAAGTAAAGAACCGAACATGATCTAAAGATCATTCCCGCTTCACAAACAAAGACAATCGTAGGATCGTCAAGCCAAAATCGAACCCAACATGTATCAGTCGATCGAAACCCTTTTTATGTAGGGATCGAGATCCAACAACATCATCGAAAAACAAAATAAACCCAATAACTGAAATCAATCAAGAGTTTAGAATTTATACCCCAGAATTTGGTGTCGGAATCCGAAGGGAGCCTTCGGACTCGGCTCGCAGGCACGCACAGCGCCTCGTCGGGTTGCGGCTGTAACTGTGGAGAGGCTACATCATCGACACAAAGGTATCCTCACATCCGTGTCCAGTATCGACTCATACAAACACGAGCGTACCTGCACCCAGATTGAACAACCCAACAGTACCAACATAGAAACTACGACAACGATAAGAAACGAAGTGAGATATATAAGATGTCTTAGATAAGGATCAATCATCATCTGCTGTACTAGCGTGCCATAACACGTATAGGACACGTCCCGACACGGAGCCAGTGTATCCGATACGATTTGCAACACTTTGGTTCATTTGGTCGAACGACCAACACCAAGAATATCAGAGTACTCTAATAAAAACTGAAACCGACAAATAATGTAAAACATCCAGGCATGGCATAGTGGACGTAGTCCCAAAATCAACGACGCATGCCTGCTAATGGAGATGTCAATCCCGAAATAGAAATACTCCCAACTAATATATACCCGCATGTGATTTATATCCAAAAGCTCCCAACAAAAACACCCACAGTACCAAGTTAAACCCATCATGCATAATAGATACCCAACCAACAATTTTAATCCAAATAGCAAAGCATCTCCTATAGTAAAGAAATCTTTCCCAACCCAACATGTATAATAAAGAAAACCTAAACCAACATCCCACAGCAAGTATAGGAAGGAGAACCCAAGCAATAATTTATACAGGAAACCCAAACCAACAATGCATGCATCACAAATAATTCCAACAGCAGCTAGGTAACCCGAAACCGAAAATGATCCAACAGCAAGTAAAGAACCGAACATGATCTAAAGATCATTCCCGCTTCACAAACAAAAACAATCGTAGGATCGTCAAGCCAAAATCAAACCCAACATGTATCAGTCGATCGAAACCCTTTTTATGTAGGAATCGAGATCCAACAATATCATCGACAAACAAAATAAACCCAAAAACTGAAATCAATCAAGAGTTTAGAATTTATACCACAAAATTTGGTGTCGGAATCCGAAGGAAGCCTTCGGACTCGGCTCGCAGGCACGCACAACGCCTCGCCGGGTCGCGGCTACAACTGTAGAGAGGCTACATCATCGACATGAAGGTATCCTCACATCCGTGTCCAGTATCGACTCGTACAAACACGAGCATATCTGCACCCAGAATGAACAACCCAACAGTACCAACATACAAACTACGACCAATGACAAGAAACGAAATGAGATATATAAGATATCTCAGATAAGGATCAATCATCATCTGCTGTACTAGCATGCCATAACACGTATAGGACACGTCCCGACACGGAGCCAGTGTATCCGATACGATATGCAACGCTTTGGTTCATTTGGTCGAACGACCATCACCAAGAGTATCAGAGTACTCTAATAAAAACCGAAACCGACAAATAAAGTAAAATATCTAGGCATGGCATAGTGGACGTAATCCCAAAATCAACGATGCAGGCATGCTAATGGAGATTTCATTCCCGAAATAGAAATACTCCCAACTAATATATACCCGCATGTGATTTATATCGAAAAGCTCCCAACAAAAATACCCACAGTACCAAGTTAAACCCATCATGCATAATAGATGCCCAACCAACAATTTTAATCCAAATAGCAAAACATCTCCTACAGCAAAGAAATCTTTCCCAACCCAACATGTATAATAAGGAAAACCTAAACCAACATCCCACAACAAGTATAAGAAGGATAACCCAAGCAACAATTTATACAAGAAACCCAAACCAACAATACATGCATTACAAATAATTCCAACAGCAGCTAGGTAATTCGAAACCGAAAATGATCCAATAGCAAGTAAAGAACCGAACATGTTCTAAAGATCATTCGCGCTTCACAAACAAAGACAATCGTAGGATCGTCAAGCCAAAATCGAACCCAACACGTATCAGTCGATCGAAACCCTTTTTATGTAGGGATCGAGATCCAACAACATCATCGACAAATAAAATAAACCCAGAAACTAAAATCAATCAAGAGTTTAGAATTTATACCCCATAATTTAGTGTCAGAATTCGAAGGGAGGCTTCGGACTCGGCTTGCAGGTACGCACAGCACCTCACCGGGTCACGGCTGTGACTGTGGAGAGGCTTCGGACTCGGCTCCCCAAATGTAATTACACTCCCTTGAACAAGAACAAACAGAAAAAAAAAATCAAAGAACCCTTTTAGGGAAAAATCCAAATCAAAAATTAAGAACCCTAATTTTTAGGGAAAAAATTACAATCCCAACAAAATCTTTTTTTAGGAAAAAAATCCAAATCAAAATCACTCACTTAATCAAGAGAAGTCAACGATGATGCAGCCCTTTTCGGATCATCGCCGACGTGGACAGAGACGTCGGGAAACCCTAAAATTAAGAACCCTAATTTTGGAGAGATGGATGCATGTATGGTTGTCAAAAGTCAAAAATTAGGATATTTTTGAATTTAGGGCATAAAATAAGCAATGATCGAGATTTTAGGACAAACCGGTGGTGAAGGCTACGCCGGTGACAACCTTCCCTCTGCGGTGGAGTCTGTAACCGAGGGAAGCGAGGAACGGGCTGAGGGAAGTTGGGGAGCGGGGAGCGGGCTGAGGGGAGTTGGGGAGCGGGGAGTGGGCTGAGGGGAGTTGGGGAGCGAGAGGAGAAGGAGAAGGAGAAAGAGAGAGGGTTTAGAATTTTTCTTAAGTGCAGAAGAATTGCGGGGGAGTCGAGGTTTCGACTTAAATTTTCGTGCTTCTTTTATAACGCTCGTATCACTGGAGCACTATCAATAACGTTTTTAATATAAACCGTCATAGATTCTAGTCTTGCTGAACATTGATGACGCTTCCACATCAGCCGTCATAAAAACCACTTATCAAGCGTCATTAATAGGTCTTTTTGTTGTAGTGTGGAGTGATTTACGCATTGGTGCACGAGCAAAACTGCCCACGGCACACGTTATGTTGCAAAAAATTGTGTACGGCGCACAAGTTACGCTGCACGTGCGAGCAAAATTGCCCACGACGTACATTGCACGACAGAAAATCGTGCGCGGCACGTGTTACGACCCGCACCCGCTTTTTTGGATATGAGACGTGTCCAAGCCAGCCTACGCCGCAGAGTCGGCGGTAGAACGCTGTCAAGCCCGCAAGAAATAAATGCTCAAAATAAATTTTATTGTTCATTCACATTTCTAAATTTATTACAACGTTTACAACGTTTATATTTTAAAAAAATAGAAGGTTCTCACAATTAATGGAAATGATACCACTGCTATCTATTTCTAGGTTTCTGTCTGCAATTACACCCGTATCTCCCAAAGCTAAGTGATGCCACAGCTAACCTGAAAAATAATGGTTTCCAGTCAGAAATGGAACAAGCACACAAACCGACAGCAATGCAAATCATAATAGAATTAACAAGACATAAAAATAACATATGAGAGATAAAACCTAGAAAGTAACAGATGACATGACAAGTGGTGAAGAAGACAAGAAAAACAAATAAAATACAACTATCTATATGATGTGAAATATCAGTTTCAACATGTGAATGACTAGGGGTAAATCCGGCACCCTGTACGTGTCGTGTGCAGCTGCTATTATTTACGACTAGACATCATGGGGATAGTTCTGGGTAGTCCACATATCTACTAAGATATTTCCCCTCCCGACTACTCCGTGTGATGAGCGTGTTAACAAGCAGCAATACATATGTATAAACATAAAATATATAGACTACTATGAATCGAAAAACAATCAGAGAGTGTATTTGCCTGTGGTCCTTTGCTGGTGAAACCAATAATACCGTTGTGTCCAGAATAGTCCGTTTAGCCTAGGGTCGATGTGAAGGATTTTAGCAAGAAAATAGGAATACGATTAGCCACTATCAATGACTTAAAATTGAAGAATTTAAGTATAGATATGAGGAAGTACTTAATAAGAAATATCTATACTTATATTGAAATTTATAATTTATTTAGATAATTATCTGAAATATGGAAAATCATGGTTTTAGTCCAAACTATAATTTAGTCAAATAAGAAGTACTACAATGATAGTTTTTAGGTTTAAAAGTCATATTTAAGATACCGTATAAAAATAGTATAATATTATATTTTAGGAAGCATTAATTATATATATTGATAATCACTCAAAAACTAAGGATAATATTATTAATGATAATATTATTAAGGTAATGGTAATAATAATATAACAATAATAATAAGAATAATAATGCATACCCTTACTATAATATAATACATATCCTATTATTAGGGCTGGCCCAATAGGTTAAGCCAATCCATAGGTTAATAATTGAAATAAAATTAAAGAGTAATTGTTATGGTTGAAGTCCAACCAAACTAAATGGGTTCAGAAGCCCATAAACAATACAACAGAAAATTAAGTAAACAAATTAAATCAGATGCTGCCTTTTAAAAGTTTAACCACATCTAGCTCTTTACTAAAGAAAACTCGAGAAAGAGAGGGGAAGGGGAAGGAGTGCTCACCAGGGCTCAAAACTGGTCTGGCGCGAGACTTGCGTTGTCCCGCGGTGCATGCGTGGGGCGTGGCTCCGCGGAGGAGCAGCTCTCCCGCCTCTGGCGGCCAGGTACGGATAGCTTGGGTGCGGCATCGAGCGGCCCAACGCTGTGGGCCTCGGTGGCGCGAACGACCGATTCGCATCGAAAAAGGAGATCGACAGTCGGTCGACAAAGGTTGGAGGCGGTGGCTTGCTACTCAATCAACGACCAGATCTGGATCTGGCTGGAGTGATGGTTTGTGATGGCATTTCGGGCTCGTGTACTGCAGACGACTCCAGTCGAATGGTGGGGTATGGACCGGTCGGGTCTCGCAGAAGATGGCTTGCCAACCAGGGCTGCCCGATGCCAGCGCAATCACCGTGGCGCCCGGATTTGCACAAAATCGAAGACGCTCCTCCAGTCTGGGAGCGTGTTGTTGGCCCATTCCATAGTCATACCCGATTTTAATAATCGACATGAACTTAAGTCAATAAACAAATTATACGAACTGCTGCTAATCATTTCAAGACGTGTGAAATCAATATCAACAAGCATCGTACTACGGCATCATCAAGCACATATATCATCAATCTGAAGATTACTTTTATTGGGATCCAGTTCGAGTCATTTTACAATTTATTATGTATTTTATCTTTATTGAGTCTAGGATTAAAATTGTAAGATCGACTAGGTAATACTGGCTTAGGTTAATCTCAGTCCACATTTCTATAAAGCCTACCTATTCCCATTCCATTTTACCAAAAGTTCAAATTCATTTTTGTAAAAAAATTTGACAAATATTCAAAACTCTCCTAGACAAAACTTAAACCGAATTCGGCCCGAGTTCGGTCTGCTTGAATTCAAATATCCGTTGCCTCCAAATCTGTATGCAACGTACATATGTAAAATCTTTGGATCAGAACTATGTCAGAACTCTGCCCGAGTTCGGTCTCAGAAAACACCTATAAATAGGAGAGAGTTTTTCATTTCAAATCACTCATTCATTCTTCATCTTTTCTTCTCTATTCAATAAGTGTTTTTACCCGATCAAAAGTTTTCATATCACACCTATACTCCTCTTAGCCAAAAGCCAGTAATATCTATTTCGATCTAGAGTCTTTTGGTGTTCAAGAGTTGTAAATAGGTTGTTCAAAGTACAACAATTATCTTTGTTATGGAGCCGGTCGTGCGCTCGTCACCAAGCACGGTGTGGTGAAGTTGGTCGTGCACTTGTCACCAAGCATGGTGTTGTAAGAGACTGCAAGCTCTCAATTAGCTTGTGTCTTAGTGGATTAATATCGAGCAAGAGTACTCAAGACTGGATTAGTCCTCTCAGAGGGATACTAGTGTACATCGCTGTGTCACTGAGTTTGATCTCTCTATCTATTGCTTTACTTATTTACTGTCTCTTATTTACTGCCATAGTTTAAAATTTAAATTGGTGATTATTTTCTACTGCACTCGTACTCACTCTATTCACCCCCCTCTAGAGGTGCTCAACGGTCTTACAATTGGTATCAGAGCAGGTTATATTCTAATATAACAAACCTCAGAGAATATATATGGCAGTCGTGAAATCAATATTCAACGGTGAAGGGCAATCCACAAATAGACTGTCACGACCCGCACCCGTTTTTTTTTTAAAACGGATACAAGACGTGTCCAAGCCAGCCTACGCCGCAGTGTTGGCGGTAGAACGCTGTCACGGCCATGAAGATCAAAATCACAAATAATGCTCAATCACATAATTAATTTAATTTACAAGGATTACAAGTTTTACATTTGCAGAAAATATAAACTTGTACAAATAAAAGGAATGGCTACAACTCCACTAGCTAGCTAATCTCTAGGCTTCCCGTCTGCAAGTATACCATCACTCCCCAAACTAAGTGATCCTCGGCTAACCTGAAAATGTTGGTTTCCAGTCAGGAATGGAACGAGCACAATTCACTGAATGCAATTTCAAATAAAGAAAATGACTATAAACAAAGGTTAGACATCAATCATGGGTTTGAAAATAAACAGTAAAGCCGTAAGAAAAATCAATAGTAATAAATAGACCAATATACTTTCCACCGATAGAAGTACCTTTGACATGTGATCGGTCTGGGGTACTACACCGCACGGTCTACAATGTCTAAGCACTGTCTACAATGTCTACTTGCAGAAAAATAAGCACTGTCTACGATGTCTACTTGCAGAAAAATAAGCACTGTCTACGATGTCTACTTGCAGAAAAATAAGCGCTGTCTACGATGTCTACTTGCAGAAAATAAGCACTGTCTACAATGTCTACTTGCAGAAAATAAGCACTGTCTACACTACTGCAGAAGGTAAACACGGGCTACACTTCTGCAGAAAAATAAGCACTGTCTACAATGTCTAACACTGGCTATGGTCAGATCACATATCTTTGGTACTTCTAATTCCCGACTCCACAATTTATAATAGAAAATAATCACATAACCAATGGCCAACCAATGAAATATAGTGAAAATCAATATCAAAATGCAGACAATAAACTGTACTCGCCTGTGGTCCTTTGCTGGTGAAACCGACAATCTGAACTACTCAATGTGCCACTATAGTCAAAACCCGTACAACAGTCCCCGGAAGCTGAAATAAACAATACCAATGATCTCAGAATAGTCCAATTAGCTAGGATTGCCTGTCCTTACGTCCAATTCTGGACACAGGGGCAAAACGGTAATTTCGGACAAAAACGATGTCCGCCGTTGGATCCGCTTTGCACCGAAAAGCGTGCCAGGGTCAACAGTCTCTAAAGTCGTCAAACTACATGTCTAGGGATCCAGTTTTCCGATACGAACCCAACCGTATGTCCAAAGTTGGATTCCGGCGGGCCGTGCACAAAATCACCCGTTGAGTGGGACCGTGGGGCCCGCAAAACGACGATTTTATCAACGGTCTCAGAATCGGACCAAACTTGGCATACAGGACCAGAAAAACCTCAGAGCAGGTTATATTCTAATATAACCTAGAGGTGCTCAACGGTCTTACAATTGGTATCAGAGCAGGTTATATTCTAATATAACAAACCTCAGAGAATATATATGGCAGTCGTGAAATCAATATTCAACGGTGAAGGGCAATCCACAAATAGACCTCCACTATTTGATGGTACAAATTATACCTACTGGAAAACATGGATGACTTTCGTCTTAAAGTCTCTTGACTTTGATGTTTGGTCTATAGTTGTTGACGATTATAAGAAATCGGCACCTAAAGTGGTTGACGGCCAGCTTGTAGACAAACCTCATGACAAATATACAGAGGCTGAAAAAGTAAAGGCTAGTCTAGATGCTCGTGCCATCAACGCACTGTTCTGTGCAATTGACAAAACGAAGTTCAACAGAGTTTTAACCTGTAAAATGTCTCACGAGATTTGGAAACTTCTTGAGGTAACTCATGAAGGTACTTCCCAAGTGAAGGAATCCAAAATCAGTAGACTAACACAGGAATATAAATCTTTTAAGATGAAACCCGGTAAGTTAATTACACAGATGTTTATACGTTTCCTTGATATTACTAATCCTTTGCAATCTCTTTGTAAGGATTACAGTAATCATGAGAAGGTCAGAAAAGTACTACGGGCTCAAACCAAGAACTGGAACCCGAAGGCAATATCAATCATTGAAGGAAACGATCTCACCACCATGTCTCTGGAAATACTGATGGGCAAGCTCATGACCCATGAGCTTGATCTGCAAGTGTTTGAAGAAGCAACCCCAAAAGAAAAGTCTATTGCCTTCAAAGCTCAAGCCAGAAAATCTACATGCAATGATTCTGATGAAGAATCATCAAGTAGTGATGAACAAGCCCTACTAGTGAAGAACTTCAGAAAATTCCTAAAGTTTGAGAAAAAGAACAGAAGGAAGAGAGATATCCAAAAAAGCAATGAAGATGAAACCATATGCTTTGGATGCAAGAAGTCAGGGCACATAAAAAAGTACTGTCCAACTTCGAAGAAAAGCAGTCCATATGACATATCAAGATCAAGCAGAAAAGCAACAACCAATCGAAAGTATGCTAACACAAGCATCTGGCATGAAAGTGATGCCAGTGATACAGAGGAAGAAGACAGACCCTGCAGAAATGACAGTGTCTGTCTTATGGCGTTTGATAAGGTGTCCTCAAACCCTCTATATGATGATTTTACTTTCGATGAATTAAAAAATGTCTTTAGCAAATTACTTGAAGAATACAGAACTGTGCTTGACAAGTATAAGCAATCTCGAAAAAAGATTAAGGCATATACAACCGAGATAGCTATACTGTCCAATCTTATTGAAGATATTAAAGAGACGTCTACTACCGGTAACACGGAAGAGATAGCCAAACTCAAGGTAAACTATCATGAGGCTATCCTCAAGGTTGACAAGAAAGAAAGAGACTATGTCAAAATACAAGAGTTATATTACATAGAGAAGATGAAGCACATAGTCACAGAACAAAGACTCTCAGACATGACTGCTAAATATGAAGAGTCTGTTGCGATTTCTAAAAAGTTAGAAATCAAGTTAGGCAAACAGGCAATACCTGTGATACAGCCTAAGTTTAGTCCTAATGCTAAGCATACACCTAAGAGGACTAAAAATTAGAAAGCACGAAGGAAACACGACTATCACCATGCTTTCACTTATAGGTTTTCCAAGAAACCAAACAAGCATGTCAATATAGTTTCTACTACTACTGGTTCTAAACTTACTTGCACATATTGTGGTACACATGGACACATATCACAGTATTATTTAGCAAGAAAACTTGTTGACAATCGTACCTTATTCTGGAGACCTAAAACTAATTAATATGGACCCTTCAGTAAATGGGTACCAAATGATTCATCTACTTGTTTTGTAGGTGGACCCTCAACCCTCTCATGCTAAAAGCAAGTAGATCCTCGATAGCGGATGTTCGTGGCACATGACTGGTGATGCATCTTTGTTTGCCACGCTATCGATGAAGAAAGAAGGATACGTCTCCTTCGGAAATTATTTGAGAGGTGATATTATTGGTAATGGCACTGTCGGTATATCTCCTTATCCAGTAATAAATGATATTTATCTAGTCACAGAATTGAAACATAACCTACTAAGCATAAGTCATTTGGCTGATAATGGTTATGGTATCAATTTTGTAAAAGACAAATGTACCATATATGATATGTCATCTGGTAATCCCGTATATGAAGGTATTAGAGAAGACAATATTTATGTTTTCTTTTTGGAGAGTACTAATAATACAAAAAGATACCTAGTAGCTAATTTAGATGAAAGCTGGCTATGGCACATGAGACTAGGGCATGCAAATATGGACACTATCTCACGACTGAGCACTAAGAAGTTGGTAAAAGGACTCCCCGAGATTCCATTCAAGAGAGAAATGGTATGTGCTGACTGTAAAAAGAACAAAGTACATAGGTCTACATTTAAATCCATCAACGCTGTAAGTACTTCTAGACCTTTGCAGTTGATACATATGGATTTATTTGGTCCTAGAAGAGTCGCTAGTCTTGGCGGTAAGCTCTACACTTTTGTTATTGTTGATGATTTCTCTCGCTTTACTTGGGTGTACTTTTTATCAAACAAAAGTGACACTATTTTTGAATTTCAGATATTTTGCAAAAAGGTACAAAACGAAAAAGGCTTCATGATTACTCGTATCCGAAATGATCATGGTGGCGAATTCGTAAATTCTAATTTCAAAAAGTTTTGTGATGATAGTGGGTACTACCACAAATTTTTTTGTCCTAGAACTCCTCAACAGAATGGTGTTGTGGAGCGGAAGAATCGTACTCTAAGCGAAATGGCTAGAGTCATGCTGAATCATCATAATCTTCCTAAATATTTTTAGGCTGAAGCTGTTAGTATAGCATGTCATGTTTTGAATAGGGTGTTAATTCGACCTATCTCGAAGAAAACACCATATGAACTTTGGTTTGGAAGGATTCCAAACATTTCTTATTTCAAAGTTTTTGGATGTCGCTGTTTTATCCTGAACACCAAAGATAACTTGGAAAAGTTCGACTCTAAAGCAGATGGAGGGATATTTTCCAGATATGCTACTAAGTGTAAGGGATATAGAATTTTCAATAAAAGATCTATAATTGTTGAAGAATCAATTAACGTTACTTTTGATGAGCTTAATAGTCACAGATCTAGCGACAGTGATGATGAAGATGTACAAGCAAAAACTGAGAAGAGTCCTGTGGAAGATCTGACTCAAAAATTTGATTCATTAAAGTTCTTACCAGATCATCCAGAGACACTCATCATAGGTGATGTATCAAAAGGTGTAAGTACACGCTCCTCTCTTATGAATTCTGAAATAGCATCAAATGTAGCTTTTATTTTTCAAATAGAACCTAAGAATATAGAAGATGCCTTTTCTGATGAGTTTTGGATTAATGCCATGCAAGAGGAACTAAATCAATTTAAGAAAAACCAAGTTTGGGAACTCGTTCCTAAACATATTGGTCAATCGATAATTGGTACCAAATGGGTGTTCCGAAATAAACTTAGTGAAGATGGACAATTTCTACGCAACAAAGCATGTCTTGTGGCACAAGGTTATAATCAAGAAGAAGGTATTGAATATGACGAGACATATGCTCCTGTTGCTAGACTAGAAGCCATCCGCATGTTTTGTGCATTTGCATGTTTTAATAATTTTAAATTAATTCAAATAGATGTGAAAAGTGCATTTTTGAACGAATTTTTAAAAGAGGAAATTTTTGTGAAACAACCCCCTGATTTTGAAGATTTTCAAAAACCTGATCACGTCTTCAAGCTTAAGAAAGCACTCTATAGACTCAAACAAGCACCTCGTGCTTGGTATGAACGCCTAAGTGCCTTCTTGCTTGATAATGGTTTTTCAAAAGGAAGAGTTGATACAAATTTGTTTATCAAATCTTTAAATGATGACATTCTTCTTGTACAAATATATGTTGATGATATTAATTCAGTTCTTCTAATAAAAAACTATGTCAAGAGTTTGCTAAGTGTATACAGAGTGAATTTGAGATGAGTATGATGGGAGAGCTAAATTTCTTCCTGGGACTTCAGATCAAACAACGCTTAAAGGGAACATTCATCAACCAAGCCAAGTATACGAAAGACATACTGAAAAAGTACGGCTTCAATAATGTAAAGCCTATCGGAACTCCAATGGCTACATCTACAAAGCTTGATTCTGATGAAAGTGGCAAACCTGTAGACCAGCGTAAGTATCGAGGTATGATTGGTAGCTTATTATATTTAACTGCTAGTCGTCCTGTGTCACCCTCGGATTTTGTTATACGTATTTTGGTATACATGTACGTATCTCGGACCCGTATTTCGACTTGTCCTGACTAGCTAGTCTTGGATTTTTGCATTGGCATAGGTTAGTTAGTATTTCGTGGTTCGCGTGGTTTATCTTGGCCTTGGCATGCATCGGGTTTGGTTGGGTTCGGCATGGTTGGGTTCGGTTTGGGTTAGCATACAAACCCCTACCTACCACCATCCCCCATTTATTAACCCAATAACCCTTCTCTCTCTTCATTCACTTCCTCATTTACTCTTCTTGTTTCTCCATTATCTCTCTCCACCTACCAAGAGCTTAGGCAAGTACAACTTGCTTTATGGAGGAACTCAATTTTTGTTATTCCATTGTCTTTCTTCCAAGATTCTAAGACACTTTAGTACTTGGCATGTTTAATTTCTATGGTTCATTTCATGTAGATCTAAGTTGTTGCATTTTCGAGTCTTCATGGTTTTGATCTTCCAACTTGGTTGTTTTCGGAGATTGAGAGTTCCATGTAGTAGAGATTTTGATTTTATGCAAGTTTAGCTTTTTGAATGGCTGGATTTCATCAAGTCTTGGCCGAGATAGGGCTTCTTGAGTTCTTGAGACCCATGGCTGCTTGTCTCGGCCTTGGGGAGAAGACGAGCCCTCTACGCACACATTTTATGTGCCAGCGTAGTATTTTCCTTTACGCACACATTTTTACGAGCCAGCGTAGTAATTTTCCCTTTACGCACACGCATTTGCGTGCTGGCGTACTCTGTTCTACGTCGAGTTCATTCGAACTCTACGCAGGGGCCCTCCCACTCGCGTAGAGTCTTGCTCGCGTAGACTCTCGCCCGCGTAGGCCTTCCCACTTGCATAGAGTCTCGCTCGCGTGCAGTCTCACTCGAGTGTTCGCTCGCGAAGAGTGCTTGCTCGTGTAGCCTTGCTCTCGTAGAGCGGTCCTTCTTTGGTCTTGTTCACGTAAAACAATTTTTACGCTCGGGGCCTCTTAGCCTAGCGTAGTTTCACTCGCGTAGAGGCTTTGAGCCCCTATGTGCGCCCGTTTGCTCTATTGTTCTTGCACCTCTTGTCACGGACTTGATAACCTTGAATTGATTGATATGACTGGAATGATAATTGTACATGGCATGGTATGACAAGTAACTGACATGACATGACATGACATGACAAGCAAGCATGATGGGAACTATTGAATGCTGTTACGACGGCTAGCACGACATGACAAGAAGCATGACATGACAAGAATGAATGACCTGGACACCGTGGATGATTGTGTTTATACAAATGAACCAATACTGTCTTGTATCATGTCTAGGACAAGGGTCCCTGAGTACCACGGTCAGGGGTACCTACTTAAACTGACTAAGGCCAATAACTAGAATAATCCAGTAGTCATGAAGAGATTTCCCAGCTACAGGCAATCCCGTTATCTGGGCGCCCCATCATGGGATCTGTAGCCTACCGTCGAGTAGGGCACATTTCCAGCACACTGTCATGTGTTACACCCTTCAAGCTACTTAAGGGTACATGCATCTCCTGGATGATGAACCCACATGAACTCAACCCCTAATTGAGTCCAGATAGCCTGGATGGTCTGCAGGGCTTGTGGCTGTTGGAACAATCTCATTGCATCTTGCTAGTAACTAGGCCTGTGATAACCCTAGTTAGTTAAAGTATCAATCCGTATTTATTGCTTGGCCGTGAATGTTGGATGGGGTCTAACCAGTCTAAGCCTTGTCTTGTTCTAGTACATGGCTATCTTAGAACATGATTGTTCATGTTTACCCCTTTCTATACTGACCTGAATGATTTCTCACCTTCTTGACATTTATTGATCTATTTAGATTCATGTCTTATTTATCTTCTTATTTTATTGTTCTGATATGCTGGTTTTAGTTCTTAAGTGAAGCCTCCTTTGTGGCACTTGCTCTTTCTGGGATCTAACCCAGCTGGTTTTGCGTGGCCAGATACCGGAGCGGATCCAGAGGATCTCCCTACCTTCCAGCCAGATGGTGACTACCAGGCGTAATCCTGGCAACGAGTGGGTTATATTTTGGCTCTCCCACTCTATTGTAAAAATATTCTTTTGAGGCGTTTAGCCGACGAGCACGTGTTAGCTCGATTGCACTTTACTTAGTGTCTGCCTACGGGCTGTAGCATGATTAACAAATCCTAGGGTTGATCATGTATGACTGAAATTCTTGCTAGTCTTCATATATTGTATGACTAGCTTCATGATCATCCAAATATATAATGTATGAGACACCTTACTATTGTATATTTGGTGCTCTGACATCTTGTAACTGCTGTTATTTGCTTAAGATTGAGACAATAGGCTTGTTCATGACCATAAGAGACTAATGGCTTATAGTTAAACCCGCATGTATCTAGACAGCCGTGACCGTATAGCGAGGTGGGTTGCACTTCAATATACGTAGCTGGCTGTGTCCTCTCCCGCTCTCCAGTATTCTGGTTCTGGGGCGTGACACGGTTTAAGTGGTGGCCCATGCAGGTCTTGTGAATCAAGATATGTGAGGGTTTATCGAATAGATGTCTCAATCCGCACTCGCCCTTGATCTCTACTCGTATCCTCTAAAATTCCTGAAATCTTGACCTAATCACATGCTTGTATCTTTGATCTGTCTTGGTCATTCCTTATTGTTTCCTGTGTTGTCTTCTTCAGCGGTATTGCTCCTGGTCCTGCCAATCAGCCGGAAGGAGCTCAACGAGTACCCCCGTAACAAGAGGATCAAGTTCAGCAATCAGGAGCAGCTTCCCGAGTCATGCTTCCCGGAGGTCTAGAACCCCCAGTACAGCCAGCCCATCCTGCAAGGCAGGACGATGAAGTCTTGGTTGGACTCATCAGGGAGTTGCTTGCATCACAGGATCATCGAGGTGATGCATTGCACCAGGCAGTACAAGATGCTTTGAACAGAGGTGGTCATGAAGGTAACAGCGAAGATGCTATTGCCGCAGACGCTTGGCTGCAGGACACTGAGGTTATTCTAGAAGCAGCCAGGACCCCAAAAGACGAGAAGGTGGCCGTGGTGTGCCTTCAGTTATTGAATCTAGTCCGCAGCTGGTGGACGGCGCAGGCCGTTGGATTAGTGGCACCTATCACCCGGACAGTATTCCGTGAGAGATTTCAGACCAAGTACTTTGACGCTGTAGCTCGGTATGATCTACAGACGAGGTTCACTAATTTGAAGCGGATGGGCAGGACGGTCGATGGATATGCGACCGAGTTTTCCAGGCTTAGTCGGTTTGCTCCCATCTTGGTGGCAACCGAGTTCGACAGGACTCATCGGTTCCAGCAGGGACTCCACCTGGAGATTTTACTAGCGGTGGAGCAGTTTGAGCATCAGACTTTTGATGCAGTATTGAGAGCAGCTAGGAGGCATAATTATACCTCCCAGAGGATTGTGGACCGGACCGGGAGTCGGAAGCGGTCTCACGGCCAGATGAACCAGTCTTCAGCACCAGCCCCGACAGCCAGGGCTTTGACCATTGGAGCTCCGAGGCGGGTGGCTTCCGTTATGTCGACTTAGCATTCGACCCCGATATTTCCCCAACAGCAGCAGCAGAAGCTGTCTTCCGTAATGAGTTGCACTCACTATGGGAAGCCAGGGCATGTGGTGTCAGAGTGTCACTGAGCACAGGGGTTGTGCTTGGTTTGTGGGGCACCGGACCACAGGGTTGGGAACTGCCCGAATAAGGGGAGTTCATCTTCTTCAACCTTTTCTAGTCCTTCGGTTAGGGGGCCAGCCCCAGTACAAGTTCAGCAGCAGCAACAGCACCCATTCCCGAGGCCCTTGTTGCCTCAGGCCCAAGCATTTCAGCAGCAGAACCCCCAGCAGTATGCACAAGTCCAAGCTCAGATCCAGAACCACCAGAGAGGTTTCCAGCAGAGGGGACCAGCACGAGAGGGCAAGGTCAAGTGATGGCTTTGACCGTAGAAGAGGATTTAGCATCAGGTGAGGTGGTGGCTGGTACTATTCTCGTCAACTCCTTTCCAGCATCAGCGTTATTTGATTCTGGTGCATCCTATTCATTTATGTCTGTACGATTCACGACACGGATAGGACTGGAGCCCGAATTATTATCAGTAAGGCTCAATATACTTACTGGTAACAGACTTGTGGGAGTAGACAGAGTGTTTTCCTCGTATCGGATCGTAGTTAGCGGTAGAGAGTTTCCCGCTAGGCTGATAGAATTCCCGATGGCCGATTATGATGTAGTCTTAGGGATGGATTGGTTGAGGGACCAGTATGCTAGAATAGATTGCCATATCGGTAAGATTATTTTTAGTATTCCTGGTGAGCCAGAGTTTTCATTCTTCCGAGGCAGTATAGAACCTTCTCTTCCAGTATTTCAGATGGCAGTTGCAGCGGCAGTTCGATTTCCCAGAGTTGTAGAAGAGTTTCCCGATGTTTTCCCCGAGGAGCTTCCAGGTATTCTACCAGAGAGAGATCGAGTTCACCATAGACTTGATCCCCGGAACAACACCAGTGTCAGAGAGAGTCTACCGGATGGCACCGTCAGAATTGGAGATCTTGTATAAGATGATTGAAGAACTCAGGACCAAGGGATTCATCTGTGCTAGTGGATCGCCTTGGGGAGCCCGATACTTTTTGTGAAAAAGAAGGATGTTACGTCCAGATTATGTGTTGACTATCGTACCTTGAACTCAGTGACAATCAAGAACAGATATCCTCTCTCGAGGATAGATGACTTGTTTGATCAACTCAAAGGGGCGTCCGTATTTTCGGGGATTGACTTTCGATCAGGATACCACCAGATCAGAGTAAGAGAGCAGGACATCCCGAAGACGACATTTAGATCCAGGTATGGGCATTGGGAGTTTCTTGTTATGCTATTTGGAGCAACCAATGCGCCGGATGTATTCATGGACCTCATGAATCATATTTTCATGCTTTATTTGGATCAGTTCGTGATTGTGTTCATAAAGACATCCTGGCCTACAGCAAGAATGAAGCGGAGCATGAGCAGCATCTCAGAGTTGTCCTCCAGATTCTTCGAGAACACCAGTTGTATGCGAAGTTCAGTAAATGCGAGTTCTGGCTCGATCGCATTTCATACTTGGGTCATATCATCACCAGAGGTGGAGTAGAAGTGGATCCCCAGAAGATCGAGGCCATTGAGACGTGGCCGGTACCCAGTACAGTTGAAGAAGTTGTAACGCCCCAGTCCCAAAATACATAGGACTAGAAACGTATCATGCCAGCTGTCTACATACGAAATATACTCCAATATATAGATATCTCGTATGTACACATAAGCTGTAAAATGTAGTAACCATGAAGCTAATCTCATCCATAAACCAATATATCATAAAATCAACTTATTAAAGTCATTTGTACAAACATTGGGCGGAGACAAAGTCCACTACCAACTATCTCAAAATAAAATGTACAAGAAGTGAATCGATAAAATATTAAACGAATCAAGCGCAATTCTCTTCGAAGGAAGGGAGAAGATCACGGCCTTGGCTAGAACACCTGCAGTAAATCATGAAAGCATACACCTGGAGAGAAAGCCAGGTCCTCAGAGGTACGTAACAAGATACAAGAATAACATGCCATGTAACTGCATAAGTAAAAAAATACTATAAACTACAATACAATAGGGTACATAACCATCTATGTGATATGCACTTTGAGGACAACGTTCTACGCAGGGGATGTACGGATTCACGCAAGCAAGTAATAAAGAGTGGCCGTCAAGTAGCGCTCATCCGAGACACTATCGGTCGGGCAGCAAGTAGCGCTCATCCGAGTCACTATCACCCATAAATGTGTAAAAAAATAAATGTAGCCCCTACGCTAGTAGTTGTCCCCTCCCCCCTATGATACTATACATGCATCGTAACCACGATATACCAACACGTGTCGTTTTCACAACACGGTTTATATTCAATAAATGTCAAGTCTTCTAACATGCATCTATTGAAAGTTATTCCTACGCATGCGCACGGGTGATCAGCCAACACGCAAGTGACCACTACATGATACTCATAACTCACACACCACTCGTGATACAATCGTGACAAGTTAATGACATGCACTCTATTGACGGTAGTCACTTAACTCTAGGTCCACATGCAAGAAGAAAATAATAAACAAGGAATATAGATACAATAAAATGCAACTAAATGTAAGCAATAAATATGGCAAGGTATCTCGCCTGATTCCGTGCTGTAAATATGAAACGTCGCTCCCGCGTCCACGCCTCCGGAACCCGACGCTCCTAGATAATTAATTAACTAAATTAAGTCACTACTTACGAAACTTATGATACGACTTAATTAGTCAAAGTAATGTGTTAAAATTATATTCAATCTCTCGTGGAACCATTTAGATCCATACAATCACACACAGGTTCCACGAGACATCGAAACACAGTTTTAGGGTTTCTAACTTTTAATTAGTTGGTTATGCCCCTACTTCAATAACATACTTAAAAATTATATAAAAATCATAAAAATAATATTTAAACTAATTTTCTACATATTTATCTCTGAAATTCTAGAATTAATATTTCTAAAGATATTTATGACTAGTTGATTAATAAGTCAGCTAGTCTACCCGAAACACACCCGGAACATAGTTAATGACTCAAAATTGCTAAAATAACCAAAAATATATTTTAAATATCAATAGAATAATTTATTTTATAGAATAATATCAGAGGTACAAGGGTTGAGTTATACTACAAGTTTGAAACATTCTAGGTCAGCCGGTTACCCGAAATTAGCTACTTTTGACCTACAATTTTTTTGACCAGATTTGAGTTTCTGAAATTGTGATAAAATACTTAAAAATCCTTATTTATGTATATAAACACACATAAAATTCAGTTTCGAAAATAGGCACCAATAACTCATAGTTCCTTTACAATGGGATTAATTTTGATCCTACCGACACATGAATATTACGCATATATTTCATGAAACCTTTATGGATGATTATATCTAACAAAAGCCATCAAAATATGATTTCTACAAAATTAATAACATATTTTCTACAGAATTTTAGCAAAGGTTTTTAGAAGAAAAGATTTGGGTTCTTACCAAAGATCCTTGCTAGAAAGGGTGATGATGACTTCTCTTCACCAAACCTCGAATCTTTTTCGCTATCCTCGCTTACTAATTCTCTAATGGTGAGTATGAGAGAGTTGATAATGGCTATAGAGGATTAGATGGGGAAGATGGAGTTTTTAGGGTTTGTTTTGAGGGGTTTCGGGGATGTATGGTGGAGGAGATGAGTTTTTGTGAAGGATGAAGAGATGTGCAATGGAGGAGATGATGTATAGATGCTATGGGGAGTTTGTTGCTGCTGAAATTATGGAGAGGGAGAGAAGTTTTGGTCGGCCAAAGGTGAGGGAGAGAAAGATTAGGATTTGGTTAAGGTTTGGGATAAGTTGGTATATTTTAAACATATCCTTAAATAAATTTTAAGTAATCTAGGATTTAAATCATATTTAATTTGATGCATTCGGCCATGGGGGGGTTGATTGGCCGAAATTAGCATGGTGGGGGTCCATTTGGCATGATTTGGTTGTTTGGTGAGTTGGCAAGTTGATTGGATTGAGGATTTAAAAAGGGGTTTCCTAATATAGAACTATTTAATTCTATCTACGTAATTACACTACAAAATCTGAATTAAATACAAATAAATATAATTATTAATATTTATTAATGCCCAACATGCCTACATAGGGTTGGGTTTGGCTTGGAAGAGTTTTGGGAAGGTTTGGTGCAGTTAGGTCTCCTAAAAAGTCGTAAAGGCTTTCTTAACTAATTAATTAAATAAAAATATAATTTGTGCCATAATTTGAATGGTTAACATGCAAGAGATTACAATATGACCATGGCATTCCTAACATGGCTAGCATACTAGTTAAAGCACCCGATTACGCTAGGTATGCCATACTTTCTAGTCGTCTTGCATATTCAAACTCAACCATGGCTATAGTTCTTTTATATAATATAAATAAGATAAAAATAAATTAGAATTAAATAAAATCCAAAAATAATTTAAATATTCCTTTAAATTATAAGGGATTTTACATCCTACCCAACTTATGACAATTTCGTCCTCGAAATTAAAAATAATCATAATATCAAGAATTACGAGATTTTGTACGGAGGGAGAGTAGGTACGTCAAATCTTAGCTCAATTTTTGAAAGGATGGAGGGGTGGTTGTCATAGGAATCCCAATTGACCTCATATTCCACAAGATGGGGTATGCTTCCTTCTAGACTCTACCCAACTTATAGAAGTTGGCCACCCGTAAAGATCGTCGTCATTACAAGACCTTGAGGAGGACAATTTCTAGGGAGGGACATGAGAATAATGGACACTTTTGACCGCAATCTTGGATTCTAAGTGAGCCTCGATAACACCATAATGTTCTTGGTCAATAACAACTATAAGAAAGTTACTACAATCAAACATTGTCACTCTAGGGGTCATGCTTCTAACAAGCTGGTAGCGACCTCTTGTTGGAATGTACTAAGGTGTGTCGGTTCAAAAGGATTCGTTCTACGTCTAACATGGGAAACTAAGAAGTGAGCTTAAAAACTTAGGGAAGAAGAATTTATGGCCAAGTGATGAGAATCGACGATAATTAAAGATTCCAGGCTATAGAATATGATTAGGCAAGTGTTTTAAAAATTCTAAGTCAAAACGACTAATATGTGTGGGCTGATGTTTGGTGTTGTGTAGGAGGCATGCGCTTTCTTGTTGGAAGGCATACGTCATAGGTGTGCATCTTGCATAGATCTTGAGTATTCAGTTTAGTTAAGGGAATGGGTCGATATTTGCATGGGTGAAATCGAAGAGGTCAAATTTTGGGTCTCTATGGTTTGTTTTGAAGAAACAATGTATCATACACGTGGTGTAATTTTTAAATGGAGCACTAGAAAGTTCGTTTGCGTGGGACATGTATGTCATGTGAGTAGCATAACTAGTCTAGTTCGTGAGTGTGAACTTTGTCGAAAGGAAAAGGCTAGCGTTGTGCTTCAATTATCAAAATTACGTACGATCGAGGGTATCACATGATACGAATATGGGTCGACGTTATGAACCATTAAATTATTAGTCTAATTGGAACCAATCATTTCCAACCACTTGTAAATTCCAAAATCTTATGTTCCTTAGAGAGGCTTGCGATCTATTTGCCTCAAAAAATTTGCTATTGATTTAAACAAAAATGATTCTATGATTGACTTGAAGAATTTAGGTTGCAATCTGTTACCGTAGTTATCTAAACGCACGAGCAAAGGGATATAAAATGCAAAATAAAAGATCGTTTCATAAATTCCATACAGACGGAAGAACGGTCACGATTGTATTCCCATTCTGAGAGGTAGAGTATAATAAGTTCAATGTTCTACCCAACTTATAAAAGTTGGTTAATCGGGGAAAGTACAGTAATAGGACTTCTAAGAAGGTCAAATTTCAAGTAGGTATAAGAAGTATGAGGTATTTCCAATCATAGTCACAGACTCTATAGGATGCCTAGGTATTATCTATTTAATATGGCCCCTATATTAATTATGTTTGGTCAAGACATTATGAGAGGTCTTGGTCAAGTATATCCGGAAGCAAGTTGGTACCGAGAGATGCATTACATAGGCTACGAAGAGATGCAGTTACGAAATCTATGGAAGGAGAATTAGTGAGCCAAAAGGTAGGACCTACATAATAGGGGTGGGGGCCTATTTCATCAAGTTTGGTTTTATAATCCCAATATGGCGATGGGCTATGATGGGTTTAACCGAGTCTCAATAGGTTCCCTAATTGGACTTCAATCTTTGATTGCATGAACTTTAGATTTTAATCTATAGTGGCTGGACAAAATATTGTAGAATTTTAAACCATCCCTATTAGGTTAGGGTAATATAGAATAAGTTCAAATTTAAGTGGTTGGGCAAATTTCTCGTCGGGTTGGTAGAATAGGTTCTATAAGTCGTGAGATGCGCCTTCCGTGAATTTTGTGTTTAAGTAGCACACAAGGCCTCTATTGAGTGGCACACTAGTGGCATATGCGTAGAGGGCTTCGAGTAGATCACAACCATATATTGGACCAAAAGATTTGAGTCAAGGTTGGATCTCTAACTGCAGTCCAAAAGTACATCGGTGTTATGGTAAGGGTTATCGCTAGTCCCTTTTTACCTGAAAGTCGTATCATAATAATAGAGTCCAAGGAGATGTGTTTGTGTGGGACATGATATGTCTACTTGAAGGTTGTCTCGTTCAAGTTTTGTATATAAATTTTGTTGGAAGGTAACAGCTAGTATTACACTTCAAATATCAATGTCACGATAAGGGACACCAAAAGATCTAAAAGAAAGTGGGAGTTCACGAGTCACTAATTTATCATCATAGTGAGAACCAATTTACCTCAATCAATCGGTGATCCCCAAATTCATAAAAGTAAGAATGGCTTACAATCTATTCACTCTAGAGACTAGGATATAGTTTTAGGAATATTGAGGTTAGGAATATTTGAGTCACGATATCGTACCTTAACATTTGGTAATAATAAGTCACGATGTGATCGATAACATGATAGGGTAGTTGTGAATCAGTTTCGAAAATTGTACCCCGAGTCCTAATAAATGGAAATAATCGCGTACAGTGGTACCCGAGTCGATAAGATGGAAAGACCCGCTTGTCCATGGTATACGAGAGTCTATCGGTGGAATAACGAACTCTAAAGCACGTCATGGGAAAGATCCCTAACTACTAAGTCGTAAATTTCTATTTATGTCAAACCTGCCAGACTATAGTCACAAGCGTTCTAGAGGTATTAAATGTAGTGCTCATGCATCACTTGTTGATTACTAAGACAACATAATGACGGGGCATCATGCTACAGACTTTTGCTAAGCTGGTGAATGTGTTGTTCTAAAATTATGTCACTTTTTTTATAATAGAATTTTGTACCTAGAGTAACATCTGCTGAATCTCTAATCTTGGAATGGGTGTCTACCATGGTCCTTGCAATGCTTGTCCTTGTTTTGGTCTATTCTTCTCTGTCTAAACTGTGAGGGCCTAGTCAAGTAAGGTTTGAGTTAAGGCATACGGATTGCTAGTTAAGCCAAGAATCAAGATGAATATTTGGAGACTCACAATAAATGATTCCTAGAGATTAGATAGTCTCATAGGTTTGTGGCTTACCCAAGGGTAAGATCTTACTCATCTTTTAAGCTCAAATGACTAGGTCACGATAATACTATTAGGGTCGAGGGAAGGACGAGCAACTTTAGGCAAGGTTGTAGTTATATGGCTTGGCCGATGGTTACTATACTTGTGCATATAAGTACCATGGCCATGGGGATACTCTGTATTTATCTATCTAATACGAGCGTTCGTCTTTCCAATCAGTGAAAGACAAAAGCAATAAAGAGTTCAAGAAAGATGTCATTGAATACAATTACGTAATTCAAAGAAGAATGTGTAATTCAAGAGGAATTGTTAATGCAGTCGCGGATGAGATCCTAGATACCTCTATATCTCAATCCACATGGGATAATCATATGAAGAGCGAACCAAGAGCATTATGGTTGATCAGACCATAATACATTGATTCTAATTAGACAATATGCTTGTGGGCGTCCCCAGTATACATATGTCCTGAACAAGCTCGACAAAGAATAAGCTTACAAAACTAGGCTATAAATAGCGTCGTTATTCATGGTAGTTTAAAGTATAAGTACGGAAGAATACGTTGAAAGCAGTAATAAATAGTTCGAGTTTCACAAGGATCTAAGTCTTATCCGGTGTGCTTGCGTATACAGTCGTCCTACTAGTTCTTGTATCAGGCCTTAGTTGACCAATGGGTATGGGCTACAAAATCTCTATATTCTAGGTAAATATCTCTCCTACACTAGCATATATTCATTATCACTCTGTTACACTTTAACGCTAGGTTAAAAGGATACGGGTGGTAGGTTGTAGTCATACTACTCAACTTATGAAGTCAACTAATGGAGTAATAAAGGAATATAACACGTATACTCATATGAGTTATCTCCTAACCTCCTTATTCAGTACGAAAGAAGATAAGATTTGCAGTGAAAGGAATCAAGCAGAAGGAAGTCAAGATAATCGGACGAAAGTTCGAGATTCGGAATTGAGGGAGGAAGTCAAGCTTGTAGATGAGATTCCAATATCCTAATCCTATATGCAGGTTCACATCGGTACAGTAGCGTAACCGATGTGACAAACTCGACCTGTATGGGCCACCATAAAAATATGTAACGCCCCAGTCCCAAAATACGTAGGACTAGAAACGTATCATGCCAGCTGTCTACATACAAAATATACTCTAATATATGGATATCTCGTATGTACACATAAGCTGTAAAATGTAGTAACCATGAAGCTAATCTCATCTACAAACCAATATATCATAAAATCAACTTATTAAAGTCATTTGTACAAACGTTGGGTGGAGACAAAGTCCACTACCAACTATCTCAAAATAAAATGTACAAGAAGTGAATCGATAAAATATCAAATGAACCAAGCGCAATTCTTTTCGAAGGAAGGGAGAAGATCACGGCCTTGGCTAGAACACCTGTAGTAAATCATGAAAGCATACACCTGGAGAGATAACCAGGTCCTCAGAGGGATGTAACATGATACAGGAAGAACATGCTATGTAACTGCAAAAGTAAAAAAAATATTATAAACTACAACACAACAGGGTACCTAACCATCTATGTGATATGCACTTTGAGGACAACGTTCTACGCAGGGGCTGTACGGATTCACGCAAGCAAGTAATAAAGAGTGGCCGTCAAGGAGCGCTCATCCGAGACTCTATCGGTCGGGCAGCAAGTAGCGCTCATCCGAGTCACTATCACCCATAAATGTGTAAAAAGTAAATGTAGCCTCTACGCTAGTAGCTTTCCCCTCCCCCCAATGATACTATACATGCATCGTAACCACGACACACCAATACGTGTCATTTCCACAACATGGTTTATATTCAATAACTGTCAAGTCTTCTAACATGCATCTATTGACAGTTATTCCTACGCATGCGCACGGGTGATTAGCCAACACGCAAGTGACCACTACATGATACTCATAACTCACACACAATTCGTGATACAATCGTGACAAGTTAATAACATGCACTCTATTGACGGTAGTCACTTAACGCTACACTACAACAAATAGGACCTACAATAGCAGTTTTTCTATAGCGTTCAAGTGTCCCCGCTATAGAATATTATCAACAATAGCATTTTTTATGCATTGCTATAAAAAATATATATCTATAACGTTTCCTGAATGCCGTAGAATGTATAACATTCATCTTTACAGTATCGTCACAAAATTATTTTTTTTCCCCGAAATTTTTATTTTGGTGCCCAGCCTCCGAGCCTGATTAAAATGTTTCCCCCAATCTCTCTTCCTCCCTCACTTCTCACACAAACATAAAACTCTCTCTCTCTCTCACTTCTCACACAAAATTAAGTCTGTGCCTCAAACTCTCTAAAGCTAAGGAACGCTAGAGTTTTTCGAGCTCAAAATTTAGGTTTTCTCGGCTCATTTCCTCCAGTTTGGCTCGGATCGATGGAGCCGACGTCTAGCTCCGGCTCAAACCCCTGCCCCCACCCGCTTCCGCTCTCGTTCTTCCCTCTCCTTTTACCTCTGCCCCCTCCCCCTCCTCCTACCGCTCATGCTCTCGCTGGAACCCTAAGTTAATTTTCTTCTTCTAAAAACTTTCTTGAGCCCTAACCCGATCCCTCATTCCCAGATCTCTCTCACTTTCTTTCTCGGTAGGATTTTCCTTCTCTCTCAAGATCTTGGGCTATCCTAGAAACTAGTTGCTCTCGAAGGAGAAGAAAATCCCCACTCCTTGACTCTATTCCATCGATCTCTCTTACTATTTTTTTAATTCGTTCTAATTAGGGTTTTTTTCTTCCTTGTTTTCTATGGTTCGATGTAGCCGTTCAAGAGGTACATGGACATCGGGAGGGTTGCCCTCGTCATCTATGGAAAGGACTTCGGGAAGCTCGTCGTCATCGTCAACGTCGTCGATCAACAACATAGTAAAAATCTCAATTCCTAATTACTTGTTGATTCGTTAGCATCTAAAAGTGGTATTTGAACCGTCATGGCATAGTTCTTCCAAGAACTGTCCCTCTCCGGCCTACAACCAAAACCTAGAGGCAAGTGTTACTTGCCACCTCTAAGTACACTATCTATGCAACTGTATCCTGCTCTTCCTCCTCGTTAATTTATGCAAGAGTACTTTAGTCATAAATTCATTCTTGCAATTTCTTGTACCAATTATTCAATGCTAGTTTGTTAAGTTTACGCAAATATGTTAAACTTCAATTTTCAGGAAGTAAATCACATCAAATAATAAACTACTTTCAGAATAAAAAAAGTAGACTTCAAGACGTTTTTGACGGTATATGATATGTCATATTTGTACGTCGGGTTTATTCGGTACGTGAAGTTTAATAAAGCATGTAGTTTTTTTTCTGAATCACTCAGGAGAGTTTTGTTCTGACCCAGTTTTGATGTAGCAAAGACATCATATGAGTAAACTGGTTTCAGATTTATGAAAGATACTAATAGTATTACGAGGCTTATCCGAAAGTATATGATATTCCATATTCCCATGATGGTTCTGTGTTGTACACCTCGTTGAACATATACTTACACATGCAGTTTTTAGATCAGTACAGAACTTAGTCGTTTCAGTAGAATGATTGTGTAGGTCAGACCTTAGTAACTCATAATGACATAAGTTCTTGTGTGTATAGTTTACTTCTGTATCTAAGACATCCAATTGGCCCCCAATTATTTGCCTCTTCTGGGAGAGATGCTAGTAGGAGTTTTTTTGGACAAGTTGGTTATTAATAGGGAGTTTTGTTTTGATTTGAAAGTCTATGTAGTTCAATTGGTTGAAAATCTATCTAGATTGGGATTATGATTATTGTTGGATTCAGGACTTTCTTGGTTGAGAATAATACATAAAGGGAAACTTCATAGTTTCTTAAATTGAGAGATTGGTTGTGCGGTGCAACTTGCTTTGGTCGTGAAGTGCCCGAAAAGGTATGAAGCCATTTTCCTTAGCCTTTCTCTTCCCTCTCTTTCTTCCATCTAAACATAACCTTCCCTTTATTTACTGGCCGGGCACACTACGCCAAAACATGCATTTTTTGACGGACCAAAACTGTCGTAAATCACATTAAACGACAGTTTTGGCCTGTCAGAACATCCGTCGTTAATAGCGTGTCCTAAAATTTAAACGACAGTTATGGACTGTCGTTTTATAGCGGAATAAAACGACAGTTTTTATCTGTCAAATAAAAACGATGGACTAAAACTGTCAAATAAATTATAAATTGGTCTCACCTATTTTTTCTTTTTCAACAGGTAAGGTATGTCATTTTTTTGAAACAAAATTTAAAAAAAAAACTCAATGCATCTATATCAAATCAATTTAAACATGTTTATCCTCCATATAAAACTGAAATACATCTGAAATTAAACTTTCATATAAACATCAGCCATCATCAACAATGAATTTTTTTAATCAAAATTATATTGACTAACAAATATATCGAGTTTACATAGCGATAATCCATCAAAAACAAAAAAGTAAATATTGCTAGCTCACATCGGTTTCAGTCTCATGATGAACAAAAAGAAGGGAATGTTATTGCTAGCTTACAATATTAAGTTTAGTACAAAAAAAGAGAATTTCAAAATCTCACAAACTGAACTGAATATTTTGGCCAATTGATCATTTCTTCGACAGTAATATCATCAAACTTTCCGTCTCTATCGAACAACATCTCATTGCCATCAAAAACGTCATCGACAATTATATTATAAGCTTCATCATTGCATGGCGCATCTGTATTCACACGTCCAATAGCAACAGCTTTCTTTCTAAAATTCTTTAAAAGACAAGTCTTTATGGGCAAGGTAGAGTGATCATGTCCCTATATACAAAAAAAAAACATTAGTATATGATAGTTCTTCATTCTACCAACTATATTTAGACCTCAATGCAATGAAGCTCGCCGTTCAACACAAGTTATAATCCAATTGACAATTTGTAATCAGGAATATACTATAGGAAGATACATTGAAAGATTCATGAATCCTGGAATCAGTTACCATATTTGAATGCTACAGAGAAGTGAAGGATTCATGGACCAGTCAAGCTACTATACATAATAATTTCACCAAACCTCGGAAGACCTACACATGCTTAATCAGTTCTCTTTGAAATGTGAAACCTCCGTTTTTGATTAAAAGCTGGAAAAAGATCTTGACAACTGAGCCTCTAATTTTTTTTTATGCAAAAATATAAGTTATCTCATGACAGTTTGTCATTTTGAGCATGTTTGCAGGGCAGGCGGATGGGGATGACCTCTGTGTGTGAGAAAAATTGAATATATGAAGTTTTCTTTCATTGATCAAGCTCTATCCAACTTATCTGATTGTCAATGTAATGACATGTACTAAAAGTTAATGTGGTTATGTGTGTTTTGGCTTGTCTTTAATTTCTAGGTGTGCACAACAAAAATGAATCTCGATGATGACCAGTTATAACAAACAGACTGTAATATGCATGACCTACTAGCTTAAGTTATAAGAGTAATCTAATACATATGGTATAGCAAAACTAAAACTATTATATTAGAAACTACTTACCGTAGAAGGACTAGGAGCATGAAACTGTGATGAAGATTGACTTGATCTAGTAGTGTTACTTCCTACAGTCTGCAGGGAAGCTACTGTTTCTTCAAGATTCTCTATCCGATTTAGCAGAGCATCATTTTTTTGCTTTTCTCGACGAGCAATCTCCCGGCTTGCAGCCGAAGCACGAATCTCCGTCTTGGAAACACCTTGACCCATTCCATGTACATAACCCTTACCATCACGGCCCAATACCTAAAAAAGTTTCAAAAGAAGAGAAAATAATTATATATTATAAACTTGTAATAAATTATAAACAAGCATAAAACTTAATTACATCACACAAACCATTGCAACAGCATCATTATCCAAATCTTTCTCTCCTAAGTAGGGATCTTCATCTACAAGTCTTTTAATTTTTTCCTACAAGATAAAACGGAGACAAATATGACAATTAAGTATTCATATTCGTTAAATACAATTAGAAGAAAGAAGTCAAAAGTTGAGCTTACTAAGTATTCGAACCCGCTTGTAGACTGGGTAACACGTGTAGGATCATTTTTACTAGTGTTTAGGTGTGTGGCCAAGTATAAAACAGATCTATTGACTTCACCTGTAGGACTCGCCTTTTTCTACATCAAGACAGAAAATAAATTATTAATATATTTTCATATTGCAATGTAATACGAGGAACTGATAGATAAAATAATATTAACATCTTTACCAGTTCATGCGCTACCCTCGTACAACCTTTTCTACCGGTTGTATGTAAAATCTTCACTTTTTTTCTCGCATTCCTTCCAGAATCACGACGTGCTTGATCTTCATTTGTAGAGTGCAATTCAACAAAAGCTTCCCAATCTTCTTTCTTTATAGCTTCTACCACAATACTTTTTCGCTCTGCAACAGTTTCAACTCTATCGCAAATCTTTCGTAGTTCTCCCTTCCAATTTCTCCAAGCACTATTAGCTTTTTTTAAAATTTTGTCTTTATAAATTTCTGGTACTTGATATTCATTCTGCAATACAAAAGAGATGTACATATACAAGAGTAACAAATCAGTTTGACATGAAATACACTTTTCCTAGCATAACAAACAAAGAAACATGTAGATATATGAACATCTATCTTTTGTATTGTAGAATGAATATATCAGATTTTTTATTCTCTGATTTGTTATTCTCTGGAATCTGCATATATCATACAAACAAAGAAACTGATTTGTTATTCTCTGATTTGTGAACCTGGTTTGTTATTCTCTAGAATCTGCAGATTTGTTATTCTCTGATTTGTTATTCCAGAGAATAACAAACTGATTTGTTTTGTTTCTTTGTTTGTATATATGTAGATATATGTACATATATCATATATCAGTTTGTATGATATATGAAAACTAAGGTATGTGGATACAGATTCCAGGTTCACACAAACTAAGGTATATGGATACAGATTTGTTGTTCTCTGGAATCTGCAGATTTGTTATGCAGATTCCAAATCATACAAAGCAGAGTATATTGGCATGTAGATACTGGATTCACAAAGAAAATTAAAAGAAACTATCTGGAACTTGGCTTCCTTGGTTCCCTCCCACATAACTAGAAACTCAGCTTGATCACCATCATGACTTTCTATAATCGCCTATGCCTAGCAAAAGTGCATTCTTATAATCAACGTCTATCTATTTACAGTTACTATCATCCCCTCATCGAAAATTTGCATCTGAAACACTATATTGACAGCCAAGACAATGTTACTATCTTCAAGACAGAATAAACAATGTTAAGTAGTTTCCTTGAGCCTCACTCTAGAAGATTTTATCTAATAATAGACCCACTTAGAAATAGCTTAACTAGAAGACAGAAATAACTTCAAGTCTGTCCTGTTTTAATGAATGCCTGAAGCATTCATGACCTTATCAAGGAAATGAAATTTATTCACCATTACAAGCAGCCACCAAAAGAAAGCTTAACGATTATGAGTCCTGCTAAATTAGCCTCTTGTATTATCACACTAACCACTATAACTTTCTTACCAATTCATGAAAGTAAGATGATGAAGACTTAACTTGGAAGAAAGTTCTTGGCAGTTATTAAGACACAGCTTAGACTTAAAAATGTTAATACGTTGAAAATCCTCGACAACCATAGGAATTCAGTAACTTATTAGGCTACAGAAGTTGATCCATCCCCACAGGAGCACAACCAGTATAAAGGTCTGAGAATTTTGACAAAGCAAACCTCAAAGTTATATTTAATTCAACAGGGAAATCAACAAGAACAGGGCTCCTCCAGGTATTACTGAAAGTAGACGAGCATCATTTTCAGTCATAGACTCCTAATTATTTAGGGGCATCTCTTAGTTAAACAACTCTTGTATCAGTGAGAGGAAACATCAAACTCAGTTCTCTAAAAATCATATACAGGTGAAAATACTAAATATAGAAGGATACCGCATTCAAAAGCAATCAATTGAGCCAACACGAATAATGAAAGGTAAGATTCAGGTTTTCGAAAACCTTGTCGTAGTATAGGAGATATAAACATCCTCTCCATTTATATGGGGTTGAGGGTGCGCACATCTTCACTCTCCAAAGACCATGCATAAGTGGGAGCCTTGTGGCATAGGGACACCCTTTTCAGTATAGGAGATGCAGCAGCTCCATTCATCTTAATTAGACTTCACTTATTATGATATCGTACTACATCAATTTCTAAAACTCCATGGTATAGTGGTACATCAATTTACAAAATTCCCTGTTCCGGGGCTAGCATCTGTATATATTTCAGCTAAAACTCTACAAAAATACAAAGTATGGTCTGACATGGGCTGGTCATAACTCAAGCACTAACATCAATTAATCAAATATTTACATAATTTTACAACCTTAACTAAAAGATCACCAAAACAATGTTTACAAAAATCTTTAGCTGGATCTTGTCGAAGATGAGAAGTCACGGGTGTGAGAGAGGGGAAGGGCCGAGAGAATAGAACGATAGTACAGTTTTCAGGTCAGGTTATCGGGTTGGGTTACTGGGCCAAATTATATATATATATATATATATATATATATATATATATATATATATATATATATATAAATATATATATATATACACTACCTGACCATACACAGCCCATGTGGAGCCATACCCAAGCTCAGCTACGGGTACAGCTTGCCTTACCCAAAACAACAAATGATTAGTTCCAAACTAATCATTCCAAAACCTGATTCAGTTTGGAACTAATCATTCCAAAACCTGAAAGCGTAATTCGTATCTACATGCCAATATACTCTGCTTTCAGTCCTTAATTAAACAACAAATGATTAGTTCCAAACTAATCATTCCAAAACCTTATTCAGTTTGGAACTAATCATTCCAAAACCTGAAAGCGTAATCATTCCAAAGGGAACAACAAATGACTTGTTTCAACAACAAATGATTCAGTTTGGAACTAATCATTCCAAAACCTGGCAATGTTTCTTAACATAATTTGCATCTAATGCCCAGATCAATTATGTTAAGAAGAAAATTAAAAGAAAGTGAAAGAAGTATGAAAGGGTGGATATAACGAACAACCTGGCATTCCAAAACCATTCCAACTATTTATATTCCAAAACCATCTATCACAATATGCCTAAATGTATCAAACAACCTGGCATTTATATTCCAATTTTACTTGTTTTAAGGCATTCTGCAGCTGCATTTTACTTGTTTTAAGGCAACCTGGCATTTATCAAACAACCTGGCATTTATATTCCAATTTTACTTGTTTTAAGGCATTCTGCAGCTGCATTTTACTTGTTTTAAGGCAACCTGGCATCCCAGATCAATTTTACTTGTTTTAAGGCAACCTGGCATTTATCAAACAACCTGGCATTTATATTCCAAAACCTGGCAATGTCTTAACATAATTTGGTAATCATTCAAAGAAAAGGCTCGTGGAAACAATGTTGAGTATCATTCTAAGAATATACCCAGGAAAAGATGGCCGCCTTGGGACATTACCCAGAGCAGGCTTTAAATAGTTTGGCCATTTTAAGTGTTTAGTTCCTGGAAACAATGTTCCGCTGAGGCCTACCAGTTACAGAACTCACGAATTGGGGCATAATAGGAGCTGAAAATATGAGAGAAAATGGATCATATTGGCAATCCGATGGCAGAGCTATACCATTTAAATTGTACCCCGCAGTGATAACTTTATTCAAGTTATGCTTTGATGAGATGGTGATCACTTAAGTATAAACAATTGCATATGTAACGCATAGAATTAGCTTCCAGCTGCTATAAATAATGTGTAGAAAATTACATTTAACAACCCTTACAGAATTTTTAAGTTTAAACTTCAAAAAAAAGAAAGATGAGACGCAATTCAAGCTTTAGAAAGAACAGAAAACTAAAATTCCCCTATCGGTTGAGCACATGATGATACTCTAAAATGATAGTTTCGCATGGCACTATGAAAAAACTTGGTCTCAGTTTTGACTATTTACAAATAATTAAGCCAAAGTCTCAATGCTCAAGCAAAACTACTGTCTGAAGAGGTGAATGCTAGGAAGCAAGCAACTAATTGACACACCAGTACAGCCTCCAAAACTTCAAATAGCCTTCAAAGTTACTCTTGTTCATATAACTTTTGAGTGAACTAAAGGTTGAACACTTACTATACAATGCAAGGACAGAACAACTCTTAGAAATCTGGAACTAAAAATTGGGCTGAACCAAGATGATTATGAAGACTGAATCAAAACTTATACAAAATATACCACTGATTCAAGGTATGAGGGTCGACAGAAATATACATGTATCTCAAATGGATACGATATACATATCACTAATGTCTGACTGAAGGGGCTGTTCCTGAAATATGTTATATGGAGTATCAACATCAAAGTGAGACTGACACCACAAAGATTAGGACAGAGCATACAATAATATGCAGGACATGATATTATATAAGGACTCGACACTCAAATGATCATATGTGGACAGAGAAAAATGCCAAAATATGCATTTTTCGACGGATACACACATATTGGTACAGTACAATGAGACTGAACAGAGAAAAATGTCATAGTAAGCTGCATCTGCATCCTCAATGTTCTTATCTTTAGCACTTGCTCTAAAAGAGGTTAGAGCATTCATGGCGACACCACTGTTTTGTGTAGTCAAGTTTAGCTCCGCATCGGTTGTATAAAAATATACCCATTTACTGTGTAGGCATTATAAGACATCGCTTTATAATCTGGACCATTTGCGAGCCTCTTAAAAGGAGTCATTTTCTCATGTTGAAGTTGTTGTCTTATCCAAGGAATATAACCCATGGGCTTCTTTGTTTGGAGACTTCCTCTTTGATTTTTTCCACTAGACTTAAGGCTCTGAACATATACTTTGTATTTCCTGTGTAAACAAATTATATAAAGCTACTTTAATCACTTTATGTTTCAGTTTACAAAGTATATAAAGAAAATTGAACTGGGAATTTAATTAAGATTGTGTTAAAGTGTTACTTACTCTTCCCATTCAGTATTTTCTGCAGAATGCTTCAAAACCCATTTGCGTGCTTGTTCATATTGCAAACTAGACAGACGGTAGCCTTTGCCTTCAGTATTGATAGGGTATGGACCTTCAACATCATCATCGGTATATACCATTCCTCCATGCTTATAGTTTTTTTGCTTACCTTCAGGAATATACTCCATGCAAAATCTCATTGCTTCTTCTAAGATATATTGCTCAGCATACCGTTTGTAAGTTTTCATCATCCTACATAAAAGTTTCCATGTACATAGCCTAAATCATATTATATAATTTGAGTTAAAATAAAAGAAAGTTAAATTGGTTCTATATATTTTACCTTTCAAAAGGATACATCCACCTATATCTAACCGGTCCACAAACAAGGGCTTCTTCCGCCAAGTGTACGACGACGTGTGTCATGGAAACAAAAAATGACGGTGGAAAATATATTTCAAACACACACAATGTCTCCACGAGGCGTTGATACATGATAGAAAGCTCTTTGCGATCAATAACCTTAGAGCATAGAACTTTGAAGAATATTGAGAGTTGTCGAATTGCGGCACGTAAAGGCTTATCCTTTTTGAACCCGTGCATCAGAAATATCGGTAGCAACCCTTGAATGAGAATGTGATAATCGTGAGACTTCAACCCTTTGAATTGTAACTCCTGCAGACATACTTTATGTTTCCAATTCCCACTGTACCCGATAGGAACCTTCAAGTTACTAAGGGTTTTATAAATTATTTCCCTCTCTGACCTAGTTAAGGAAAAAGGTGCCTTTGGCATAATTTCTTTGCCATTTTCTTCAACCAACCATAATTTTCTCTTTATCTTTAACAACTGTAGATCTCTTCGTGCTGTAATTCCATCCTTAGACTTCCCCTTCGTGTCCATTATTGTCGCAAAAAAAATTTCAGCAAAATTCTTTTCTACGTGCATCACATCCACGTTGTGACGAATAGGCAAATCCTGTCATAATAGAAAAAATATGTTCATAATAGATCTACCTGGAGTAATAATCATATTGAGACAACAACAAAGTGATAAAATAAAATAACGATAATTACCTTCCAATATGGTAGATTAAATAGAATTGACTTCTTGGACCATGGAATACTTGTATCATTTGAACGCTTCCTCTTATTACCTGCCACATTTCCGAACTCCGTCTGGACAATTTGCATCTTACTTAATAGTTGGGAACCAGACAAACGTTTAGGAGCCTTTCTATGTTCTTCAAATCCATTAAATTTTGACTTTTGAGTTCTAAAAGGATGTGAAGCGTCTCTTAGGAATCTTCTATGACCCATGTAAGCAAACTTCTTCCCATTAGTTAACCACTCTGCATCTGTTCCTTCACCACATACAGGACAACCAAATCTTCCAACAGTTCTACATCCAGAAATATGCACATAGGCAGGAAAATCATGTATGCACCAGATCAAAATTCCTTTCATTGTAAAGTTTGTCTTTGTCAAAGAATCATATGTTACGCTTCCAACAGACCACAACTCATTCAACTCATCGACTAATGGTTGCAAGTAGACATCAATGTTATGGCCAGGACCATTAGGACCAGGAATTAACATTATTAACATGGTAAATTCCTTCTTCATGTATAGTGATGGAGGAAGATTGTATGGAACAATCATGACAGGCCAACAACTGTAGGAGTTGCTCATCCCAAAAGGATTGAAACCATCAGTAGCTAGTCCTAGACGAACATTCCGTATATCGGCAGCAAACTCAGGCCACTTCATATTTATAGATTTCCAACAAGAAAAATCCACTGGATGTCTCATGTGTGTATTGCTATCTTCTGCATGCCCATGCCATCTCATCTTCTCAGCGGTCCATTGTACTCTATACATACATTGCAACCGTTCAATTATTGGAAAGTGCCTTAGTTTCTTCCTCGGTATTTTTTTACCTCCTGGTTTTGAGTCTTCAGCCGGTTTACATCTTGCTTCACCACACTTAGGACAATTTTCTTTATCTGCATTTTCTTTTCTATAGAGTATACAATCATTAGGACAAGCATGGATAATATCACACTTCATGCGAAAAGGCTTGATCATATTCTTAGCTTTGTGTATGGTTTCCGGTAAAGTATTTCCATTTGGTAAAATCTTCTTCATAAATTGTAACATTTCTGTAAAAAATGCCTCAGAACATTGATGTCTAGCTTTCATGCTCAACAATTCTACTGTTGTCGATAATTTTGTATGTCGACCATCACAAGAAGGATATAAGGGCTGCATTGCATCTTCCAGCTGCTTCTTATAATTTACATCAAAGTCATCTTGAAGATCAGAATTGTCACATTGATTAGACTCATCCAGACATTCTTTAAGGTCATCAAGATCAACGCGTCCAAATGTGTCACGGAACATGTCTGCCATTCTCGGAAAGACATCTTCAGTACAGTCATTAGTTGATGATGAACAAGGAACCTGAACGTTGACGATACTTCCAGGAAGTTGCTCTCCATGATTAACCCAAGTCCTGTATGACTTATCTACTCCATTACAAACCAAATGGTCAGCTATAACCTTTAGACTTTGTTTGCCTCTATTATAATTACGACATGTATCGCACGAGCAAAGATACCAATTATTCCCTCCCAGAGTATCTTTTGTGAACTTAATGAATGATGCAACACCTTCGAGATATTCGACTGACAATTTAGGTGCATCCATCCAATCCTTACTTGGGTGTGCAGAAGACATCTACATATTTCCAATTAGTCAACAAATATGCAAAAATATCAGAGATAAAAAAAAGTAATGAACAACCAAGTAAAAAAAAGAGAAACAAAAAAAAAAGTAATGGTTGTTGAATACTGACTATTGCGATACTCCGATCTGAAACGAAGTAAAAAAAGTAAAAAAGAGAAACAAAAAAAGTAATGTGCAAAAAATATCAAAGTTTTCTGATACCAAAAAATTCGATACTCCGATCTGAAAACTCTGATACTCCCGATACCGCCGATCCCAATACTCATAGCTAGGATTGGTCTGATACCGATTCTGATACCGATACCTTAGTGAGTGATAAGATTTTTCATGCGAGTAAAGTTGCCTAAAATATATTACAGGATAATGGTTGTTGAATAGTGACTATTGCAGGTCATAGAAGACTAAAAGCCTAAGTGACATGTCATGTTCTGTGAAGAAACTTCCTGGATTATAAATTTTTTACAAAAACTTTTCTATGTATCCTTTTGTAGGGGTTGCAAATATTTCTAGTTAACAATAAAGTTAAACATAACAGTATGTTGTTGCCTTACAAGCCTCAAAAGTCCATAGAGCATTGAGTGTTCTTACAGTATTTGTAATCAGGAAGTGAGAAGCAGCTTTAGACATGCAGCATAGAGTATGTTTTCCAACAAATATGCAGTAATAGTTTAACATCCTTGCAACAAAATTACATTGAGGTATGGAAGTAAAAAAATTATGTCCAATCTTGTGCTATATGTGTTGTCACATGAGCCGAGTTATGTCTAAACTGCTTTTCCCTCTCATTAGTGGGCATATTTAATGCATTGGCAATTGAATTTGCAAATTCTATGATGTTCTATGGGTTAACAATGGAGAGCAACAACTCATAAAGATTGTTCTGCTCCTACAAACTGTATACAAATGGAAAATTCTAAACTTTAGGGGAAAAACAAGAGAAAAAAACAAATCTGAATTAGTATTACTCCATTACAACTGGTTAACCACATATATGTCGATGTTTGAGTCAGGATTTGCCAATATGTCAATGCAATAATGAACCCTATTTATACGATGTATTAAGAGTTACGGATTCTGAATGTTTTGCTTATCATAATATGTTTTATGGGTTCAGTACACATCGATTTATCACTTCAGCGTATCGGACATACATTATGTTGATAATAGTTGTCAGTTGTCATTTGAGAATTACCGAATAAATACTTTATGAAATCAAATGTGACCACTGAATAAATTGCGATGAATAAATCAGTTGTCAGCTCTCAGTCTCAATGGATTTTGCAGAAATCAGACAACTCACATCTTGATTTCACCTATTGCATGAAATCAAATTCATGAAAACTACTTATAAATAAATTGAGATGAACTAATAAAAAACAAATGTGGCTGAATTTTAATGGTTATTATTCAAGTTTGGGCACCAATTACAACATCCACGGTTAAGATTTATGTAATTAGACTTGTACCTCGAAATAATTGCTTGATAGATTGGAAGTTCTTAGGTAGAGATCAATAAACCCTAGCTTCCGAAGTCCCTTCTTCCATCGCTGACCTATAAAATGGTGAATAATTTCAGAGGTAATAAATGATTAAGAAAATACGAAGACATTAAACCTTAAAAATAAACAAGAGCAAGTCCTAGAAAATGGTGAATAATTTCAAGTCTGGACCCTAGAAAATAAACAAGAACAAATACTAAAAAATAAACCCGAGAAAACAAACCCTAAAAAATAAACAATATCAAATCTTTCTTCTGATCCGTTGCTCCCTCAATTTCCTCCGACAAATCGGACCCTCATCTCGGTCCATTGCGCGGGGACGAGGTTTCTAGCAGATGAGAAGAAATTTTAAACCCGAGAAAACAAACCCTAAAAATAAACAACCGATTTCCTCTGACAAATCGGACCTGATCTCGGTCCATTACACGAGGACGGGGTTTCTAGCGGGTGAGAAGAAATTTTAAACCCGAGAAAACAAACCCTAAAAAATAAACAAGATCAAATATTTCTTCTGATCCGTTGCTCCCTCGATTTCGCGCGGGGACGGGGTTTCTAGCGGATGAGAAGAAATTTTGAGAGGAGAAAAGGAATAGATGAAAAGTGGAGAGAAAAGAGTCTTGAGAAAAATCCAAATATAAGAAAAACTTCGGAGGATTACCTGTTCCAGCGGGGTCCTACGGCGGCTCCAGCCCGATTCCAGCGGCTGTGTGGTTTCGGCCTTCAAGTCTGGGAGCTAGGGGAAGAAATTTTGGGAGGGGAAGAAATAGATGAAAAGTGGGAGAGGAAATAGTTTTAAGAAAAGCCTTCAGGTTTTGGAGGGAGGTTTCGCGCTCGGATGAAAAAAAATAGGGATCTGCCAATATTTTTAACATAATTCCAATATTAAACGACAGTTTCTATTAGTCAAATAAAAATATATTTATAGAATTGGTGTTAAATGACTGTTTTAGTCCGTCAAAACTATAACCACAGTTTTAATCCGTCGTTGTCGGACAACTCTAACCGTCGCAAATCGTCCATTTTGGCGTAGTGTGATTAACGAAGACCTGCATGGGCCACCACAAAAACATGTAATGCCCAGGTCCTAAAATATGTGGGACCAGGTATACGAATACATTCCAGCAGCACTTCACCAATGGGCCAAGCTATACAACAAGCCTATTAGCGAAATACTTAAGCTGTAAATCATGATAACACCCAGAAATACAAAATAGTCCACAGGTATATACATCTAATCACATCCACATAGTCCACAAAGAGAGCAAGGATAAATAAGGAAATGTCTCAAATATCCAGCAATAAAAGCAATAAAGTCTGTGCGGTAAATCATCCTGAAGTTATATAAATAGAAAGAAAGTACAAATCAACTACAAGTCTGATGAAAAGAAAAGAAAATAATGTATTAAGACTAAAAATGATTATAATATGATCACGAAAAATCCTCCGGCACTATCTCGTCCTCCTGTGCCGGTACGCCTCCGGTCTCAGCTCCCGAACCATAAACCTTTGGGTAGTCTTCAGCTTCGTCTAAGCTTGGGAAATAGCCAGGTCCTCAGAGGACTAGCAAGGTGCATAATATACATGCCAACGTACAAAAATAAAAATATGAACTAAGGCAATCAACTGTATCCGTCTATGTGCTATGCAAGTGAGATACTTTTCTAGAATACCAGACCCCTTCCACTAAGGCTCACTAGCACCTCAGCAGGGTATTGTCCCCAGTACATGTGTCGTGGCACCAAGGATAATCAATTCTCGACAGTGATAATCCCTAACTCTGCTACAGAGATAAAGGTCACTAAACAACGGACCACACGATAATAGGTCTGATATTGTAGTCAAGTTCTCCCCAATTCCCATGTCTAGAATCTAGCAATATCAAGTCTGTACAGTCATCTCGAAAGTAAAAGCATTTCTGATAAAGAAATCTAGAATGCTAACACGAGGTCAATACCACGAATAGTCATGTAAACCTCATATCATGAATGTGTCGGTGTCCTGTGGTCAATCGTGTCAATGGACACATAAGTATGTACGTAATTCCTAATGTCAATACTCGATGTCACTGTCATGACATTAGCACCCGTCTATAAACGGACACTAAGTATCAACATCCTACGTCATGCAATTCTAATAAAAAAATAACAAGACAGAAAAGAAAGATCTGTAACGATGGCAAGGCACACTTGCCTGTAACTGCTGTCTGCGGGTAAGCCTGTCCAACTCCGGTGTCCTTGTCGATCCTTCCAAGCTCACCTATAATAATACACTATATTTAATATTCTATATCAACATACCATATATAAATTATATGAGTATTTATGACTCCTAGTTGTCATAACGTTGCTACGACACTACATCTATTATATAGGGGTGCAACTCGGGCGGGCTAAACCCGAACCCGATCGGGTAAACCCGTTAATGGGTTGGGTTAGGGTTGAAGATATTCGGGTTTGGGCTCGGGCTCGGGTTAAAATATTTGAACCTGATCAAAAATCGGGTTGGGCTTGGGTTCATGTGTTGGGTTACCCGAACTCTTCAATTCCTTGCCCTAAATCTCATTTCAGTTTTATTTTATAATGATCGAGGCTTGATTGCTATTTGATTATGCATTTAATATTACTCTTGTTTAAAATTATTTCAAATATCATATTAGAGTCCGATAAACCCGATGGACCCGACCCAACCCGAGCCCAACCCGATCCTCTGGGCTTGGTCTTGGGCTTCATATGTTGAACCCGAAGTTGGGTCGGGCTTGGGCTTGGGCTTGGGCTAGGCTTATGATCTATCGGGTTGGGCTCGGGTTGACCTCAAACCCGACCCAACCCGCCCGAGTTGTACCCCTACTATTATATAAGTACATATAGGTACTAAATCCTCTCGTAAATACTTTACAATTATAACAAAATAATATATTTAAATTCTAAATTTTATCTATAAATACTTATATATTGTTATAATTCTATTTTCAATAGAAAAACCCTTTCACAAGAGGTCTTATGTCATTTCCACATATGACTTTCTCAAATCGACCTATTAATTTAGTTCCGAAACAATGATAAAATAAAAATAATAAATTCTGTAAATATTACAGAAATTAGTTAAAATAGTATTTATAATGTTAACATTGCACAACATAAAGTTTAATATGGATTCATGGAGTTTTGACACTTTTGGACACAAGGAAAACAGAATTTTTCGGAGTTTGGTGACATAACAAATGTCATGAATTTTTAAAAATAGCAAACGTATGCAAAACCTAACTTTCATATATGCGTCAGAAAGGTATTGACGTCTAGATTCTGAATAAAAATATAGAAAGGTTAGAAACTGACCTTAGATAGGCGAAAAGTGGCCCGCAACAAAATTTATTAGTTCTGGATACCCTGTCATAGAATCAACGCCACGGGCAAACCGCTTGGAACTAGGGGATCCGGCGATCGAAGGTTGGACTAGACACACAAAGGTAACTCTCAGATTTAGTTTAAGGAGAAAAACATGAGTAAAATTAGATGAAACATCATCTACAAGTCGACTAACCTGCTATGATATTTTAGACTTCGATTCGACGGAGTTTCAGCCTAAGTAGCACGTCGTGCACCTCTCTAACGGCCGTAAGGTTGCTTCTATAGTTGCCAAGATGAAAGAGGATGTTGAAAGGGACGTCCAAGTGGTGGTGGTTGGCACAAAAATCAAGAAAAAATTATATTTTGTGAAGAAATAGGGGTCGGCTAGGGTTTCGGGTTTGGAGTGGTGGCCGCTATGTTTAGGGGGGAATTTGTGAAGTAGTGGGTGGTTATAAGAGAGGGGGATGGTTAGGGTTTGATAGGTATATATATATATATATATATATATATATATATATATATATATATATATATATAGTGCTAAAAATATATATATATATATATATATATATATATATAGTGCATGCACTATATATATATATATATATATATATATATATATATATATATAGTGCTAAAAATATATATATATATATATATATATATATATATATATATATATATATATAGTGCATGGGCTTTGGTTTGATCTAATTTGGATAAGATTTGGTTCTCCAAATCATACTATTATTAATAGGTTTCCTATTTTGGTTAGATGTTTGACCAAGTCAAAGATATAAGAGAATATTGCATATGGCTGCAATTAAACCTCTAAAATTCTCTTAAATGGGTTTGATAGGTATATATATATATATATATATATATATATATATATATATATATATATATATATATATATATATATATATATATAGGTGAAGAAAGAGCAAATGCAGATGACAGAGACTCGATGTTCCATGTGTAAAGAGAAGAAAGTAGGTGTTGCTGACATTATCCAAGGTGGAAGACATGAGCAACGTTATCAGCTGATGTGTACCTCATGTGGCCATATGTGGTATGCTTCTCGAGATGCCATCGTTTTGTGGAAATAGATATCATGCTGGAAATCTTACTGTGAAGAGATCACAAACAGCTGTGAAACTCAAACGCCATTTGCAGAAAACAGGTTAACATATTGAGGTCTTAGAAAGTAATGAAATAGTACAGTTTCTTTCAAGTAGTTCATATATGTAGCCCTCTAGTAGCCATAGACAGAACTAAACCAATGGAAGAACCTTTTCTTGTTGTGAAAATTAAAACAATGCTTGATGTGCTAGCTATAAACAGTATTGTGATTGTTGGCACATACATATTTCTGATGTTGGTTGATGTAAGTGCAAAGTGACCAAGTTGTTTGTTGGCACAAAAAAATATATATAATATATATATATATATATATATATATATATATATATATATATATATATATATATATATATATATATATATATATATACAATTAAATCTCTAAAATTCTCTTAAATATATGTATACTTGGTTTTGGTACTCCTAGTTAGGCTCTAACTAGTAGGGTTGACCAGGTTAGGGTCTGAGTAGCATTACTAGTTAAATTGGACCCGAAATCAATTTAATGAGTCTCATGTGCCATTTGCAAATAAGTAGCACATGAGAACTCAATTAGATGGTACACCCTAGGCATGTGCATTGTAGACTCAAAAATGGATTAAAACCATATATTGAGTCATACGGTTTTGATCTATGTCAAGTCCCAAAAGCAAATTGGAAGTTGGCTTAAAATTACGTCAATGGCTCAAATTGGCCAAAGTTGGCCCAAAATTGCGCAAAGTCAAAGGAATGTTGAAAAGCAAAATTGGATGGGACAAGATATATCAAACTCAAGGTGGACGAGTCTAGAATTCAAATATAGAACTGGATTTGAGAAAACAATATTTGTTGTGCTTCAAAAATCAAAGCTACGGTAAATTACTAACATAGTCATCATTAACTTTAATAATTTAAAGTATCCATATAAAATAATTAAAAATAATTAAAATAAAATCCATAAATCAGGGGGCTTACAACATGTTATAAGCCCTCTCATTTTTGGATCTTATTTTTAATTATTTTATATAGATATTTTAATTTATTAAAGTCAATAATGACTATGTTAGTAGTTTACTGTAACTTTGATTTTGGAAGCACAACAAATATTGTTTTCTCAATTCCAGTTCCATATTTGAATTCTAGACTCGTCCACCTTGAGTTTGATATATCATTTCCTATCCAATTTTGCTTTTCAACATTCCTTTGACTTCGCACAATTTCGGGCCAACTTAGGCCAATTTGAGCCGTTGGCGCGTAATTTTTAGCCAACTTCCAATTTAATTTTTGGACTTGACATAGATCGAAACGGTATGACCCAATATAATGTTTGATCCATTTTGAATCTATAATGCACATGCCTAGGGTGTACCTTCTAATCGAGTTCTCATGTGCTACTTATTTGTAAATGGCACATGAGACTTATTAAATTAATTTTTCGGGTCCAATTTGACTAGTAATGCTACTCGGACCCTAACCTAGTCAACCCTACTAGTTGAGCCTAATTAGGAGCACCAAACCCAAGTATATATACAGATTTAAGAGAATTTTAGAGGTTTAATTGCAGCCATATGCAATATTCCCTTATATATTTGGCTTGGTCAAACATCTAACCAAAATAGGAAACCTATTAATAATAGTATGATTTGGAGAACCAAATCCTATCCAAATTAGATCAAACTAAAGCCCATGCACTAAATATATATATATATATATATATATATATATATATATATATATATATATATATATATATATATATATATATATATCAAACCCTAACCATCCCCCCTCTCTTGTAACCACCCACTACTCCACAAATCCCCCCAAACTTAGTGGCCACCACTCTAAACCCGAAACCCTAGCCGACCCCCCTTTCTTCACAAAAAATAATTTCTCCTCAATTTTTATGCCAACCACCACCACTTGAACATCCCTCTCAACATCCTCTTCCACCCTAGCAACTTTAGGAACAACCTTGCGACAGTTAGAGAGGTGCACGACGTGCTACTTGGGCCAAAACTCCGTTGAATCGAAGTCTGAAACGTCACAGCACATTAGTCGACTTGTAGATGATGTTTCATCTACTTTTTCTCATTTTTTTTCTCCTTAAACCAAATCTTAGAGTTAACTTTGTATGTTTACTCCAACCTCTGATCGTCAGATCTCCTAGTTCCAAACGGTTTGTCCGTGGCGTTGATTCTACGACAGGATATCCAGAACTAACAAATTCTATTACGGACCACTTTTTGTCTATCTAAGGTCAGTTTCTAACCTTTTAATATTTTTATTCAGAATCTAGACGTCGATACCTTTCCGACGCATATCTGAAAGTTAGATTTCGCATGCGTTTGCTATTTTTAAAAATTCATGACATTTTTTATGTCACCAAACTCCAAAAAATTATGTTTTCCTTGTGTCCAAAATTGTTAAAACTCTATGAATCTATATTAAACTTTATGTTGTGCATGGTTTAACATTATAAATACTATTTTAACTAATTTCTGGAATTTTTACAGAATTTATTATTTTTATTTTATTATTGTTTCGGAACTAAATTAATGGGTCGATTTGAGGAAGTCATATGTGGCATTGACATAAGACCTCTTGTGAAAAGATTTTTCTATTAAAAATAGCATTATAGCAATATATAAGTATTTATAGATAAATTCTATAATTTAAATATATTATTTTATTATAATTGTAAAGTATTTACGAAAGAATTTGGTACCTATATGTACTTATATAATAGATGTAGTATCGTAGCAACGTTATGACAACTAGGAGTCATAAATACTCATATAATTTATATATGGTATGTTGATATAGAATATTAAATATAGGGTATTATTATAGGTGAGCTTGGAAGGATCGAAAAGGACACCGGAGTTGGATAGGCCTACCCGCAGACAGCAGTTACAGGCAAGCATGCATTGCCATCGTTACAGATCTTTCTTTTCTGTATTGTTATTTTTTATTAGCATTGCATGAAATAGGACGTTGATACATAGTATCCATTTATAGACGGGTACCCATGTCATGATAGTGACATCGAGTATTGACATTAGGCATTACGTGTATACTGATGTGTCCATTGACACGATTGACCACAGGACACCGACACATTCATGATGCAAGATTTACATGACTATTCGTGGTATTGACCTCGTGTTAGCATTCTAGATTTCTTTATCAAGATTGCTTTTACTTTCGAGATGAATGTACAGACTTGACATTGCTAGATTTTAGACATGGGGATTAGGGAGAACTTGATTACAATATCAGACCTATTATCGTGTGGCCCGTTGTTTAGTGACCTTTATCTCTGTAGCAGAGTAAGAGATTATCACTGTCGAGAATTGATTATCCTTGGTGCCACGGCACAGGTACTGGGGACAATGCCCTGCTGAGGTGCTAGTGAGCCTTAGTGGAAGGGGTCTGGTATTCTAGAAAAGTATCTCACTTGCATAGCACATAGACGGATACAGTAGATTGTCTTAGTTCATATTTTTATTTCTGTACCTTGGCATGTATATTATGCACCTTGCTAGTCCTCCGAGGACCTGGCTATTTCCCATACTTAGACGAAGCTGAAGACTACCCAGAGGTTTACGGTTCAGGAGCTGAGACCGAAGGCGTACCGGCACAGGAGGACGAGATAGTGCCAGAGGATTTTTCGTGATCATGTTGTAATAATATTTAGTCTTGCTATATTATTTTCTTTTCTTTTCTTTTCATTAGACTTGTAGTTGATTTGTACTTTCTTTCTATTTCTATGATTTTGGGATCTTTTACCCGCACAGACTTTATTACTTTTATTGCTGGATATTTGAGGCATTTCCTTATTTATTTTTGATCTCTTTGTGAACTCTGTGGATGTGATTAGATGTATATACCTGTGGACTATGTGATATTTTTGGTGTTATCATGATTTACAACTTAAGTATTTCGCTAATGGGCTTGTTGTGTAGCTTGGCCCATTGGTGAAGTGATGCTGGCACGTATTCGTATACCTGGTCCCACGTATTTTGGGACTAGGGCATTATATATTTTGGGATTGGGGCGTTACATTCCCCAATACCCATTAGTAAAGTGCTGTTGGCATGTATTCGTATTCCTGGTTCTACATATATTGGGACAGGAGAGTTACAGAAAGAGCTTCAAAATACCTCTCCATGCTTCAGCTTTAGTTTAGAGCTCCTGATGCATCTGGGGAGTTGGGGAGGGGGTTAGCACACTTGCTAAGTGGACGAGATAAACCGACTCGTCTAAACCGACTCTTATTGTTAAGGTAGGCATGCTTTAGAGTTGTCTTTCTATTTAGAACTAAATAAATTCAGTGCATATCGATAGCCATCTTTTAAGTAATAAAGAATACAGTAAGACAACAATTTATCACAGTTCTTACCAAGGCCATGCTCGTCCCTGCATAAAAACAGATATAATACTTATTACCTGCAAAAGACAATAGGTGAGCATGTAACTTTCTTATATGAGCGGTCATTGGTGTTGCACACTACTTAGGACTATCTCAACTGCATTTCAGCCTGTTCAATCTAGGTTGCAAGCCTGACTGACGATCCCACAATACATCAGTGCCGAAGCACGATTATTCATTCTCCCTAGGTTGATTCGATACCGATGCCCCAGATACCGATTCGAAAAAAATCAAACTTGTGCACAAGCTGTCCATGACTATGCCAATATGTGAACAGTTTACATATGCAACCAGATTTGTATAGTGCGAACAGTATTGAGTGGCATTATCATTTCTTCCAACTCATGCAATGATTCATTTTCCCCAAAGCCGTACTTCCGATTTAGCATCCCGTAGGCACCAAATTACCCGAGGCATCATAAACCACAATCGACAATTCATATTATTTTGTAGCACGTGAAATAGTTTATCTTTTTACTAAAACCTTAAACTTTTCGATTTTGGTGCGAAAACTTATATTTTTAGAGTAGATTATTCTAAATCGATACGTTTTCCCGAGTTCTTGATCTTAGTGGATTGGCATGTATTTAACTTGGCATCGTCGATTTGAATAAGTTTGAGGCAAAGAAATTTCGTTTGCGGGACAGTAGAAAGAATGAGCTGAATCACCCACCAAGTACTTTGATCGTGCCGACCATCGAAGCATTTCGCAACGTTAAAGCTTTAGTTACACGAGCTCCTGCAATGGCACCAACACTTAGTTAGAATTCCTTCTTCATTCCTTTGCTTCAAAATTTGTAGGTTGCATTCAACGCGAAAGCACTTTCATCAAAACCAAGCGACAGAAGCTCCAAAAAAACCATACAGCAGTCCTGTCCCATCGAAGGGACTCTTATATAGAGCTCATTCGTCGAGACGTAGCCCGCTGTATCTAGGACTTATTTCAACAGAAGTCGTTCCATTAGTTGGATTGATTCTCATAACATTCGTCCAAATCGATTTGATCGATGTCGTAAGGTGTTATCGTTTACCATGCTCACCGTTCGAGTCAGATGGCCATCTAAGTTCCCGACCGATCTGACTCAGCGCAAGCATATTACGAAGTTCGTCGCCTATAGAAAGCGGGACACTACATAAAATACCACTAAGAAAAAGTTTTGTCCCGAAACTTAAGAACAAGGGTCTGACCTTAAATTATGCAAATAACGAAGGGTACTTCTCCTTCATCTCTGCCTCTATTTACCATGTCGACTCTTCAAATGAATGGTTCCGCCAAAGTACGCGAACCAAGGACATCGACCGATTTCGTAACACTTTCTCCTTACGGTCCAAAATTTGAATAGTCTCCTCCGAGTAAGGCAAGTCAGTACGTAGCTCCAACTGATCGAAGCTAATCACGTGACTTGGATCGTGACGTATTTTCAAAGTTGTGAAACGTGGAAAACATTGTGCACATCCGCCAAGGCAGGAGGTAATACGATCCGATAAGCAACCGTCGCAACTCGCTCGATGATCTCGAAGGGGCCTACAAATTTCGGACTCAATTTGCCTTTAACGCCGAACCGCATCACTCCACGCATGGACGTTACTTTCAAAAACACATGGTCCCCGACCAAAAATTCTAGCGGTCGTCGACGAAGATCTGCGTAGCTCTTTTGTCGACTTTGCGCGATACGGAGTCTATCTCGGATTAAGCGAACCTTTTCAACGGCCTTGTAAGCCCACTTCCTAATTTTTTTTATATTTGATTATGATTTACTTTTATGGTCATTTGGACCTTAGTAAGCATTATTTAGCTATTATATAGTTTATCATAATTTTTAGATAATTTTTAAATATCTATTTTATGAAGATTTATATATTTTATTGAATTTCATGATTTACCATATGGTCATCCGGGGTTATTTTTGGGACCCAGTATTTTATTTAGGTCCTAAAACCTCAAAAAACTATTTTCTAAATTTTCTGGATTTTTTGGTATTTTCTGGAATTACTTTGATGATAAAATATAGAAAAAAAACCTATTTTCTAAGACTTCTGGAATTTATTGTGCTAGACTAAGGGCAAATATTGACTCCAAATATTTTTCTAGGGTTCGTTATGCTATTTTGTATTTTTTAGAATTTTTGCATAATTTTTGGCAATATTTAAGTATTTATTTATCAAGGTTTATATTTTTTAAAGGCTTCCAATATTTATTATGTGGCCATTTGAGACTAATATGAGGTAAAACATTTTATTTAGGTTCTAGGAGGTTAGAAATATTTTCTATAATTTTTTAGAATTTTTTTGGAATTTTTAGGAATTTATTTGAAGTTATTTAGAGTTAATTTGATTTTTAAAACTGTAAAACCCTGCCTCTAATATAAAAAAAACAACTCACTCAATTTCCTCACCATCTCCCCCACTCTTCCCCCACGTTCACACCCATTTCCCCAAAATTCCTCTCCACCACACCTTTCACCATACCACCAGCACCAACACACTTCTTCCTCTTTTTAAAAATCTCATCCTCACAACTCTCTCTCCCTCACTCTCAATTTCCTCCACACCAGAACAGATTCCCGCCCCTCATCCTCCTTTCCAATTCCAAACCCACCACCACCACTTCCTCGGCCACGCCTCCGACCGACCCTACCGCGGCTGATCCCCGCATCCGCTGACCGCTGCCGTCCGGCGCAGACCCGCCGGACCACCTCCGCCCGCCAGCCGCTCGGTCGAGCCCCGTCGGCCGCGTCCCGCGCTTTGCTGCCTGTGGCCGCCCGCTCCAGCGCTTCCCGTCCCGCTTCCCAGCCGTTTCCCCCAACCGTCGGCTGTCTCCCGGCAGCGCCCGTCCAACCGAGCTCCTCGGCCGCAATCACCGGCGACCCCCGAGGCTAACCCTCACCCCGGCGACCCCGTTCCCGTCCGGCCAGACCCCGCCGATCTCCGTCGCCTCTGTTCCGAGGCCGCGCTCTGCCACGTTTTCCCCGGCAACCCCCTTCGCGCTGTTCCAGCGCTGTCCTGTGGCCGTGCTGTCCCGATCTGACTTTTCGGGACTCGCTGACCCATGGCCGCTCTCCCAGCGCTAACCCGCGGGTTTCCCGACCCGCTGTTCCGCGGTGCTCTTTGGTGTTTATGTTCCCGCGTGGCTGCCGCGTGGATTATTCTTTTATATTTTTATCTGAGAGCTCTAGCCGAGCATTTGAGGTATAACTTCGTATCCCGTGTTCCCCGTAGATAGTCTGTGATGACGCGGTCCCGATCCCGTTTTGGGATTCGGTATTTTTGGTATTGTGTTGCTTTGGGAGATACGTAGAGTATCGGTTACGTCGCGGCATATTTTGCTATGCTTGGATATATTGTGCTGTGTTCATTTTTGGGTTGGATATTCATTTTGGGTTGGTGATCCCTGGTTTGGAATATTTTATTGTGTTGTGGTTGGCATCCTCCTAGGATTGGGTTGTCCCAGTTATCGAGGAGGTGCTGCCAAAATTTTCTAAAAAGTTTTCAAAATAATAGTATTTAATTAAATTTAGTTAATTTGTAAATAAAAATCTATTTTCAAATCCGGTCTTTGCAAACGATTTACAAAATTGGTTTTGTCGGCTTTAAATGCGGATTTTGTGAGTTACGTATCTTCGTTAGGCGACGACCGTATCGGTCGAATGAACCTCGGCGAAACGCAAACGCTACAGGATTTTCTGTACGTTGAGGCATTAGCCAGCAACATGAGATTGCACGACCAAGTTTGAGACTCTTTTATTTTTAATTTAATTATAATTTACTTTTAGAACTGGTACTGCTCTTAGTATTTTTGGTGCAGGGCCTCGTCTACTGTTTGGACCGTTCGCGGCACTCAGAGTTCGTCTTAGGAATTAATTAATTTATGTAAATAATTTGTAAAGGGCATAAGCCCAATTTTCCTTTATTTTTCTGTGACCCTGTATTGTGTAGCGTAGCCTTTTTCTTATTTTTCTGGTATGTTGTTTTTGCCGTTAAACGCGTAGAATATAAAAAATGGATATTTATTTTATAAAGAAAATTAATAAGTTTTCTGATAACTAATAATCTAGTAATTCATATATTTTCTCATTTAAAAGAAAAAGCCTAGTTTTATATATATATATATATATTTTAAATACAAAGTTTTGCCAAATTAACCGATAATTGCTATTTTTCCAATTAATCAGTAACCGACTTATTTAATTAAAATAATAACGAACGTAGATTGCGACGTTAGACATTTTCGGTAGATTAACTAAATAACTTAAAACCTGACTAGGATCTGCTTCTAGCGATTGTAACTAGCACACCTAGAATGGTTTCATTATGGCTCTAAGTCGAGGTTCTCAACTGTAGGATCTCGGAGACGTACTTGACTTCCTCCTCGGTACCGACATTCCCGATCCAGTCAATTAACAGAGGCAAGTTACGGTTATGTTTTCTTGTATTTTATATAGTAATTGTCAAGTTGCATGTTTAAACCACATTGCTACACGGAACCCTCTCCTAGGGTTCAAATATTGATTGATATTGATTGTGGGGATTGGGGGAATAGTGTAACGTTTATGACCAATACCCCCCATATTGCATGATTGTGTGAGCTTACCCCTCTTACACACGGGGATAAGCCGTATCGCGTCGCTAGGACGCTATTGTATAACCCAAGCCGGTCATAGACGATTACACATTCAAATCACATTGTTTTTAATTGTTAAATTGCTGGAAAATATTGTTTCAAACTGTTTAGCCTGCACTTTTCTATTATTACTTGAAATGTGAGATACATATTCGTACTTGCTCTCTCCTGACTGGAGATCCATATTTTTAGGTGACATTGAGGATGTTGAGCTATTGTACAATAGCTATTATGACCCAGTTTTGTACCCTGTGGTGTTGCCGGAGTCCCCCTTGGAGGACGCAGGACCAGTGGCCGACGAGCCGACCGCTTAGCTAGTCGTTTCCAGTTTTTCTAGTTTTATTGTTTTGGAGTTTTGTTATTTTGAATTCAGTTCTTTATTTCAGTTCTTCCATTTCCAGTTGTACTTTTCAGTTGTTGAATAAAAAGTTTTAAAATTTTTGTATATTCAAGTTGTGAAAAATGTATAGATGTTGTTGTGAATACCTGCATATAGACCGGCTTACTGTCGTCGTCTCACAACGGTGCAGGCTGGGCATGATCCGGTTCGACCCAAATAATTTTGGGATCGGGTCATGACATGTTTTTAGTGGTGTCCCATGCAGGTCCTCAAAAACTTAGGAGAACATATCTAGAAACAATTAGAACACTAGAACATTAATTTGTCACAACATAGGACCAAAATATATTATAAATAAATATTTTTGTTTGTTATGGACTGGTAGGCTACCTTGCTTATGTTTTGCATCCTAAGTCTTATTTAGCATAGGCCGATTGTATGGTGGTCTATTTTACTATCCACTTTAGTTTCTAGATTTTATATATCTTTTAGTGTCCCTTGGCTTTCTAAGGTTATTTTCCTCCATATCCTTATCATACTCCAGCATTCCTTAGCATCCTACTCTTTTGTTATTATGGATTAGGATTAGATTTTTTCCAATCTCCTTTTTCAACAAACCTATTTCAAAATTTTCAATTAGTTGACCAAATCATACTTCTCTATCTTTATTTAGAATCTAGATCTATTCACTATTTAGAATTTCAAACTCTCTTTTAGCAAACTTGGTAAAGTTTTATCTATCCAAAGTATTTTTACGACTAGTGTATCCAACCATTTATCTTGACATTATTTTCAATTGACTTTCTTGGGACCAATCCTGAACCAAACTCTTCTGGAGCCATAAAGCCCCAAGGTTAATTATTACGAAAAGAATTTGTTCAACTTAGCTTGTTCACGAATCTTCCAAGGGGATTATTTTCCAAAAAATAATTCCAATATTGATTGATATTTCCTAAGTTATTCTAAAACCAAGAGTATTTTCATTTGTTGACTTCCTCCACTCAACTTGAAATCTTACTCTCTCTAAGAACTTCTTGATCAGTTCAAGGCCTGGAAAGCTCTTAAACTCAATGCTTGAGTATCATGAAGCACGAACGGTCATAGAATTGATTCTATTTTTGAATTTTCTTTAGTCATTGGAAAACTTTTGAATTGTTGAGCTATCTCTTTGAAATTTTTATGGACAAAGTTGAGAAAATATTCAGAGATCTAACATGGCTTCACAATATACGTTGCAGCCATTTATTTGAAATTATGGAAACTGCGAATTACTGCAGCCAGTTGCGCACTGGCGAGACATAGACTCTAAGTTGAAGTAATTTCATGTGTTCATAGGTTTTCGGATATTTATTGAGACTATGTCCTAAATGCATCAGATTTGCCCCTACGTTGCTCAGCCATGAAATGGAAAAAGTTGATCGACTACTCGGAAACCTATTATTATTCAAGTTATGGAGCCAAAAATTCACTGCAGTCAGGTGCACTCTGGCGAGACATGAATTAGAGGTAAAATAACTTCAGATATGTATGGTTCCGGGTACTATTGAGACTATATCCATGTTATAAATATAGCATGTTTGGTCTCTTATCACCATAGATAACTTTACATGAATTGTCTTGATTCGTTTAAATTTTGGATTATTTGGAATCTTAGCGACTAGTTTAAATTTTCAGAAATCATTTCTATAGGATTCATATGGGAATTCCACTTGATTTTCTAGGACTATTTTCCAATATTTTAGTACCATCAAATTATTCTGACTTTTGCCGATTAGAGGATTTGCATTTCTACCGGTTGTCTCTATTTTCATAAAGCTCTTTTCACAAGCTTGAAAGAATAGGTTTCCTATGAAATTCTACTTGATTTTTCCTAGAACTATTTAGGACCATATCAATCTCTATTGACTCAATCTCTTTCCTGTTTCAACCTTAGTACGTTGTATATATATTTTTATATTAATTTAATCATTTATTTATTTATTATTATTATTATTATTATTATTATTATTATTATTATTATTATTATTAGTTACATATTCTGGAAGCTGTGGATAGTTGTGGTTAGCTTTATATATTAAATAGTTGATATACATCTTGTAGATGACTATATGTTAATAGTTGATAGCTATATGCGGAAGAAACATAGATTGTTACCTATCTCATTTCTAGTAAGGGCATATTTGGGATCAATATTAGTTAGCTAAAGAGTACGAAAGGTAGAAGAATAACTTGGGTAAGCTAGTCTTGAGAGAGTGGTATATTTTAACTTGTGGCTTATTGGATTAGAACCGTTAGTAGTGCTCACTAGCGCTTAAACCTCATTCAAACAAATGAAGATATTTGACGACTTTGAATTTTATAATTAAAGAAGAGTATGGAAGATAGAGAAAGGCGTAGATAGAGTTAGCGAGAAAAGTCTAAGATTTGGTAAGATTCTCCCATAGAGGAAGTGAATTTGGATAATATATATAAACATGAGAATATGAGTATCAAGTAAAGGAATACTTGACGGAATTAACGTTTATGATTAGATGACTACTGTACCCAGAAGGGACGAATATAACCATGAAAAGAAATATCACAAGAAATGGATGATAGGTTCTAAAGAAGGAATAAGCAGTGAGAAATTGGGATAAGACTATTGGCATGCAATTTTGGAAAGAAGCAATTGTGTTTGCAATTTCTACCATATTGGAGACTCATATTAGTTATAATAAAAATAATTAAGATTTTGTGATATTTTTGTTATTGTGTTTGGATGAGAACGATTGACATGTGCATGATTAAAGATTAAAAATTTGATCAATGATTATAATTTGGTCAATTGATTTCAAAAATTGGAAATTCTCGAATATAGATCATGGATCAACTTTCTAAGTATTTACTATAACAAGTGAAGATTGTGACTTTGACGTCGTCAGTTTTGGAAGAATGAAAAGAAAAAAAAAATTGATGTCTGTAAAATGATTTGATCGAGAGAAATACTTGAAATTTGAAATACATTTGGCATATCGTTACATACAACGACGGATGGAAGTTTGATTTAGATGATTTATGATTCCAAATAGGTTTAGTTTTAATACCTTGGCGGTTGCCTTAGTTTTCTGTAGATACATAGAGTTCAACTAGTTTAGCAAGCTAGAAATTAGATTTTTGCATGGGGTATTAATAAGATTGTTATATGGAACTATCTTATTCGATTACATTCTAATCATAGGTACATTATTCTAATCATCCTCGCTATCCTCCTATTATACAACTTGTTGAGTTCTCCTTAGTCATAAACCTTTATTTCACATTCCAATTTGATCTGGAATTTTTTGTCCCTTAACTCAGAAGATTTCATCATTTTTTTGCATTCTCAAACAAACTGTTGACGTTCGTTCCTTTCTTGCCTTTTCTGTTTCACGACACCTCATTTTCTTCTATTTTTGATCATAATTGTACCTAGATTTTTCCTCGTGCCTAAAATAATTTTGATCACAACAACACTCCAACCCTATCTCAGATCATATCTAGATAATTTTGATCGTGCCGATATTTTATCATTGTACCTAGTGACTACGCCTAGAATCCGATCGTGCATGATAATTTAAATTTCATTTTTGATCAAGACTAGGTAATTTTATTTGTACCCGGCCCTTATCTTTGAAATTTCGAGGACAAAATTTTTCTAAGGAGGTAAGGTTCTAAAACCCTGCCTCTAATAAAAAAAAACAACTCACTCAATTTACTCACCATCTCCCCCACTCTTCCCCCACGTTCACACCCCTTTCCCCAAAATTCCTCTCCACCACACCTTTCACCATACCACCAGCACCAACACTCTTCTTCCTCTTCTTAAAAATCGTATCCTCACAACTCTCTCTCCCTCACTCTCAATTTCCTCCAGACCAGAACAGATTCCCTCACCTCGTCCTCCTTTCCAATTCCAAACCCACCACCGCTACTTCCTCGGCCACGCCTCCGGCCGATCCTACCATGGATGATCCCCGCATCCGCTGACCGCTGCCGTCCGGCGCAGACCCGCCGGACCACCTCCGCCCGCTAGCCGCTCGGCCGAGCCCCGCCGACCGCCTCCCGCGCATTGCCCCCTGTGGCCGCCCGCTCCAGCGCTCCCCGTCCCGCTTCCCAGCCATTTCCTCCAACTACCGGCTGTCTCCCGGCCGCGCCCGTCCAACCGAGCTCCTCGGCCGCCATCCCCAGCGACCCCCGAGGCCAACCCTCACCCCGGCGACCCCGTTCCCGTCCGGCCAGACCCCGCCGGTCTCCGCCGCCTCTGTTCCGAGGCCACGCTCTGCCACGTCTTTCCCGGCAACCCCCTTCGCGTTGTTCCAGCGCTGCCCTGTGGCCGTGCTGTCCCGATCTGACTTTTCGGGACTCGCTGACCCGTGGCCTCTCTCCAGCACTGACCTGCGGGTTTTTTGACCCGCTGTTCCGCAGTGCTCTTTGGTGTTTCTGTTCTCGCGTCGCTGCCGCGTGGATTATTCTTTTATATTTTCATCTGAGAGCTCTAGCCGAGCATTTGAGATATAACTTCGTGTCCCCGTGTTCCCCATAGATAGTCTGTGATGACACGGTCCCGATCCATTTCAGGATTCGGTATTTTTGATATTGTGTTGCTTTGGGAGATACGTAGAGTATCGGTTACGTCGCGGCATATTTTGCTATGCTTGGATATATTGTGTTGTGTTCATTTTTGGGTTGGATATTCATTTTGGGATGGTGATCCCTGGTTTGGGATATTTTATTATGTTGTGGTTGGCATCCTCCCAGGATTGGGTTGTCCCAGTTACAGAGGAGGTGCGGCCGAAATTTTCGGAAAAGTTTTCAAAATACTAGTATTTAATTAAATTTAGTTAATTGGTAAATAAAAATCTATTTTCAAATCCGGTCTTTGCAAACGATTTACAAAATTGGTTTTGTCGGCTTTAAATGCGGATTTTGTGAGTTTCGTATCCCCGTTAGGCGACGACCGTATCGGTCGAATGAGCCTCGGCGAAACGCAAACGCTACAGGGTTTCATGTACGTTGAGGCGTTAGCCAGCAACATGAGATTGCACGACCAAGTCTGAGACTCTTTTATTTTTAATTTAATTATAATTTACTTTTAGAACTGGTACTGCTCTTAGTATTTATGGTGCAGGGGCTCGGCCTACTTTTTGGACCATTCGCGGCACTCAGAGCTCGTCTTAGGAATTAATTAATTTATGTAAATAATTTGTAAAGGGCATAAGTCCAGTTTTCCTTTATTTCTCTGTGACCCTGTATTGTGTAGCGTAGCCTTTTTCTTATTTTTTTTGGTATGTTGTTTTTGCCGTTAAACGCGTAGAATATAAAAAGTAGATATTTATTTTATAAAGAAAAATAATAAGTTTTCTCATAACTAATAATCTAGTAATTTACATATTTTCTCATTTAAAAGAAAAAGGCTAGTTTTATATATATATATATATTTTAAATACAAAGTTTTGCCAAATTAACCGGGAATTGCTATTTTTTCCAATTAATCAATAACCGACTTATTTAATTAAAATAATAACGAACGTAGATTGCGACGTTAGACATTTTCGGTAGATTAACTAAATAACTTAAAACCTGACTAGGGTCTGCTTCTAGAGATTGTAACTAGCACACCTATAATGGTTTTATTATGGCTCTAAGTCAAGGTTCTCAACTGTAGGATCTCGGAGACGTACTTAACTTTCTCCTCGGTACCGATATTTCCGATCCAGTCAATTAACAGAGACAAGTTACGGTTATGTTTTCTTGCATTTTATTTAGTAATTGTCAAGTTGCATGTTTAAACTACATTGCTACACGGAACCCTCTCCTAGGGTTCAAATATTGATTGATATTGATTGTGGGGATTGGGGGAATAGTGTAAAGTTTATGACCAATACCCCCCATATTGCATGATTGTGCGAGCTTACCCCTCTTACACACGGGGATAAGCCCTATCGCGTCGCTAGGACGCTTTTGTATAACCCAAGCCGGTCATAGACGATTACACATTCAAATCACATTATTTTTAATTGTTAAATTGCTGGAAAATATTATTTCAAACTGTTTAGCGTGCACTTTTCCATTATTACTTAAAATGTGAGATACATATTCGTACTTGCTCCCTCCTGACTGGAGATCCACATTTTTAGGTGACATTGAGGATGCTGAGCTATTGTAAATAGCTACTATGATCCGGTTTTGTACCATGTGGTGTTGTCGGAGTCCCCTTTGGAGGATGCAGGACCCGAGGCCGACGAGCCGACCGCTTAGCTAGTCGTTCAGTTTTTCTAGTTTTATTGTTTTGGAGTTTTGTTATTTTGAATTCAGTTCTTTATTTCAGTTCTTCCATTTCCAGTTGTACTTTTCAATTATTGAATAAAAAGTTTTAAAATTTTCGTATATTCAAGTTGTGACAAATGTATAGATGTTGTTGTGAATACCTGCATATAGAACAGCTTACTGCCGCCGTCTCACAACGGTGCAGGCTGGGTATGATCCGGTTCGACCAAAATAATTTTGGGATCGGGTCATGACAAAAATATTTTTTGAATTTATTAACCAGTCAGCGTACAGTCAGCACAAGGCCGGCCTACCCGTCAGCCACCTGCTAAAAGTGGGCCGGTCCAGCTGTCAGCCACAGGACCCGCTGATTCAGCCATCCTTTTTGAGTCGGCTTAGGTGAAGCCGCATGGCCACCTGTCCGTCCATCTTATTGAGCGGGACCGCTGAGATCTCGCCACGTGTCGCCTGCAGCCCTAGCCGCTCAACCGACCACTGAGCCGCATATATTTTTTTTAATAAAACCCCTCTCCATTTATTGAAAAGGCACAAAAAACCGAAGCCAGGCCAAGTATACAAGACACAAAATGACAAAGCCTATACAAGTATACTACCAAAAAGGAACGAAGAGGGATGGACAAATCTCCACTAGCATGAGCTAAGGAAGGGTAGAGGCCCAAAATGAACTCGGAGTGTGGGAGCAATGGATGCTCCGCTTACGGCACTGACGAAAGACTTCCCGAATGATCTGATCAGGAGAGTATTGGTGGCCTTCATATGTCGCCTTGTTGCGATTTTTCCATATCACCCACGTGGCGGCCGCTGCAACGATCTGGTGGCTGTGGGAAGCAGAGCCCCAGGCGCCCGCCAGATCGTAGAAGCGTCCACCGCCCGGCTCAATAGTGTAGAGCTGATTGAGGGTCCTCCACTAAATGCCTGGTAGGGTCCCATGACAAAAGATGTGGTCGATGGTCTCCATCTGACGATCCGGACAACAATTGCAGGCTGACGCAAGACTAATCCCGATGGTGTTAAGGATGTCGTCAGTGGGTAGTCTCTTGTTAATGGCTCTCCACATGAGGATGGACCACTTCTTGGGGATACATCTTTGCCAATAGTGCGCAATGGGGTGATGCGGCTGGCCTGGCCCACGGATAGCATTTCTCGTGGACCTCACTAAGAATGCCCCTAAAGTTTCAAGTGTCCATCTAAGCGCATCATCATCACTGCCTAAGGTAATACCGATCTGGCGGATGCTAGACACTGCTTCATCACCAGCCCAATCCCGGAGTTTGTCCCAGTGCCAATCCTTAGTGGAAAAGTTCCACAAGTCTCTGATTCTGCTGTTTCTCGGGGTAACCCGAATACTAGGGATTAAGCTGTTCCCGGTCCATCACTCCAGGAAAGGGTTCGACTCGCCGGTGCCCAATATGAGTCTTATCGCGAGCTCGACGAGGTCGCGACCAACAAGGATGCGACGCCAGGTCGCCGATGATCTGCTGTTGGATATGGCCAGTATTGGGTGAGTGTGTTTGAAGTACCTGGCCGTCATGAATCTGGTCCATAAGTTCTTGCTCATGCGAAGTTTTTACCATAATTTCATGGAGAAAGAATTAATGATGTGGGTGAGCTTCGTAAATCCCAGACCTCCGACCACGGGAGGTCGAGCCATCGATTCCCGGCTTGTCCAGTGGTGCTTGTCTTGACCATTACAATGCCCCCAGAAGAAGTTACAGAAGATCTGTTCGATCGAATCAAGAACCTTCTTGGGCGGGGAGCACGCAGCCAGAGTGTGGATGGGGATGGAAGATAGTACATGATTGATAAGGATCATCTTGCCACCCAGGGACAAAGTGGTATTATGCCACCCTTCAAGTTTCTTCCTGATTCTAGCTATCAGGTTCTCAAAGATGCGGATATTGGATTTCCCGTACACCAGGGGACATCCGAGATAGTTGAACGGGGGTTGGGCAACTGAGAACGATGTTAAGTTGGAGAGGTTAGTAGCGTTCTCTCTTTTGATATTATGGTGGGCGTAGATAATGCTTTTGGAATGATTGATCTTCTGACCCGAACATCTTGAGTACCTCTGCAGGGTTTTGTGGACGACATCCACCGCTCCAATATCCCCCGAGGAAAAGATGAGTAAATCGTCCGCGAATGCCAGGTGGGTGATAGTAGGGCAGCCACTGGAGGTGTGATAGTGTTGGAAGTTCGGAGTACCGACTATATTGTTAAGGTTTCTACTGAGGGTGTCCGCGGCAATGATAAAGACGATGGAGGATAGGGGGTCGCCCTGTCTCACGCCTCGACTGGATTTAAAGAATCCACCCGCCTGGCCGTTGATAACCGTGGAGAACCACGAGTTGCTGATGGATCTCCACACGGTGTTGGTCCAGGCTTCCGAGAATCCGAAAGCTCTGAAAACCCAGATCATAAATTGCCAATCCAACCTGTCGTAGGCTTTTTCCATCTCTATCTTAACGGTAATGTTGCCCCCTCTAGCTGGGAACTTTATGCAGGTGATTAACTCTTGGGCCAGCATAATATTGTCCTGGATGTTTCTCTCTTGCACAAAGCCACTTTGTTCCTCAGAGATTATCTTGGGTAAAATCCCCGCCATCCTGGACGTGATAATTTTTGTGATGATTTTGTTGGTGACAGTACAAAGACTGATGGGGCGGTAATCCCGAAAGGACACCGGGTTATCTTTTTTCGGGATGAGGATGAGGTTGGCGCTGGATATGGCTTTGGGGTATGTAGCACCCTCGAAGAAGGCAATGGCTGCATCGGTGATGTCATGCTTGATAATAATCTAGCATTTGTGAAAGAAGACACCAGTGAACCCGTCCGGGCCGGGGGCACTGTGCTCGTTCAAGGCCCACACCGCGTCTTTCACCTCCTGGACTGTAGGTAGACGTTCCAGCTGGGTGTTATCGTTGTCATTTATGAGTCTGAGGATTTGGTCCAAGAAGGGTCTGTCGATATGGACAGTCTCTTTGGTGAATAATTTGGAATAGAACTCCGCCGCAGCTATTTGGATGCTATTTTGGTCAGTAATGATATTCCCGTTGTCGTCTGTCGGACGGTGGATGGCTAGCTTCTGTCTGCGACCGTTGACGCAGGCATGGAAAAATTTTGAGTTTCTATCCCCCTCGTTGTCCTATTTCAATCTCGCTTTCTGCTTTCAGAAGTCGGTCTCCACTTTAAGACGGAATTTGAGCATGGCCTTGGTAAGGTTCAGGGCCGACCTGGCAGTGGCCGATCGCTCCGACGCAAAATATGTTTCGTCTCGGGTGACATCATCCTCCGCAACCCTCACGACTTGGAAAATGTCCCCGTATGCGAGTTTGCTCCAATTGGATAGAGCTTTCCTCGTCGCTCGGAGTCTGTTGCTCACCCTCGAAAGGGGGTTAGGGGAGTCTTCCCGGTTCCAAGCATCCGCGACAATGCCCAGAAATTAGGGATGATCAGTCCAGAAATTGAGTATATATATATATATATATATATATATATATATATATATATATATATATATATATATATATATATATTCGGTTTCTTTAGAAACCTTAGTTCTTTTGTTGGCTGACATTGTGGAGTTTGATCCCGGTGATCCCCCGAATTCCCGAGGTGATTCCTGCCAACCCCGACCTCCTTTTAGCGCGCCGTTTTTTTTGTTAGATTCGTATCGAGATAAAATTTCTGAATATGTAATTTATTTTCATAATTTCTGAACCTAAATTTCTGGAAAATTCGTAGTGTCAGTTGTCTGAAACTTGACACGTTTCGGTGTTTTCGAGATTCCGGGAGAACCAAAAATCAAAATCTCGAACCGTTTGAAGTTTTGGAAAGCTAACACAGAGCTATCTGATATATATTTTTTCAGAAATTATTTTGTTCATCTAGTATTTTATTTATTCTGTTGAACTCAGAACTGATCGATTGATCCCCGTTTTGGTTATGATTAGCCATAACGGCGATATCTTTTGACCAAAACGTGATTTTATGGCACGGTTGATTCCAGTGCACTTGTGGCATTAAAATCTACCAAGGTGAACTTTCAAAATCTAGAGTTCACAGTATTTGACTAAAAAGTCAACAGTACGTCTCGATTTGCGAGTCATGGTTTCCAAAATTGAGAAATATAACTTTTGATGGCCAAACTTGCATGTTTAGATTATATTCAGATTATTATTAGGTTAAATTAGGTTTTTAAGTGAATTATTTCAGAATTAATTATTATTAGATTAGTAACCCAACTAGCCACTATTTAGAACTAGAACATTAGAATTGATTTGTGGTTTTCGTGCACGGTTCGTGGTACGATATGTGTTATAGGTTGACAGCTTCTAGATCGGCATTTTCCTCATCCTCGACCTGTGGCTATAGTTTGTGCAAGGATTCAGGCAAGTACAGTATTACATTTATGTTTTAGTTTATTATAATATTTACTCTATAGTTTTCTTGTTTGATATCCCGTTGAGTCATTGCTTGATATTCCATTGAGACACGAATGTGACACTGTAGTTATCATATCCTTCTTAGTGTATTATTGACCGTTATTGATTGTTAGAGAGTCGGGAGAGGAAATACTCGATAAATACGTGAACAAACCCAATTACCGTTACCGAATGATAGCTAAGTCATACACACCCACGTATGAGTTAGCCGTACCAATTACTGAATGATAGCCATCGTATGATGTGTCATATTAGTCCAATCGTTCATGTATTAGAAGGTATTTTATACACACATAGTGGTTCCTATCCTTTCCTTTATCTAGTCTATTATCTTGTTAAGTTCACATCTTGCCAGTTCATATCTTGTTAGATTACGTCTTGCTAGTTTACTTTTTGCCACTTTTTATCTTGTTAGTTCATATCTTGCTAGTGCTAGTTCGTATCCTGATAGTTCTTGTCTTGCTAGTTCTTTATATATTCTTTACCTTTATGGCTTCTCGCTTGTTCTAACTTATTTTGGACTAACAATGTTAATTGCAATATGGTTGTACTCTGCTCCTTTCCTGACTGGATCGTTGTTATAGGTAAGGTTGATGTGCCTACTCTTGTGCTATGGACCATACGAGGGGTGTAGGAGCGTAAAAAGTGCTTCACAGAATGAGTCAAAGTGATAGATCATTCTACTCAAATTGATCTACTTTACGCCCAAGACAAGGCTAATCACTTTACGCCTAAAGTAGGCAGATCATTTTACGCTCGGGTCTACACCCATGATTTTACACCAAGGACAGATCAGCCACTTTTACGCTGGACAAAGCTGTCAAGTCTCGTATTTAATGAAAACTCTGACATGAAGATACTGATGATGGCATATACCACAGATTTCGAAGGGATTTGTTTTATATAGAGACCAATATTGTCGTTTAGTATGTGGACTGAGCTACTTTACGCTCACACTATGGCTTCTTTTACGCACAGAGATTATATGAGTTTTTACGCTCGAAAGTCGACGTGTGCGTAAAGTCTATTTGGGCTACTTTACGCTCAAGGTTATTCAATAACCACTTTATACGGGAAATCTATGACAGGGCTGTTTTACGCCTAGTCCACTGCTTTACGCTCGAAGTACATTGGGGTTGTTTTACGCCCTATTCTTCTTCATCAGTTGAGAACATGGTCTGCCTACATGGCTTTCATGCCACACATCTCGAAGAACGTGTGTACGTGCATCATATTCTTACTGAAATGATGGGACACGTGTCAACATATACATACGATGACTTCAGTCGTGGGTGACAGTTGTTAGCGTAAAGACGGAACTTTTGCTGAGTTTTTACGCACAGGAGCCCAAGTCTATAAATAGACTTATTTTTTTATATAATACACACACGGAGAGACAGGAGAAAAGACAGAGAGATTAGAACTCAGAGATTTTTGATTCTCTAGAGTATTCTTCTTCAACCTTTCTTTCAGAACAGAGTGAAGCAAAGCAAGAAAGCATTCGGCCTCGCCATCAGTGCCCAAGTGCGTCGATACCTTTCTGGTGACTTAGTTCTTCCAAGTTGTTCATCTTCAAGCAGCGATCTTCATCATCATCGTATGGTCTAAGGAACAACGTGATCATTTACAGATCAGACTTCTACAGCAATACTTTTTCATAATCAAATTTGTACTTCTTGTACTCTTCCTCGTTTTATTTTCAAAATTCGACTTTCAGGCATTTTGTTAAGTGAAACAAAAATGGCGACTCTGCTGGGGACGACCTTCTCCTCTGACGAGGAGGCAATTGCTCAATACGATGATGTGTCGATTGGATCAACAAAGAAGACTCTGGTTGTACACTTCGACCAGACTGCTTATGAAGGGATGCTCCGAACTGGGGGTGGTTCTCGCTACTCCAATGTTCAAAAATCTCGCAAAGCACGAAAAGTTTGGATTCCTAAATCCAAAATATCTTCTGATCTCTCTGTTGTTGCTAGTGGCAAGAGAATTCTTCCCACTCCTGTCGTTGTAACGAGGCAGTCCTTACTTCAGAGTTGCACTCAAAGTATGACAATTTATCTCCCGTTTGTAACGGTGAAGATAATCAGGTTTCACGCCCACTGCGTAAGAACCAGGTTTTACGCTCAGTGGGTAAAAACCAACTTTTACGCTCAGTACATAAAGATGAGTCTCCCATTTGTAATGGGGCAGACTCTAACGATTGTGCTTCTGGGTGTAAGAATCAGTCTCCCGTCGGTGATGTGGTAGGCTCAAATAAATTACGCTCTTCGCGTAAAACAAAATCTCCCGTCTGTGACGTGGCAGATAACCAACTTTTACGCTCTACACGTAAAGGTAAATCTCCTATCTTTGACAGTGTAGATAAAATTCGTAATGATATTTTTACATCTAATATGAATGTACCTAAACGTGTGCAGCGTAAAAATGTTATTGGTAAAGCTTCAGTTCTACACCAACAGCCTTCTTATACTGCTCTACGTAAAGTACCAAATCTATAAATTATACGTAATGAAAATGGAGTCCTTCGTGCTAAAAAATCTCAAGATTTACGCACACAACTCCAAATGCGTAGAAATATACAATTTGGTTCTGCGAATGCAGCCAGTAATCTTCTTTATACACAGGGGACTAAACGTTTCTCTACCCCAAATGTAATAAAGAAGACTACTCCCTCCACTCCTTCTGACTTACGTGAATTGCTAATGCAAAAGCGTAAGAATAGACAATCTCTGGTGACATTTCCCCAAGAAAAATATCATTGTGATTATCACCAGGTTGTGATCAATTGTTGTTGTTCGGCTTCAAAACGGTCAGTTTTTGATCGATTGAGTATTAATGTGTCTCAACAACAAGCTGAAGACCAAGAACATGAGTTGTCATATGCGTCAGTGAACATGGCATCTCATACTAACAGAGGACGACGTCTAAGACGAAATACGTCCCAAACCCCAGGTCAGCAACAGTTCAACAGACTTCTTGATTCTTTTGAGGGAGTATATCAGAACACTCGATCAAGAAGACAAAGACAAATGCAGACTTTTGATTCAGAAGCTGGGGGTACTCAATCTTTTGAGTCTGAGACTGACAGTGTCGATTCATACTTCTATACTGATCCTTCTATATCTTCAAAAGAGGTTAAATCCTACACTGTTGGAGATGAACTAGAGACCTCATCTGTTAATATAGAACAACGTCTTACTGTCGTTGAGCAATCACTGAAAGACATGCTTAACATGGTACAAAACATGTATCAGATAATATTGAATCAGCAAACTGCTCAACCGATAGTAATAGCACCAGTACCAGTAGCAGCACAAACTCAAGATAGTCAAGGGGCTGATATACCTTTGAATGTTCAAGAGCCTGCTGTTAATCAAAATTCTGCTTCTCCAGATCCTATTATTCCAGAAGATGTACCATCTCCGGTGGGGATTACGGTACATCCAACAACTATTCAATCAAATGTGCTTCCGTAAACTACTGAGGCCATTCAAGCAGTACGTGAACTCAAAGCACAGTTTGAAGTCTTGAGGCACAAGGATCAACTCCAGAGGTTAGGGATTAAACAACCTTATCCTCCTCATTGGAACGATGTACCCTTTCTACCAAAATTCAAGCCACAATCCATGGTATTGTTTGATGGGAGGACTTCTCCTAGTTAATATATCAATTATTTTGATATTATGACTGTACATCTGCAGAAAAATGATGCTCTTCTCACTCGAGTGTTCATTGGTTGCTTGGCGGGTTCGACTTATGATTGGTATCGAAGTTTACCCGATAATTGCATTTCGTCTTTCGACGAATTTAAGGAAATATTTCTCTCCCGCTTCTATGAAGGAGGTATGGACATGAACATGTCCTCCTTGATAGAAATCAAGCAAAAGGAGAAAGAAGATAATCGGACGTTCATTGAACGTTTCCGACAGGCAACTTTAAAGATGCCTCCTGACATGCCAGATTCAGCACTCATTGATACATGCAAGATGAATCTGCGACCATCTATTACTGTTTTTACGGGTTTTCAATTCACAGATTGGGCTTCGTTCATCATAGCAGCAGTTTCTGCCGAGACCAATGGTAGGTTGGCTCGTGAACATGGGATGATTTTCGCCTCAGATGATAGAGGAAAGAAAAGTAATCCTGGTAATAACTCCGGTAATCGTAATGTGAAAGGAAAAGATACCCTAATGGTTAATCTTTCCAAGAATAAAACGATGCCGAATAGCCAGGAATCTTCCAGGCCAAAGGAAGAATACTCTTTTGATGAGAGTGATATCTCAGAAATATTTTAATGTCTGGTGAAGAGTGGCAAACTTCAGATTCCAGAGCCAAAGAGGCCCAATGAGATGAATCTAACTGACAATCCCAAATATTGTATCTATCATAGATACATTAACCATCCTACCAGTGCTTGCTATGTCCTGAAGAAGAAAATCCATGAGCTGATAAATGGCTATCGCCTTAACTAATAATGACCATACGGTTACAACCAATATGGTTTCTCTTCAATTCGAGGACTTTTCTCCACAGCAAGTAGCAGATGGAATCATCCCAATCCCGAAGGCGACGATGAAGATTGTGAATATCCCGCCTCCTAGAGAAGAAAATGACGGATTGCTGCCTCTTACCTTAAAAAATGGTAAAATTATGTGGGTACATCCTGACTTAATACCTAAATTGGAAAATGAAAGTAAAACTTCAAAATCCAAGAAAGGCAAAAAAGTCAAAACTTGCAACATGATTTCTCATGTTATTCAAGATCCCGACGATTCAGATTATCTATGGGATGGCGCTCCTTTGGAAGATAGACTAAGAGGATTGGACATATGTCCTCCAAGTCTAGCTCCTCCTACCAAACTCAAGCTTACTCATCAGCACTGGTTTGCTATGAATAGTGTCTCTTTATACCGGGCACAACAAGTCTTTGCTGCTTACGAAAAGGCTCCTACAGGGATTTTTCCTCGTATCTCGAATCCTTCTCCTCCTGTAGTTACAGAGACATCTATTCCTCATTCTCCTGTGGATACAGAGATCTCTTCTTCTTCCTCTGTGGAACCATTTGTTAAAAGCCTGCTGCCCATTCATCTATACAGTCAGCAATCTGTCCTTCTCATGAAGAAAATGGGTTATGACTTTCAGAAGGCAGAAAGTTTGAATTATGATAAAGGAATACGACTTCCTTTACAAATTCAAAATCAAAAATCCACTGTTGGATTGGGTTCTGAAATTCCTCACAACAAACCTTACAAGAAAAAGGCTAAAGGGAGGAAGACTAAATCCTGTAATATGGTACTTCCTTCTCTTGAGTCTGAAGAAGAAACTTTTACTGGTACAAGATCCGGGAATGAGTACCACAAAGATTATGAGGGATCTTCCAAAGAAACAGAAGATGTAGTGAAAACACTACCAACTCAACCTTCTTCTGTTCCTGCTAAACCCTCGGTGGTTGAAAAGGGGAAACAGAAAGCAGTACGTTTTGACGTTCCATTGAAGTCTGCTTCCAGTCAGGGGGTGGTGATGAAACCTTACAAGTTTGATATTTTAGCTCAGTTAGCCAATACTCCGGCTAGACTATCCATATTTGAACTGCTTCATCTTTCTAGAGAAAGCAGGAAGACTTTGAGTGAAGCTCTACTTCAGGCAGATTCATGCTTGGCTCAACTCAAGAGTCCTGATAATACTCCAGTGTCGTGTCCGCAATGTCATAGTGTGATGGAAGCAATTCCCAATATCACCTTTACACAAGAAGATATGCTGTTGAAGCATAACAAACATGACAGACCTCTGTGCTACACTGGGTATATTGGATCTACTGAAATTGACAGGATTTATATCGATCCTGGGTCGTCAATTAGCATAATCCTTCAAAGTATGCTAAGACCCCTGAGGATTCCTACTAGTGACCTGACTTACACTAGTACTACGATAGTTGGTTTTAACTCTGGCAAGAGTAAACCACTGGGGAAGATTCATCTGAAGATTCAGATTGGTGATCTTCGAACTATGGTAACCTTCTATGTTATCAACTCAGACGTATCCTACAATATCCTTCTTGGAAGACCATGGTTACATGAGCATAATATCGTGCCTTCAACTCTCCACCAATGCTTCAAGTATGTGGATTCCCAAGGAGTTGTGAAGACTGAGTTTGCTGATATCAATCCTTTCAAGGGTGTCGAAGCCTATTTTTCTGATTCAAGGCTTTATAAACAAGAGCATATGAAAGAGATATCAGACATAGCTGAGGATCAATCATCTTCTGAGGATCAGTCTCTTAATGAAGATCCGCCAGAAGAGCAACCTTTGAAGATCATAGTCAAGGGACGAATCCAATCCCAATATGTCAATGTTCAACCTTTGGTAATCAAGGTTAAAGGAAGAACTCAAGCTTCATCTAAGGAATCAGTAAATGTTCCTACTAAGAGCCAAGTTCAACCCTTTTTTATTAAGGTTAAAGGGCGTACCTCTTGTACGAATGATCCAGAACCACCATTGATTGTCAATCTTGGAAAATCTACGCAGAAGACGGATAATGGTCCACTGATGATTAATCCGAAGTGTAGCAGTCAAATCGTAAATAATGTAAATATTGATCATTCTGTACTTTTTGATATCAATGAAGATTTCCTTTTCGAGTATATGGCTGCCAAGTTTATTGAAAGAATGACTTTATCTTCTGATAATCAAAGTCATCAATCTAAAGGCGACATAGAACCAGAAGAAACTTTATACATCAACCATAAAGAAAATTTCTTTCCTCTTCAGGTTGATGTTGGACCTTATGCTCAAAAGTTCTAGACATCTTCTCCCTATCTTCTACCTGTAGCCGCTTCATCACAAGCTTGTGTAACTTATAGACGTCATGAAGAATCTTATTTCGTGGTTCCGTCTAATAAGAAAAATAAGCGTCAAATTGTTTTTGGCTTGGCTAGAAATGTACCTGTTGCTCAGACAGACGATCTGAAAGATAAAGACAAAAGAAGAATCCAAATTGACAAGTATAGTCAACAATCTATCAAGATTATCCAGAACATGGAATATGATTTGAAGACTATGCAAGGTCTCAATCAGGGAAAAGGTAGACGACTCCCGTTATGTGGTGATCCGTTTTACCAGAAGACTCGTCATGGATTGGGATATGATCCATCCCATATGTTTAATGACGATATACAAGAAGAATTCTCTTCTAATCCCTCACAATCATTTGATGAATTTGAGCAGGTATTTTCAGCTTACATGGTTCAAATTGATGATGAATCCGAGCCATTTGAAAATAACCCTTGGGCCCGACAAATGGACACTCAATGGGAACTTCGTTTTGAACAGCGACAGCCATCTACAGAGGATGAGGTTGTCCAGATTGATGTCAGAGATGGAACTACGTCCAAACCAATATTCATCAGTAAGAACCTTTCTGACGATGAAAAGGAAGAGTTGATAAAACTGATCAAAGAATATATTGACATCTTTGCATGGAGTTATGACGATATGTCGGGTCTAGATCCTAAAGTTGCTACTCATAAGCTCAATATTTTGCCTAACACCAAGCCTGTAAAACAACAACAACGACGCTTTAGACCAGATATGATGGATGCAATCGAAGAAGAAGTCAAAAAGTTGATCACATGTGGATTTGTGCGTGAAGAGCAACACCCGGATTGGGTTGCCAACATTGTCCCTGTTATGAAAAAGAACGGAAAAGTCTGGGTTTGTATAGATTATCGAGATCTTAACACGGCTTGTCCAAAGGACGAATTTCTACTTCCCATTACTGATGTCATGATAGACAATACATGCGATTTTGAACGTATGTCTTTCATGGATAGATTTTCAAGATACAATCAGATCAAGATGCATCCAGAAGATGAGAAACATACTTCTTTTCGAACACCCCTCGGAGTTTACTGTTATACGGTGATGCTGTTTGGTCTTAAAAATGTCGGTGCTACATATCAACGGGCTATGAGCAACATCTTTCAAGAGCATCTACAAAAGACAGTTGAATGTTACGTAGATGACATCGCTGTTAAAAGTCGATCAAAAGATGATCATATTCAAGACTTAAAGACAGTATTTGAATTGATGCGTCAACATCAGTTAAAAATAAACCCTACCAAGTCTTTCTTAGGGGTTTCCAGTGGTAAATTTTTAGTATTTGTTATTACTTCTCAGGGTATCCATGTTGACCCTGATAAAGTTAAAGCAATCCTCAAAATGCGTCCTTCTCGCAATCTGAAAGAGCTCTGTAGTTTTCAAGGCCGCATTGCTTATATCAGGAGATTTATATCTAATCTCTCTGGAAGATGTCAACCTTTCTCCCGTCTGTTAAAGAAAGGTGTATCTTTTGTCTGGGATAAAGCGTGTCAAGAAGCCTTCAATGATATTAAACAATATCTTACAAATCTACCTGTCCTGGTACCTCCAGTGGTAGGAAAACTATTTTTGCTATATGTTCGAGCCTTGGATCATTCACTTGGTGCTCTTCTCGCACAGAAAAGTAATATGGGTCATGAACAGGCAATTTATTATCTTAGCCGAATGATGGTTGGAGCTGAACACAGGTATACTCCTGTAGAAAAGGAATGTCTGGCTTTGGTTTTTGTCGTACAAAATACAAGACATTATGTGACAGGACAAACTATTCATGTCATCTCTAGAATAAATCCTATCCGGGTATTGATGAGAAAGCCAAGTATTCTTAATTCCAGATTAGCTACTTGGGCAATGTTGTTCACTCCTTATGATATGATTTATGTGCCTCAAAAATCAGTAAAGGGTTAAGTATTAGCTGATTTCTTAGCTGCTCACCCTATACCAGAAACATCAAAGTTATATGAGGATATTTCAGATGAAGTCGTGGATTGCAATATGATTTTGAAGAATGATATATGGCAATTATATTTTGATGGAGCATCACGAGTAGGACCTAAAGGCAACATTGTCTCTGGGGTAGGAATCGTCTTGGTTTCTCCTGACAAAATGGTCATATACCGTGCCTATTCTCTCAATGAACCATGCTCCATTAATGTAGCAGAATATAATGCTCTATTGATTGGTCTCCAAGTCTCAAAACAATTGGATATTGAATTCCTGGAAGCCTATGGAGATTCTCAATTAATTGTTAATCAAGTTAGAGGGACTTATGAGGTCAGAAATCCTGATCTCATCCCTTACCATCAAGTGGTAGTTGTAATGCCTGTTGTTCGTATTACGTATTTAAGAATACGTGTACGTATTTTATCTCGTATTGGCCATGGTTCATCTTGGTTTGGGTTGGCTTGGGTTGGTTCGGCTAGGCTTGATTAGCCTTGGTTCATCATGAACCAAGGGTGAACCCCCTACCTACCACAACCAACCCCATTTATTAACCTCTTCCCATTCTCTCTCCTCATTATTTCCTTTCTTCTTCATTACTCTCCACCACCAACCAAGAAAACCCTAGCCTAGGCAAGTGCAATCTTGCTTCATGAAGAAACCCACCATTTTTATTGTTCTAACCTCTTCTTTGCAACTTTCTAATCCATATTAGAACTTGTCATTTTCTATTTTGAAGCTTAGATTTTTGTAGATCTAGAATTTAGTCATTTTCGGATTTTCATGGTTTTGATCTATTAAATTCCCTTGTTTTCAAGTTTTGATGGTTCCATGTGGTAGAGAATTTCCTTCTACCCAATTTTGACCTTTAGAAAGTTGGATTTGGACTTGTTTTGACCAAGTTATGGACTTTGGAAGCTTAGGGTTCAACCATAGAGTTCCTGCTGTTTGGAGAAGACAGTGAGCAGTGCGCGAGCTTTTTAGCTTGCGTCACTGAGCTGTGTGCGCTCTTTAGCGCAGCGCAGTAGACCCCATACGCTGCCTTTTGCAAGCGTATGACTCGCATACGCTCGCTTGCTTGACAAGGAGTCGTATGGAGTCCATACGCTGCTTTTTGGAGCATATGACTTGCATACGCTCACTTGGATAGCCATGAGTCGTATGGAGTCCATACGCTGCCTTTTGGAGGCGTATGACTCGCATACGCTCGCTTGTGTGACAAGGAGTCGTATGAAGTTCATATGCTGCCTTTTTGGAGCGTATGTCTTGCATACGCTCACTTGTGTGACAAGGGGTCGTATGGACCTCATACGCTGCCCTTTGTGAGCGTAGGCTTACCTGAGCGTATGCTTACCTGAGCGTAGGCCTACCTGAGCGTAGGCTTACCTGAGCGTAGCTTGACTTGAGCGTAGCCTGACCTGAGCGTATGACTTTTGCACTGAGCGTATGGCCTTGGCTGACTTGGTCTTATGTCAGCATGTCACTTTGGTTTTATTTTCCTTAAGCTTGGCTCTTCTATAGCCCTGTATATTGATATTTTATTAGATATTTTGTCATGAACTTGATAATCATGAATTTATTTAATAGGTTTGTTAATAATAATTGAACACGGCATGGCAGGACAAGCATACCTGACATGATTATCTCGAATTGCTGTTGCGACGGCTAACGTGACATGAACTGACAAGAATGACTAACCTGGACACCGTGGATGATTGCGTTTGCACAATAAACCAGTATTGTCTTGCATCATGTCTAGGATGGGATCCCTGAGTACCACGGTCAGGGATACCTACTGTAATTAACTAAGAGTAATAAACTAGAATAATTCAGTAGACATAAAGAGATTCCCAGCTACAGGCAATCCCGTTATCTGGGCGCATTAAGTGGACTTGTAGCCTACCGACGAGTAGGGCACACTTCCAGCACACAGTCATGTGGTGCATCCTTCATAAGTGGACATTCGACCTGGATAACTTGGATGGTCTGCAGGGCTTGTGGCTGTTGAAATAATCTTATTGTATCTTGCTAGTAACTAGGCCTGTGATAACCCTAGCTAGTTAAAGTATCAAGCCGTACTTTTGATTGGCCGTGATTGATTGGATGAAGTTATTCCAGCTTAGTCTTATCTTGATCCTGTGCAAGATCGTGACAAGACACGATTATTGATGCTTGCCTTAACAATAACGATCGGGGGACCAGTTCTGTTCAGGCGAAGGGTTATAACCCCGGTCCTTATTTGGTTTAAGGGTTATAACCTGGCTCCCGAAGCAGTTCTGTGTCTTCCCTTCGGTTATTGTCTTATTTGTACCCCGTGCCATGCTTGTCATGTTCTATCTTACTTCAGCAACATAATTATCTATAATGGCCTTAACAATAAAGATCAGGAGTCCAGTTCTGTTCAGGCGAAGGGTTACAACCCCGGTCCTTATTTGGTTTAAGGGTTGTAACCTGGCTCCCGGAGCAGTTCTGTGTCTTCTCTTCGTTTATTGTCTTATTACCTTATCCATAGTATTTGAGACGGATTTCCATTCAGGTGAAGGATTGCAACCCCGGTCCTTGTTTGGTTTAAGGGTTGTAGTCTGGCTACTTGAATGGTTTTCTCGTACTCAATTATTGTTGTTATTTCTGATAATTTAACTTTAATGTTCCTTACTATATGCTGGTTTTAGTTTCTAAGTGAAGCCTCCTTTGTGGCACTTGCTCTTTCTGGGGTCTGACCCAGCTGGTTTTGTGTGGCCAGATATCGGAGCAGCTCCAGAGGATCCACCGATCTTCCAGCCAGATGGTGACCACTAGACGGAACCCTGGCAACGAGTGGATTTCTTTTTGTCCTCCCACTTATTTGTAAAAATTATTCTTTTGAGGCGTTTAGCCGGCGAGCACGTGTTAGCTCGATTGCATCTTTATTTACTGTCTGCCTAAGGGCTGTAACATGATTGACAGATCCTAGGGTTGATCATGTATGACTGAACTCTTGCTAGTCCTGGCATCTTGTACGACTAGCTTCATGATCATCCAATATGTAATGTATGGGACGCCTTGTTATTATATATTTGGTGCTCTGACATCTTGTAATTACTATTGCTTGCTTGTGATTGAGACAATAGGCTTGTTCATGACCTTAGGAGACTGCTGGCTTGTAGTTAAACCCTCATGTATCTAGACAGCCGTGACCGTATAGTGAGATGGATTCTATTTCATATACGTAGCTGGCTATGTCTGCCCCCGCTCTCCAGTATTCTGGTTCTGGGGTGTGACAGTAGTCGTGTTGGTCCTTTCATTCAAAGGATTCTTCATTAAATTTGTACCACGTTCTCAGAATGTTGAGGCTGATGCTCTTGCTAGTCTAGCTGCAGATTTGGCTGTTCCAATCCGAAGGCAAAATACAATTACTTTGTTGGACGGAGATCTGTGCTGTATCAAGAATAATCTGTATGTTGAACAAAGTTATACTACAGAGGTTAGTTCCCAACAGAGGGATTAGAGAACTCCATTCATTGACTATGCGGTTCATGGAATTTTGCTTGAAGATCCAAAAGAAGCTGCATCAATTAAGAGACGATCATTTCGATTTTATTATGATTCGTCTTTACATATGTTATATCGTCGATCATATGATGGACTCTTACTGCGTTGTCTCTCAGAAAGTGAAGCCAAACAAACACTACGAGAGGCTCATGATGGTGTTTGTGGTGCTCATCAACCAGGTCCTAAATTACAAGACCGTATTCGAAGAACGGGGTATTATTGGCCTTCTATGATAGCAGATGCTGTAGACTATGCCAGAAGATGTAAAGCATGTCAGATTCATGCTGATTTTATTCATCAACCGTCTGAATTTCTACATCCTACAGCAGCTTCTTGGCCCTTCGAAGCTTGGGGTATGGATGTCATTGGTCCTATTAACCCTCCTTCTGTTAAAGGACATCGGTTCATATTAGCTATAACCGATTACTTTTCTAACTGGACAGAAGCAGTTCCTATTGTTGAAGTGAAAACATCTAATGTGATCAGCTTTATCAAACATCATGTCATTTATCGCTTCGGGATTCCTCGACGAATAATTCATGACAATGGTCCACAATTTGCCAGTCAGGCATTTTATCGGTTCTGTGATAAGAATCGAATTCAAATTTTGGCTTCTACGGCTTATAATCCAGCTGCTAATGGTTTAGCCGAAGCCTTCAATAAGACGATCATTAAACTTCTCAAAAAGTTTGTCTCTTCTAATAAATATGATTGGAACGAGAAACTTAGAGAATGTTTATGGGCTTATCGAACAACAGTCTGAACTCCTACTGGTTTTACACCATTTTTATTGGTTTATGGATGTGAGGCTGTTCTTCCCTTGGAAATCCAAATTTCATCTTTACGGATAGCCATTGCTAATGAGCTAACTATAGAGAATAATGATCACTTACGACTCCAAGAACTTGAAGGATTGGATGAGAAGCGTCTTCAAGCACAACAACATATTGAGTTATACCAAGCATGTATATCTCAAACTTTCAATCGTAAAGTTAAAGAGAGGGTGTTCAAGGTTGGCGAACTAGTATTGGCTGTTCGAAGACCGATGGTGATGACTCACAAAAGCAAAGGAAAATTCCAAGCAAAATGGGAGGGTCCTTATGTTATTGAGACCGTATTTTCTAATGGTGCCTATCGGTTATCAAAGCCTAATGGAGATCTGCTCATGATGCCTATCAACGGCAAATTCCTCAAGAAATACTATGTATAAAGAAGAAGGCTGATAAAAATAAAATTTCTTTATTTATTTTTGTTCTGAACAAAATGTTAAGGGCCACTCCCTTTCTTATTGAATACATAGTCAGCCAATGCATAGAAGGCATCGTTTCCTGAACTCATGAAAAATTTGCAGACAACCATCCTCGATGCTTCTTCTTCATGAGTTTTTCCTGGCTCTACTAAGAAAGCAAGGATGTCTTGGGGTGGCTTGGGCGTAGAAGAGCTTCCACCTATTTCGGTTGGGCCTGATACAGTGGGTTCAACGGGGCACGTCTCAATGATGTCCTCAATTTTCCTGGAGACTTTATTCTTTTGCCGTACATCCTCGGAAGACATTTCCAATAGAGGAGGAGAAATAAGAATGAAATGTTATAAGCAGTTCTCACCTATTTATAGAAGAGGACTATAAATGAACCGGTCTTTGAAATTGAGAACAACCTTTCATTCCCGAAAAGACCTGTCCGTTCGTTCTATCAGGTTCATTCATTTAATTATGGAATTAAATCAATGTTTTCTTTTTTCGAAAGTTACGTTGATTCATTCATACATTGATATGGACCTATATGCTCATGACATCTGTCTCGTTATTCCCCAGCTACCAAGGTTTGGTTAAGCTAATTTCTTGTCTCCTGGGAAAGGGATTTTATATCTTCTATTTTATCAATTGATTAGAAAGTGGGATTCGTTATTTATCATGTTTCCATGACCTCTAGATAAATACTAAATCTACTTACTTTTCCTATCTATTATTTCTATTTGACCTCTGCATAGATATTAATCTAATTTTCTTTTGAGTTCATATATACTATTATGTCTATATTACCTCTGATAGTATTATATACTTTAAAAACAGAAAACAAGATTTCATTATCTATCATGTCCATATCACATCCAGATAGATACAAATCACTGAGCATAGAAGACTTATCATTCCCATTCCCATATCATCAAAAAAGTCTATTACATTTCTTAGACTTTCTTACAAGTTATAATGGAAATCTATTACATTCTTGGATTTTCATTCTATACACACAACGATAGCCTAATGGAGATCTATTTATTCTTTGTATCTTCTTCGTCGGATTCATTGTTGGTGTCAATTCCTTGCTGTCTGAGCCTCTGTGGCGACCAGAACAGTAGGAATCAAACTCTGCTCTTCTCTCTCAGACGAGAGGAGAATCCTAGAGTATGGCAGCCCGAAGATGTGTTGCTGCCAATACAACTGGTGGAGGAGTGGCGGCCTCTCAAATGAGATAGGAATGTATCCAGCATTGGGATACAATTTCTAGTCCTACCGTAAAAGGAACTCTACTACCCGATTTCTCGGGATAGAGTTGACTCCACCATCCAACTCTCCGTATATAAAGGCTCTTCCTACCAACAGAGGAAGACCCTTCTATCTCACGAAGAGTTCTGAGTTGTCTGATTTGTGCGTCAAAAGCGCATGAGCTCCCTGATGTTGATGCCAGAAGCACGCTCTTCATAGCTTCAAAGTCACCAATGCCGGTTCTGGAAAAGCTCTTTAGCCAAACTTCTGCAGAAAACAACAAAGAAGAAGTGTTTTAAACAGAAGTACCATCAGATGCATATGAGACGCTAACTAAAAAAAGAAAAAAAACAGATGCTTATGCGTCTTGTTTTATCTTCAACAGACTACAAGGCATTTTACGCCAGTGTCTCAGGTATACCACTATTCAGCAAGGCTTTTACGCTAGTGCTTCAGCAAGGCTTTTATGCTAGTGCTTCAGCAAGGCTTTTACGCTAGTGCTTCAGCAAGGCTTTTACGCCAGTACTTCAGGTGTACTACTATTCGACACGGCTTTTATGCCAGTACTTCAGAAACTTTAAAGGCAGATAATTGCTTACGATCAGACTTACCATTTAGGTCAAATGGTTTGGCTCTAATAGTGGATGAATCTGTATCTGGTGATCGGGCGTACAAAGGAACGCTATTGGAAAGCATCGCCAGTGTCATTTGTTGGAGAACGTCATTGCAAAAAGTTATCTTCAGAGGAATGAGAATGAGAATATATGAAACATTCTCGGCTATTTATAAAGACTGAAGAAACTATTGGAAGTCTATTTCGGGAAATATCCTATTAAAAGGCTCTCGTAACCACAAGACAGATGCCACGTGTTGATTTGTTTCTTGGAAATGAACAACCATAGAAGCAGTCAAAAGAAGTGTTGAACAGTTCTATGCACCAACAGATGAGATTAACATCAAAACTTTATTTATAAAAAGAGAGGAGTGGACCCCTACATATAAGAGAGTCGCAATACATGGAATATCATTTTCTCTCTCCTTCGTTGGGTTGACGAAGGGAGGCACCCAACTCGCGCATGTTGCGAATCCCAGAGCGACGCATCAGATTTAAAAATGCTTATGCATCTCCTGAGCCCTCATATGCAGTCGGGGGACCACCATCGATGCGACTGAAGACTGCTAGAGTTAATCCGAAGCACTCTACAAAGTTGCGTGCTCGCTCAAAGTCAATCCTTGAGCCCGAAGCCTCTTCATTGTTAATCTCCTTCTTTGGCGCCATGTCACTATAGAGATGAATGACAAGAGTAAAGAATTTCTTCTCATTTATACGATTAAATCAACTCTCCATATTCCTCATTGGAAACTGTTCATTATTAATGCAAACTCGGGGAAGTGAAAAGGCGTTCGAAAGTTTCGAGAAGAAAATTCATTGTGACGGTTGAATGTTGACCGATACTATTTAATGATATTTTACGCCGACTGTTGGATATCCCCGCTTTTACGCGGATGACTGTTGTGTATCCCGAATTTTACGCTGACTGGTCAAAACTCAATTTTTACGCTTCTGTTCAAAGTGTTCCAAATTTTGGAGATATTTGAAAACTTTGAAGGGGGTCTTGTAGGAGCGTAAAAAGTGCTTCACAGAATGAGTCAAAGTGATAGATCATTCCACTCAAATTAATCTACTTTACGCCCAAGACAAGGCTAATCACTTTACACCTAAAGTAGGCAGATTATTTTACGCTCGGGTCTACACCCATGATTTTACGCCAAGGACAGATCAGCCACTTTTACGCTGGACAAAGCTGTCAAGTTTCGCATTTAATGCAAACTCTGACATGAAGATATTGATGATGGCATATACCACAGATTTTGAAGGGATTTGTTTTATACAGAGACCAATATTGTCGTTTAGTATGTGGTCTGAGCTACTTTACGCTCACACTATGGCTTCTTTTACGCACGGAGATTATATGAGTTTTTACGCTCGAAAGTCGACGTGTGCATAAAGTCTATTTGGGCTACTTTACGCTCAAGGTTATTCAATAACCACTTTACGCGGTAAATCTATGACAGGGCTGTTTTACGCCTAGTCCACTGCTTTACGCTCGAAGTACATTGGGGTTATTTTACGCCATATTCTTCTTCATCAGTTGAGAACGTGGTCTGCCTACATGGCTTTCATGCCATACATCTCGAAGAACGTGTGTACGTGCATTCTATTCTTATTAAAATGATGGGATACGTGTCAACATACACAGACGATGACTTCAGTCGTGGGTGACAGTTGTTAGCATAAAGACGGAACTTTTGCGGAGTTTTTACGCACAGAAGCCCAAGTCTATAAATAGACTTATTTTCTCATATAACACACACACGGAGAGACAGGAGAAAAGACAGAGAGATTAGAACTCATAGATTTTTGATTCTCTAGAGCATTCTTCTTCAACCTCTCTTTCAGAACAGAGTGAAGCAAAGCAGGAAAGCATTCGGCCTCGCCATCAGTGCCCAAGTACGTCGATACCTTTCTGGTGACTTAGTTCTTCCAAGTTATTCATCTTCAAGCAGCGATCTTCATCATCATCGTATGGTCCAAGTGTCACGACCCGCACCCTAGAGTAGGGCACGAGAACGTAACAACGCCCAGCCTACGCCGCAGTATCGGCGGTAGAACGCTGTCCTAGGTCTCAATGCATCTAACAGTATAAGACTAAACAGTTTATACTCCCCGAATGGGGGTGACATAGCAGAATGTAAACTCAATCACATCTAAGGTAGAGCATAAAGGAAGATAGATAAAACATGAAATCGAAAAGAGATACAACAGATAGAAGTCTAAGGGTCTAAGATACAAACTCAGAATACATCTCAAAACCCAAATACAGTAATCCATAAATACAACTCAAGATGACTGAAAATAAACTATAAGCAAAAACCCTAGCTATCTATGCAACCTCTACTGTCTCCTCTAGGCTAGCAGGCAACCTCCAAGCTATCTGTAAAATTTATCAACGGATCCAGTCAGGACTGGAGCGAGCACAGTACATCTCAACAGATCATAACAGGTTAGAAAATATAATCATGCAGTAAAGTAAGATACAGGATCTGAAGGAAATACAGTATGTAAACAGAGAAAGAGAACTGTAATAGAAATATCTACTATAAGTAGAGAGCTAACAGTGGCTAGTGAGTCAGAGTACAATATAAACATGTGAATGGCATAGGAGATTCTGGGAACTATACTATGGAGTGATTCTGGGAACTACACTACTTGGATATTATTCACATGTCTACTTCTACTCTCCCGTACCCCCAATCAATACACAAGGATCCAACCAGGTTATGTTATGATTCCATGTAAAGGCCCACAAGGGGTAATACATGGATAGCCCATAAATGGGTGATTCTGGGAATGCCCACAATGGGGTGATTCTGGAAATGCCCATAAATGGGTGATTCTGGGAAGACTCTGTGATCATGAGAGTACATATCACAAGTGATCGAAGAACCGTGAAGCATAGTGATACACCATGTAAGTGAAACGCACAGAACATGTAGTATACGATGCTCCCTGAGGGAATAACATCTCAAGAATGGATCCATATAGTACTAATCCGTGTTACCAACGTGACAGCATCGAGTATAGTAATCTAAAGCAGGAAAATAATTCTAACAGGATATGAAATGATCAGAGAATATACTCGCCTGATATCTGAATGTCTAAGGTAAAGATATTGTCCGAGAAGAGGTGTCTGGCTCCTAATTAGAACAGCACAAGTCACAACATGTCCAGAAGGGTAATATAAAGCACTACAATGCATTCTACATGAATCTAGGTCAAATAGGCCAAAGTCAACCCTTGGTCAACTCTGGTCAATTGTACTAGTCAAACTAGGTCATGTCCTAACCCAGCAAGTCTTACTAGGCCTAACCAAGACTATCCTAGCAAGCACACATCAATACAAGGCTATACAAGCCAACATACACCCAACTCTATATAGCATGCAATTATTCAATACTCAAATAGGCAAGAATTCACATTGGATATACACTAGGTAATCTATTACTTTAAGCTATATATGTCTACACATATATATACATGCATATATTGGTATTCAACATTAGGTCTATAATCATGGCATTTCAAATGGTTATATAAACTTATATATTACAACACAATATGCTAACATATATATAATATACATACATAGCTAAGTTAACTATATTCATAAATACTTATTTAAGAGGCTATGTGTGTGTATGTGAACATGGCAAAGGGGCAAGTGAGGGTTAAATGGGCATACATAGTGTATACATATCAAAGAGTGTCAAAGTGTAAGTAAACAAAGTGTCAAGTGTGATAGTGTCAACATAGTGTAAGGGGGTACATGAGGTAATATAGGATTTGTGTTAACATAGAATATTACATCTCATTAACTTGTATATTGCATACATTACATCTATTACTACATTACATTCATGCTTGCATTCATTCATCATTCATTTATTCTCTTGCACTACTATATGCACCATACATTACATACTATGAAACCTACGTACTCATTACAAGCCATACTTATACATGCTTACATTAGATAGGATACTTATACCTTATACATCATTTATTTAACCATTTACTCATGCTTGCATTCTCTATTTAATTACATAAGGTATATACATTAACATGGGTTAAAATCAAATAGAACATTATATTACACACAAGGGTGCACAAAATACATATGTCGAATAGTAACTCCTACTAATAATCAATATTATACCATCTCAGCATAAATTAAAATCTAGGATTAAAGTATGTTATATATCTATGTGTTAGCTTTTTGAAACTTCAAACGGATCGCGTTTTCGTTTCCGAAAACTCCCGGAATCGCGAAAACACCGAGAAAGTATTTGTCTTTCGTACAGCTGACACTCAAATAATTCTCCAGAAAGTTACAGAAAGAATTAGGCCTATTAATACATGTTTTTGTAAAGCTAACTTCAATACGCTTCTTTTAAAAAAATGGGAGATTAAACCGAGCTTTGAGCTAGAAGTTATGACATTTCTAAGTTAGGGCTGAAATTAAAAACGTGGATAAAAATCATGACGGATTTGGGTAGTTTGAGACAAAAGAACACAAGTATATAACATAATATATCAAGAACTCACTCTCTACACTAATATATATATATGAGACACTATAGAACACATCTTCAATACAAAAATATGAGATTAAACATGTAATAATTCATTCATACATAACAACAACACATAGTGTGTCCAAATTTGGGATTTTCCCACATGGACACAACCACAACACAAAGGACACTCCTATGACCTCCAAATGGACACGAAATGGACACAAATGGAGATACAACCATGGGAGTCATTCCTATGGGTTCAAAATAGACCTATATGCATGAGGAAATGAAAGGAGAAGGGATTTATACCTTCCGGTAGATCGAATCGAAGAAAAATCTTCCCGGAGCGACACCGACACGTAGAGATTCCAAAAGGACACGAACGAGCTCCGAATCCTCCCAAACTTGGGTAGCTTCCTCCTTAGCTAGAATGGAGAAGGAAAGAAGAAAATTTGGTAGCAAAATGGAAGGATTTTGTGAAGAAATTGCTAGGGATTGCTCTCTAGGAATTTGGGGAAGAACAAGAGAGAGAGTGTGGATGAGAATAATGAAATGAACTTGAGCCTATCCTCTCCCAAAGTGGCTGGCCATATGGGGCTATTTGTCCTATTATGGTAAGGTCCAAAATGCCCCCACTAACCTATTCTATGAGTATTAGGAAAGGGCTAATTGGTTGGGGCTAAATTAGTCATTCTAAAGTCTCTAATCACACTAACCTTATCCATAATAATTAGTCTAACCTCTAACTAAAATATTTCTATCATGTGGACTAAAATTAATATCATGTGGGCCATGCCTAACTAGTGTGTGGGTCCCATTAGAGTCAAACTAACCCCGGGTCCCCGTTTCAAGTCGGATTGAGTTGAAATTCGAACCCGACTCAAATAACCCCAAAACAATATCATAAATAATAAAATAATATCAAAATAATTCAAAGAGGTCAAATACAAAAATATCCTTAGGCCAAAAATGACATTAAAATATCATAATCACATGGTTAGGCTCTAGGTCAAACAGTCTCTAGGGTTTCACTAGCAAAACGTCAAAACCACAAGTCATTGATTTAAATAATTTTAAAATGATTTAAAATCACCAAAAATTATATCATGAATTAAATATCATTATTAAAATAATTATAAATACAAAATTTTGAAATTATCCTTATTTGGAAAACTGGGTGCTACAACTCTACCCACCTTAGAAAAATTTCGTCCTCGAAATTTAAGATCGATAGTACTCCTTCTAGAGCCTCTAACCTACCCAATATCTAAGGTAACACTTCCTAACACTGGAATAATAAACGGACATCTAAAAAGTGTCAATCTAGGAATACCTCCAATACTGCTCTGCTGTACGGCGGTAATGGAACTTCAATAAAATATGGACTGGAACCTATATCCAAGGGACTGGACCTATTTTAAAGTGGTCTTAACTAAGGATGAAAAGGAACTGATCATAGGCTATAGGTATGCTCAAACTATTATCTTCCTATTAACCATCTATTAATATATTCTATTACCATAGGAATGATGCATTACTAAGACATATAGGCCCCTATCTCTCATAACACATTTATACTCACCAAAAGACTAGTACATCATATCAAGGCTGATACTATAATCTCTCATAAATCTCCTAAGCTACATGTTTATAGACACACATCCCCATATCAAGGACTAACCTATATATATCTACAACTGATACTAATGGGGTGACGTCCCTATTTCCCAACAATCAAGGTCTAAAAAAAATTTCTAAATCATGCAATTTGAAGGAATAGTATACAAGGTCAGGGCATACCGTAGCAATTGGAAGTCTCACATAGGTACATTAATCATTCTAGATCAAAACAGTACTATGGTATCAACACACAAACAATCTAGGGTGTCATAATTAGGAAGGTAAGGGAACAACAATCATCAAGGTTGTAGGGCTGTCTACCATTCTATATAAAAATTGGTCATTAACAAGCAACTAAGAAATTATTAAAAGGTTACTATTCCATAAAATGGCAAAAATTGAAAATTTAGGCACAACAAATCACAAATAAATTTTTGTCTTGACACGATCTAAGTTGATCAATTTCGGGATAAAACGAGATTTGGACAAGAAGGGAAATCAATGAAATCAAAGTATGAACACGAGCATCCAATGATGGAGGTTCAGGTCATGATTAAATTTAATTCGACTGAGTACGAATATGAGGTTCATAGGCGATGAAAAGATTTCAAGGAGAATTGTCAAGGTTGTCGCGAATGAGACTCTAGGGTCAGGTTTTACTATGTCTTCATTCTCGTAGATTGATACATGAAAAAGCGAACCAAAGTGCAATAGATTGATCAGACCATCATGTACCGGTTCTGATTAGACAATATGTTAGTGGGTGGCCACCCAATAAAATATGTCATGACCAAGCTCGAAAATAGATAAGCTTGCAAAACTAAGGCTAATTTAGCAGCACAAGATATAAGGGTGGTAATGATGAAAGGAATTATATAGTCCAAGTTTCTTAACCAACGGGTCAAGTAATCAGATAAGGTACAAGGTTAAGCATCAAAGGAAACAAGCAGAACACCATCACATGTCGGGTCGAAAGAATTGAGTCAAGACTGGATTTCTAATTGAAATAAGAAGAAATTTAGTGTAATAGTAGAGGTTATAGTTTAGCCAGTTGACCAGAAAATCATATCAAGAAAATAGAGTACAAGAAGACGAATTTTAGTGGGACATGATATACCTACACGAAGGTGAGCTCGTCTAGGTCTTGCATATAAGATTTGTTGGAGGATAACAGCTAGCATTACTTTCGAATATCAAAGTCACGATAAGGAATGTCAAGGATCTCAATTAGAAAGTGGGAGTTCAAGAGGTGGTAATTAATGCACAAAATAATGAAGATCGAGTTAGTCATCTGCTTCTGATACTCTTAAGTTCATCTGGTCATAACTTGCCAATCATATCTTTACCTCACCAATCTCCATATGAAAATTTAACCTTTACTTAAACCCCTACCATGACTACCGTAGGCAATTTCCAATTTCCAAACATCACTCTTGAAGCACAACCCTCACATTTAGGAATCAACATTAACCATTTATTTAAATTTCCAAGTTCTTTCACCTTGTCTTAAATTTGACCCAAAACCTCTAAATCCCGTTTACGAATTCCTTGAACTTGTTTAAATTATTCTCCTCGTATTATTTAATTTAAATCTCTAGGCCTTACAAAACTTATCTTTCATCATAAAATCAACTTTCGTATTTTCTTCGACATACACCCTTGAATATTATTCTCCTAAAAATATTTCACAACAATCTCTAAACTTCCATAACTTTGTGTTCTCTCTATCCCTAGTCATTTCCTCGCAACATCTTGTTTAATATCCTTATTAAACACAATTAACTTCTTTTTTCCATTACTAACCTTCTACATAGCCTCAGAGTAAAAGTTTTCCCCAGAATCAATAACCAAGATTTTCTAAGTTCTCAAAACTAGGTTAACCTCTGATATCCTCATTAGTTTTGAATACACCTATAAACTATCTCATAACCCCAAAATTTCTCTAAATGTAATTGTTTCCAGATTGGCAGTATACATCTCCTTATTCTATTCGAGACCTTTACCACATTTATATCTCAAGTTTCCATATGGAACACTCCACATTTGATTTCCTTTAGATCATCATAAAATAACCAGTTACGTCTTCTCTGAGCTACATAATTTACGTCACTTTCTTAGCCTTCCCCATACAAAAGATACGAAGATTCAAGGGTTTCGAAGTACATCTGGTAGGGACGACAAGATATGGATAATTAATGTAATGAGACAGAGTTTAAGATAAGAGGTAAATAAGAATGCAATGGAATAATGGCGAGAAAGTATAATGAAGATATGTTCCTTCTCATCGGTTCAAACGAGAGAAACCCATCAAGCTTAAATTCAATAGCAAGGAATGAGGGTGAATCCAAACAAGAGGAAAAAGAATTCCAATTGAAGTTCAAAATGAGTTTCTCAGGAGTCGTCCCAGAAATCTCTCAAAGAATCCTAAGTATGATTGAGTACCTTGGATTTGAAAATATTAATCTAAATACAAAATTAAATCAACAACTACAAAATTTTATCAAAATCATCAACTAATACCAGGATTCAAAGTTCTACAATGAATCCACAAAATCAAATTCAAATCAAGGAAAAAGGTGAATCAAAACAAGGAAAAGGAGTTTAAATCGGAATTCAAAATAAGATTCTCAAGGGTCATCCCAGGAATCTCTCAAGGAATCCTAATAGTGATTGAGTATCCTCTCATCCTAACACCTTAATTTATATATCCTATAGCAGGCTCGTAGTAGTACAACTAAGTCGTTGCGCTACTACGAAATCGTACTAATGCGAATCTCGACCTGTATGGGCCACCACTAAAAATGTGTCACGACCCGTACCCTAGAGTTAGGGCACGAGAACGTAACAACGCCCAGCCTACGCCGCAGTGTCGGCGGTAGAACGCTGTCCTAGGTCTCAATGCATCTAACAGTATAAGACTAAACAGTTTATACTCCCCGAATGGGTGTGACATAGCAGAATGTAAACTCAATCACATCTAAGGTAGAGCATAAAGGAAGATAGATAAAATATGAAATCGAAAAGAGATACAACAGATAGAAGTCTAAGTGTCTAAGATACAAACTCAGAATACATCTTAAAACCCAAATACAGTAATCCATAAATACAACTCAAGATGACTGAAAATAAACTATAAGCAAAAACCCTAGCTATCTATGCAACCTCTACTGTCTCCTCTAGGCTAGCAGGCAACCTCCAGGCTATCTGTAAAATTTATCAACGGGTCCAGTCAAGACTGGAACGAGCACAGTACATCTCAACAGATCATAACAGGTTAGAAAATATAATCATACAGTAAAGTAAGATACATGATCTGAAGGAAATACAGTATATAAACAGAGAAAGAGAACTGTAATAGAAATATCTACTATAAGTAGAGAGCTAACAGTGGCTAGTGAGTCAGAGTACAATATAAACATATGAATGGCATAGGAGATTCTGGAAACTATACTATGGAGTGATTCTGGGAACTACACTACTTGGATATTATTCACATGTCTACTTCTACTCCCCCGTACCCCCAATCAATACACAAGGATCCAACCAGGTTATGTTATGATTCCATGTAAAGGCCCACAAGGGGTGATACATGGATAGCCCATAAATGGATGATTCTGGGAATGCCCACAATGGGGTGATTCTGGGAATGCCCATAAATGGGTGATTCTGGGAAGACTCTGTGATCATGAGAGTATATGTCACAAGTGATCGAAGAACCGTGAAGCATAGTGATACACCATGTAAGTGAAACGCACAGAACATGTAGTATACGATGCTCCCTGAGGGAATAACATCTCAAGAATGGATCCATATAGTACTAATCCGTGTTACCAACGTGACAGCATCGAGTATAGTAATCTAAAGCAGGAAAATAATTCTAACAGGATATGAAATGATCAAAGAATGTACTCGCCTGATATCTGAATGTCTAAGGTAAAGATACTATCCGAGGAGAGGTGTCTGGCTCCTAATTAGAACAGTACAAGTCACAACATGTCCAGAAGGGTAATATAAAGCACTACAATGCATTCAACATGAATCTAGGTCAAACTAGACCAAAGTCAACCCTTGGTCAACTTTGGTCAATTGTACTAGTCAAACTAGGTCAAACTAGGTCATGTCCTAACCCAGCAAGTCTTACTAGGCCTAACCAAGACTATCCTAGCAAGCACACATCAATACAAGGCTATACAAGCCAACATACACCCAACTCTATATAGCATGCAATTATTCAATACTCAAATAGGCAAGAATTCACATTGAATATACACTAGGTAATCTATTACTTTAAGCTATATATGTCTACACATATATATACACATGCATATATTGGTATTCAACATTAGGTCTATAATCATGGCATTTCAAATGGTTATATAAACTTATATATTACAACACAATATGCTAACATATATATAATATACATACATAGCTAAGTTAACTATATTCATAAATACTTATTTAAGAGGCTATGTGTGTGTATGTGAACATGGCAAAGGGGCAAGTGAGGGTTAAATGGGCATACATAGTGTATACATATCAAAGAGTGTCAAAGTGTAAGTAAACAAAGTGTCAAGTGTGATAGTGTCAACATAGTATAAGGGGGTACATGAGGTAATATAGGATTTGTGTTAACATAGAACATTACATCTCATTAACTTGTATATTGCATACATTACATCTATTATTACATTACATTCATACTTGCATTCATTCATCATTCATTTATTCTCTTGCACTACTATATGCACCATACATTACATACTATGGAACCTACGTATTCATTACAAGCCATACTTATACATGCTTACATTAGATAGGATACTTATACCTCATACATTATTTATTTAACCATTTACTCATTCTTGCATTCTCTATTTAATTACATAATGTATATACATTAACATGGGTTAAAATCAAATAGAACATTATATTACACACATGGGTGCACAAAATGCATATGCCGAATAGTAACTCCTACTAATAATCAATGTTGTAAAATCTCAGCATGAATTAAAATATAGGATTAAAGTATGTTATAGATCTATGTGTTAGCTTTCCGAAACTTCAAACGGATCGCATTTTCGTTTCCGGAAACTCCCGGAATCGCGAAAACACCGAAAACGCGTTTGTTTTTCGTACAGCTGACACTCAAATAATTCTCCAGAAAGTTACAGAAAGAATTAGGCCTATTAATACATGTTTTTGGAAAGCTAACTTCAATATGCTTCTTCTAAAAAAAATGGGAGATTAAACCGAGCTTTGAGCTAGAAGTTATGATATTTCTAAGTTAGGGCTGAAATTAAAAACATGGATAAAAATAATGACGGATTTGGGTAGTTTGAGACAAAAGAACACAAGTATATAACATAATATATCAAGAACTCACTCTCTACACTAATATATATATATAAGACACTATAGAACACATCTTCAATACAAAAATATGAGATTAAACATGTAATAATTCATTCATACATAACAACAACACATAGTGTGTCCAAATTTGGGATTTTCCCACATGGACACAACCACAACACAAAGGACACTCCTATGACCTCCAAATGGATACAAAATGGACACAAATGGAGATACAACCATGGGGGTCATTCCTATGGGTTCAAAATAGACCTATATGCATGAGGAAATGAAAGAAGAAGGAATTTATACCTCCCGGTAGATCGAATCGAAGAAAAGCCTTCCCGGAGCGACACAGACACGTAGAGATTCCAAAAGGACACGAACGAGCTCCGAATCCTCCCAAACTTGGGTAGCTTCCTCCTTGGCTAGAATGGAGAAGGAAAGAAGAAGATTTGGTGGCAAAATGGAAGGATTTGGTGGAGAAATTGCTAGGGATTGCTCTCTAGAAATTTGGGGAAGAACAAGAGAGAGAGAGAGTGTGGATGAGAATAATGAAATGAACTTGAGCCTATCCTCTCCCAAAGTGGCTGGCCATATTGGACTATTTATCCTATTATAGTAAGGTCCAAAATGCCCCCACTAACCTATTCTATGAGTATTAGGAAAGGGCTAATTGGTTGGGGCTAAATTAGTCATTCTAAAGTCTCTAATCATACTAACCTTATCCATAATAATTAGTCTAACCTCTAACTAAAATATTTCTATCATGTGGACTAAAATTAATATCATGTGGGCCATGCCTAACTAGTGTGTGGGTCCCACTAGAGTCAAACTACCCCCGGGTCCCAGTTTCAAGTCGGATTGAGTTGAAATTCAAACCCGACTCAAATAACCCCAAAACAATATCATAAATAATAAAATAATATCAAAATAATTCAAAGAGGTCAAATACAAAAATATCCTTAGGCCAAAAATGACATTAAAATATCATAATCACATGGTTAGGCTCTAGGTCAAACAGTCTCTAGGGTTTCACTAGCAAAACGTCAAAACCACAAGTCATTAATTTAAATAATTTTAAAATGATTTAAAATCACCAAAAATTATATCAAGAATTAAATATTATTATTAAAATAATTATAAACACGAAATTTCGAAATTATCCTCATTTGGAAAATTGGGTGCTATACCAAGGAACAAAGTGATCATTTACAGATCAGACTTCTACAGCAATACTTTCCCAGAGTCAAATTTGTACTTCTTGTACTCTTTCTCATTTTATTTTCAAAATCTGACTTCCAGGCATTTTGTTAAGTGAAACAAGGGGGAGATAGAGACTCGAAGTCTAAACCATAGAAGACTAGTTAGTTGTGTGGTAGTTTTCTATAAGTGTAAAAGCTTATATTCTTCTTCAAATGTAAAACTTCTATATTTTGTAAAAGTTGATTTAGTTGTTGTGAATGAGCAGTTAGTATTTATGAGAACTTTGTTTATTGTGGGCTAGACAGCGTACTACCGTCGATACCGCGACGTAGTCTGGACTTGGACACGTCTCGTATCCGAAAAGTGGGTGCAAATCGTGACAAGTTTTTTTGGTGGCCCATGCAGGTCTAATTTCGCAAAAGATTACGAACTGGTGGTAGTACCAATATTAGTCGTACTGCTGCAAACCTGCGACTAGGAAAATGCTCATTCACAACTAGGACTAATTTAATTTTAGGGAATGACTAGGACTAGGAGTCCCTTATTCAATTTGACCCTTGGGTAGTTAAGGTTGCTAATTAGGCCATGTGATTTAGCTAATAATTTATTGAATTTTAAACCCTATTAGATATTTGATACGATGTTAGGATCAAAGGTGGGTAGACTATTTGCTTGGTAAGTTAGGCCTTCATAGAATTTAATTTCTAATTTTGATTAATTGTGCTATTTTATCTTCTGCCTTCTCTAAACCTTATTTTTTAAAACTATTTTGCGATCGTTTTATTTTCAATTCCTAATCTTGGTTCAATTATTTATATGTTAATTTAAGTCGTCTTCGTTTATTTTGCGATCATTTTGTTTTTAAAACTGATACGTTTATTCAAGAACAAATACTTACATTTTTATCTTTATCGATTTGTTTGAATTTATAGAAGTTCCTTTGAAATTCTTATAGATATAAGTTGAAATAATTTTTGATGACTTACAAAGGTAAGGTAGACGCGCACTTTCCCCTTTTATTTGAATTATTGATACTGCGGGCACTGCAGTCAGCAGCGCACTGGCGTGGCATGACCCCTAAGTTGAAATAATTTCAAGTAAGCATAGGTTGTCAAATATTACTAAAAATATATCCTAGTTGCATTATTTGATCATTTGATTTATTGTGTCAACATTGGATAGAGTTGATAGAGTGTTCGATATCATATTATATTTGAGTCATGATACCAAGGTTTACTGCAGCCAAATGTACACTGGCGGGACATAAATTTTTGGTAAAGTGATTTCATGTATACATATGGTTTTTGAATATTATAGAGACTACATCCTTCCGACATATGACTATTGATTTATTTCTTATTCTTTTCGTTTATTTCTTGAACATTTTTATCTTATCCTTCTATTTTTTGAATGTTATTTGGCTCCTAGCAATCTTTACAACCTATTTGATTTTCTTCTGTTAGATTCCTAATTTTATCTAGATGTTGACTCTTAATTGTATTCTCCGAAATTTCGAGGACGAAATTTTTCTAAGGTGGGTAGATTTGTAAGCCCACTTCTCGATTTTTTTTATATATTTGATTATGATTTACTTTTATGGTCATTTGGACCTTAGTAAGCATTATTTAGCTATTATATAGCTTATCATAATTTTTAGATAAATTTTAAATATCTATTTTGTGAAGATTTATATATTTTATTGAATTTCATGATTTACCATATGGCCATCCGGGGTTATTTTTTGGGACCCAGTATTTTATTTAGGTCCTAGAACCTCAAAAAATTATTTTCTAAATTTTCTGGATTTTTTGGTATTTTCTGGAATTACTTTGATGATAAAATATAGGAAAAACTATTTTCTAAGACTTCTGGAATTTATTGTGCTAGCCCAAGGGCAAATATTGACCCCAAATATTTTTTTAGGGTTTATTATGCTATTTTATATTTTCTAGAATTTTTGCATAATTTTTGGCAATATTTAAGTATTTATTTATCAAGGTTTATATATTTTTAAAGGCTTCCAATATTTATTATGAGGCCATTTGGGACTAATATGAGGTAAAACATTTTATTTAGGTTCTAGGAGGTTAGAAATATTTTTTATAATTTTTTAGAATTTTTTTGGAATTCTTAGGAATTTATTTGAAGTTATTTGGAGTTAATTTGATTTTTAAAACATTTTTTGAATTTATTAACCAGTCAGCGTACAGTCAGCACGAGGCTGTCCCACCCGTCAGCCACCCGCTGAAAGCGGGCGGGCCCAGTTGTCAGCCACAGGACCCGCTGACTCAACCATCCTTTTTGAGTCGGCTTGCAAGCCGACTCCTAATCGGCTTAGGTGAAGCCGCATGGCCACCTGTCCGTCCATCTTATTGAGCGGAACCGCTGAGATCTCGCCATGTGTCGCCTGCAGCCCTAGCCGCTCAACAGACAATATATATATATATATATATATATATATATATATATATATATATATATATATATATATATATATATATATATATTCGGTTTCTTTAGAAACCCTAGTTCTTTTGTTGGCCGACTTTGTGGAGTTTGATCCCGGTGATCTCCCGACTTCCTGAGGTGATTCCCGCCAACCCCGACCTCCTTTTAGCTCGCCATTTTTTTTTGTTGGATTCGTATCGAGGTAAAAATTTTGAATATGTAATTTATTTTCATAATTTATGAACCTAAATTTCTGAAAAATTCGTAAAGTGTCGGTTGTCCGAAACTTGACATGTTTCGGTGTTTTCGAGATTTCGGGAGAACCAAAAATCAAAATCTCAAACCATTTGAAGTTTTGGAAAGCTAACACAGAGCTCTCTGATATATATTTTTTCCAGAAATTATTTCGTTCATCTAGTATTTTATTTATTCTGTTGAACTCAGAACTGATCGATTGATCCCCGTTTTGGTCACGATTAGCCATAACGGCGATATCTTTTGACCAAAACATGATTTTACGGCACGGTTGATTCCAGTGCACTTGTGGAATTGAAATCTACCAAGGTGCACTTTCAAAATCTAGAGTTCACAGTATTTAACTAAAAAGTCAACAACACGTCTCGATTTGCGAGTCATGGTTTCCAAAATTGAGAAACATGACTTTTGATGGCCAAACTTGCATGTTTAGATTATATTCAGATTATTATTAGGTTAAATTAGGTTTTTAAGTGAATTATTCTAGAATTAGTTATTATTAGATTAGTAACCCAACTAGCCACTATTTAGAACTAGAACATCAGAATTGATTTGTGGTTTTCGTGCACGGTTCGTGGTACGATGTGTGTTATAGGTTGACAGCTTCTAGATCGGCATTTCCCTCATCCTCGACTTGTGGCTATGGTTTGTGCAAGGATTCAGGCAAGTACAGTATTACATTTATGTTTTAGTTCATTATAATGTTTACTATATAGTTTTCTTGTTTGATATCCCGTTGAGTCATTGCTTGATATTCCATTGAGACACGAATGTGACACTATAGTTATCGTATCCTTCTTAGTGTATCATTGACCGTTATTGATTGTTAGAGAGTCGGGAGAGGAAATACTCGATAAATACGTGAACAAACCCAATTACCGTTACCTAATGATAGCTAAGTCATACACCCCCACGTATGAGTTAGCCGTACCAATTACTGAATGATAGCCATCGTATGATGTGCCGTATTAGCCCAGTCGTTCACGTATTATAAGGTATTTCATACACACATAGTGGTTTCTATCTTTTCCTTTATTTAGTCTATTATCTTGTTAAGTTCACATCTTGCCAGTTCATATCTTGTTAGATCACATCTTGCTAGTTTACTTTTTGCCACTTGATATCTCGTTAGTTCATATCTTGCTAGTGCTAGTTCATATCCTGATAGTTCTTGTCTTACTAGTTCTTTATATATTCTTTATCTTTATGGCTTCTCGCTTGTTCCAACTTATTTTGGACTAGTAACATTAATTGCGATATGGTTGTACTCTGCTTCTTTCCTGACTGGATCGTTGTTATAGGTAAGGTTGATGTGCCTACTCTTGCGCTATGGACCATACGAGGGGGAGATAGAGACTCGAAGGCTAAACCATAGAAGACTAGTTAGTTGTGTGGTAGTTTTCTATAAGTGTAAAAGCTTAATTCTTCTTCAAATGTAAAACTTCTATATTTTGTAAAAGTTGATTTATTTGTTGTGAATGAGCAGTTAGTATTTATAAGAACTTTGTTTATTGTGGGCCAGACAGCGTACTACTGCCGATACCAGGGCGTAAGCTGGGCTTGGACACGTCTCGTATTCGAAAAGTGGGTGCGGATCGTGACAGGCCTGCTCCACCAGTTTCGGTCCGAGCACTTGTCGCTCTCCGACTTCATCCCAGCATATTAGAGAACGACACTTCCTTCCGTAGAGCGCTTCATATGGAGCCATCTGGATGCTCGACTGATAACTGTTGTTATACGCAAACTCCGCAAGCGGCAAATGCGTATCCCAACTAGTCTTTAGATCGATCGCACACAGATACAATATATCCTCTAAGATTTGATTCATCCTCTCCGTCTGACCGTCTGTCTGGGGATGATATACAGAACTAAAATTTAGTTTGGTCCCCATCGTCGCTTGCAGGTTCATCCAGAAACGTGATAGGAATCGCCCATCTCTGTCCAAAATTATTGTGGCCGGTACCCCGTACAGTCGAACAATCTCGTCGATATAGATTTGTGCTAACCGATCGACGCTCCATCCTACTTTAATTGTAATGAAGTGAGCCGACTTGGTCAATCTATCAATAATGACCCAAATCGCATGATTCCCTCGTGGCATCTTCAGAAGTCCCATAATAAAATCCATCGAGATGTTATTCCACTTCCACTCAGGAATGGCAAGGTTCTGCAGCTCCCCGTCTGGCCTTTGGTGTTCTGCCTTCACTTGCTGACACGCCATGCACTGCACACAAAAGTAGCCACGTCTTTTTTCATGTCGTGCCACCAAAAGCTGGTACGCAAGTCCTTGTACATCTTGGTTCTCCCAGGATGTAACGAGTACTTCGCATAATGTACCTCCGTCAGAACTTCTTTTCTGAGTTCGGCGGTTTCAGGAATGCAGAGCCTTCTTTTTAGTCGCATTATCCCGTCTCCGTCTTCTGCAAAGTCAGTTGCCCTTTCTATTAAAATTAGCTTGTGCATCTTCTTCAGGAATGATTCGCCTTTCTAGGCGTTCTTTATCTTCCTAAGCAGGCTCGACCCTAGCTTCAACTGAGCTAGGTGCAGGTGTCGATACTCAATTCCGAGTTTGATACCCATGGCATCAAGGTCTCGTCGTATCTCATTATTTAGGGCCAGTGATCCCACAAATATCCTACTCAGCGCGTCGGCTACAAAATTTCCCTTGCCCGACGTATACTCGATCGTTAGCTCGTAATCTTTTATGAGTTCGAGCCAACGTCGCTGTCGTAAGTTGAGTTCTCGTTACATAAATAAGTATTTCAGGCTTTTATGATCTGTCTAGATTCTGCAAGCCACACCATAGAGGTAGTGCCACCAGAGTTTCAACGTAAACACGATCGCCGCCAATTCTAAGTCATGCATCGAATAGTTTTTCTCGTGCTGCTTCAACTGTCGTGAAGCGTAGGATATGACTTTATCTTTCTGCATGAGTACCAACCCGAGGCCAGTTCTAGATGCATCGCTGAATATCTAAAAGCCTTCTGGACCATCAGGAAGTGCAAGAATTGGAGCTGAGATGAGCCGTTGCTTCAACTCTTGAAAGCTGGATTCACAGTCGTCACTCCATTCAAATACGACTCCCTTCTGGGTGAGGCGAGTCAGAGGCGACGCTAGTTTTGAAAAGCCTTGCACGAATCTTCGGTAGTAGCCTGCTAAGCCCAGAAAACTCTGAATGTCGCTAGCCGAGGTAGGTCATTTCGAATCTACCACCGCCTCAATCTTCTTTGGGTCCACCACGACGCCTTTGGCAGAGATTACATATCCGAGGAACGTCACACTACTCATCTAGAACTCACACTTACTCTATTTGGCATATAATTTATTTTTACGCAGAGTCTGCAATACCGTCTTCAAGTGCTCTGCGTGCTTTTCTCGATTCTTTGAGTAGATAGGGATATCGTCGATGAACACAACTACAAATTTATCGATTTGGGTTCGAAAGACTCGGTTCATCAGATCTATGAAAGCGGTTGGAGCATTCGTCAAACCGAACGGCATAACTAGGAATTCATAATGACTATATCGAGTGCGGAAGACAGACTTTAATATGTCATCGGACTTGATCTTCAACTGATGATAGCCTGAGCAAAGATCTATTTTTGAAAATATTGACGTGCCTTGTAGTTGGTCAAATAAGTTATCAATTCGTGGCAAGGGATACTTGTTCCGGACGGTCGCCTTGTTGAGTTCACGATAGTCGATGTATAGCCGCATAGACCCATCTTTCTTTTTCACAAACAGTACGGGGCTCCCCACGGAGAGACGCTAGGGCGAATAAATCTGCGGTCTAGCAACTCTTGTAATTGCACCTTCAACTTCTTCAGTTCTGCTGGAACCATTCGGTAAGGCGCCTTTGATATCGGCCACGTATCTGGGAAGATATCGATGCTGAATTCTATTTTTTGATCTGGCGACATTTCAGGCATCTCATCAGAAAAAATGTCAGGAAAATCTGCCACAACTTCAGTCTGCATTGTGTTTTATTATCCTTCTGCGTGTCTTGAACTGATGCCAAGTATCCTGTACAACCGGAACGCAACATATGCCTCACCAGATTGTCGATACCATCATTGCCGTCTTCGAGACCGTACCGCACGAATATGAGAACTCTGTCTCGCCAGAAAGACGAAATACCACACTCTTTTCCGTGCACTCGATTGTTGCATGACAAGCGCCCAACCAATCTATGCCCAGGATTATGTCGTACTCTTTTATGTATAGTACGATAGCTTCCAAGGATAGATTTTTTCCTTCGATGCAAATGTGGTCGTTCCTACAAATAAAGTTCGCAGGCATATCGACTCCCGATGGAGTGCTAACACTAATGTTCATATCTAGTGATTGCATGGTTATTTTATTTTCTTTCGCATAATCAGCAGATATAAAACTATGCATTGCACTCGAATCGAATAGAACCCGAGCAGGTATATTTTTGTAGAGTAATATACATGTTACAACAGTATCGGATGCGAACGCCTTGTCACGAGTTAATGCATAAACTCGGCCTTGAGCTCCATGGCATTGATTCTGCGGGTTCACAGGCACCGCATTTGCGCCTTGTAGTGTGGATGCTTTATACTGATTCGAAACGTTCCTTGGTGGGTTTTGTTGATTCGGAACATTTTTTGGACAATGTGTAGCTATATGGCCTATCTCGCCACACTTGTAGCAAGTTCTTGTTATGCAATCGGTTGTCCGGTGCCCACGCCTACTGCACATATTGCAGTGTTGTCCGCCATTGCCCCTATTATCAAATGTGTTCAGACGTTTTGATACTCCTGATCCCCCGACGTCGTTAGGACGCTTTTTGATGTTGTTACGGACGACTGGTGTTTCACTTAACAAAATTGCCAAACAAAAGGTTAGATTTTGAAAATAAAACGGGAAAAAGTACAAGAAGTACAAATTTGATTCTGGGAAAGTATTGCTATGGAAGTCTGATTCGTAAATGATCACTTTGTTCCTTGGACCATATGATGATGATGAAGATCACTGCTTGAAGTAGAACAACTTGGAAGAACTAAGTCACCAGAAAGGTATCGACGCACTTGGGCACTGATGGCGAGGCCGAATGCTTTCCTGCTTTGCTTCACTCTGTTCTGAAAGAAAAGTTGAAAAAAAATGCTCTGGAGAATCAAAATCTCGAAGTCCTGATCTCTGTATTCTCTCATGTTCTCTCTGTGTCTGTTGTTCTGAGAAAAATGAGTCTATTTATAGACTGGGGCTTCTGTGCGTAAAAGAGCATCAAAGTCTGTCTTTACGCTAACAACTGTCACCCATGATCAGAGTCATCCTTTGCATACGTTGACACGCGTTCCATCATTTCAGTAAGAATAGGATACATGTACACACGTTCTTCGAAATATGTGGCATGAAGGCCATGTAGGCAAACCACGTTCCAAACTGGCCAGAAAGAATAGGGCGTAAAAATAGCTCCAACATCCTCTGGGCGTAAAGCAGTAAGATGAGCGTAAAATAGCTCTGTCATAGGTTTCCAGCGTAAAGTGGTTATTGAATAACCTTGAGCGTAAAATGGCTCAAATAGACTTTACGCACACATTGTTTTATGAGTGTAAGGACTCATGTAAAACTCCGTGCGTAAAAGAAACCATTCAGTGAGCGTAAAGTAGCTCGATCCCCATAAACGACAACAATGGTCTTTGTATAAGACAAATCCCATTGAATTCTGTGGTAAATACCATCATTAATATCTTCATGTCAGAGTTTGCATTAAATGCTAGATTTGACAGCTTTGTCCAGCGTAAAAGAGGCTGCTCTGTCCTTGGCGTAAAATCACAGGTGTAGACCCAAGCGTAAAATGATCAGCCTGCTTAGGCGTAAATTGATTAGCCTAGTCTTGGGCGTAAAAGAGATTACCCGCTCTGCTTGGTGTAAAAAACCGATCACTTATGAATGGGATGACTCTTTCTTTGAAGCACTTTTTACGCTCCTACAACTGGCACTGCCCGTTGTAACATACGGCTAAGGATTCGCTTGCTATCAAGAGCCGCATCGTAGTATTCATGGTAGGTCTGGCATCTTTAGTTCATGACGTCTCGACGCAGTTCGTCGTTCAGGCCTTGTTGGAAGCGTTCGCACCATGCTTCCTTGTTGGACAGGAAGGCGCCAGCAAACTTTGTTGTTTCGAGAAGCTCGAGTCATAATCGTCGACTGACATATTTCTCTGTCGCAATATCATGAACTCGTCTTCTTTTTGACGACGGACAGGGAATGTACTGCTCAAGAAAGGTTGTCTTAAATATTTTCCAGGAAATCTTGGTGTTGGGGTCGATTTCAGAGATTTCTTATTTCTTCGCTGTCCACCAGTCATATGCTCTAAGAGATAGCTGTACGTCGCACACGTCGCCTTCTGGGACCCTTCGATGTAGAGAAGATTAAATAAGTCCTCAATCTCTGCAAGCCATCCCACTATCACATCAGGCTTTGCTCGTCCATTGAACTTTGGCAGGTTCATCTTACAAAACTCTGATGCCTTGAGCAAGGAAGAAGAGTTCACCCCTTGTGGTCGAACTTCTTCATCGACTTCTTGATCGTCTTTCTTCTCTTCGGACGCCACGACTGTTGTATTGGCGTTGGCCGCCATATTACTCACTATCTGAGTCAGGACGTCCATCTGCTTCTGTTGTGCATCAGATTAGGCTTTGATTTGCATCTGAAGCTGTTGCTGCTGCAGCTCCATTAACTGTAGCATTTTCTTCATTGTCGTCTCGCTAGGGCCAGTACTCTTTGAACTCGACGTACTATCCACGGTTTGGGTTGTTGTGCCGGGATTGTTCTTATTCTTCTTAGTCATTCCTATAAAACAAAGTGAACCCGTGAGTATTTTATAAAATATCTATGGGCTTACATGTATGAAACTTTTATTTCATGCAATATTTCGACAAGCATTCAATCGAGCAATCGCAACGAACATTCCAACTATGAAACATCTTTCAGAAATTCGAGCAAACATAACTGTGCTTTGATACCAATTTGTCACGTCCCGAGTCGACAAATCGTTCGTCTCCGATGTTATTATGCCGAATCGATCGTCCTCGCTAAGGCGTGATATCGTACGAGTCTGGAATTGCACTCGTACAAGGCAAGAACATTACGTTGATTATTATATTGAAACACCAAGTTGAAACTTCATAAATTACATCAGAATATAAGACGCAGTATAGGATGATAGAAATATTTTTCATTCATAGCTTGCAACGAAGTGCAAATCATAATTATATTGGATGTCGTTGCGGCTACATTGATTGAAAGAAAAGAAACATACTCGATAAGCTTTCTGAACTAATACTTGTCGTTACATACATTCGCCCCTTTATACATAAGCCTTTGATGAATTGGCTTCAAAATACTTCAGAATAGGAAGAGCTTCAAAACGCCTCTTCGCACTTCAGCTTCAGTTTAGAGCTCCCGATGCACCTGGAGAGTTGGGGAGGGGGTTAGCACACTTGCTAAGTGGACGAGACGAACCCACTCGTCTAAATCGACTCTGATTGTTAAGGTAGGCATGCTTTAGAGTTGTCTTCCTATTTAGAACTAAATAAATTTATTTCATATCGATAGCCATCTTTGAAGTAATAAAGCATGCAGTAAGACAACGATTTATCATAGTTCTTACCACGGCTGTGCTCGTCCCTGCATAAAAACAGAGATAATACTTATTACCTGCATAAGACAATAGGTGAGCATGCAACTATCATATATGTGCGGTCATTGGTGTTGCACACCACTTGGGACTATCTCAACGGCATTTCGGCCCGTTCAGTCTAGGTTGCAAGCCAGACTGACGGTCCCGCAATACATCAGTGCCGAAGCACGATTATTCATTCCCCCTAGGTCGATTCGATACCGATGCCCCGGATACCGATTCAAGGAAAATCAAACTTGTGCACAAGCTGTCCATGACCATGCCAATGCGTGAACAGTTTATATATGCAACTAGATTTGTATAGCACGGACAGTATTGAGTGGCGTTATCATTTCTCCCAACTCATGCAACGATTCATTTTTTCTAAAGTCGTACTTCCGATTTAGCGTCCCGTAGGTACCAAATTTCCCGAGACATCATAAGCCACAATCGACTATTCATATTATTTTGCAACATGTGAAATAGTCTATCTTTTTACTAAAACCTTAAACTTTCCGATTTTGGTGCAAAAACTTATATTTTTAGAGTAGATTACTCTAAATCGATACGTTTTTCCGAGTTCTTGATCTTAGTGGATTGGCATGCATTTAACTTGGCATCGTCGATTTGAATAAGCTCGAGGCAAAGGAATTCTGTTTACGAGACAGAGTAGAAAGAATGAGCCGAATCACCCACCAAGTACTTTGATTGTGTCGACCGTCGAAGCGCTTCACAACGTTCAAGCTTTAGCTTCGCGAGCTCCTGCAATGGCACCAACACTTAGTTAGAATTCTTTCTTCATTCCTTCGCTTCGAAATTCGTAGATTGTATTCAGAAAACGACACGAAAGCACTTTCATCAAAACCAAGTGGCAGAAGCTCCAAGAAAACCATACAGCAGTCCGGTCCCATCGAAGGGACTCTTATATAGAGCTCACTCGTCGAGACGCAGCCTGCTGCATATAGGACTTATTCCAACAGAAGTCGTTCTATTAGTTGGATCGATTCTCGTAAGATTCGTCTAAATCGATTTGATCGATGCTGCAAGGTATTATCGTTTACAAAGCTCAGCGTTCGAGTCATATGGCCATCTAAGTTTCCGCCCGATCTGACTCAGCACAAGCATATTACGAAGTCCGTCGCCTATCGAAAGCGGGGCACTACAGAAACGTGCACTGAAAGTCATGTGCGCGGTTGATGGCAAGCTGTACAGAGTTGACTCAGGTGCTTTTGCACCCAGAATGGGTCAACTCTTAAAGTCCTCCCCCTACTAGGGTGTATTTCATGTGCTGGAACCAAGTCAGGGGCCAAATCTTGCGGTGTCGAACCCATGCACACGCGTTAGGCTGTGCGCATAAAGTAGATTTGACTTGCAATACGTGTTATTCTCTCACTAATGACCTGGGTGCATTTCATGTACCGAAACTGGATCAGGGAGCGCATCACTCACATACACACCCTGGCGCTTGGCTTTGCCATGCACCTGAAGAGGGTGTAAATGTGAACATCTTCTCGCACGATCTACGCAATGTAATGACTCACAAGCGTAGGTCGGAGGAGATGACTACCACGCACAACTCACCCCTTACGGGGCATACTTGTGCTACAGTCACCATCAACTGCTGTTGTTGCAAAATAGTGACTCCACCACCACGGCAGTCTGTATTCCAGCAACTGCAATCTACTGCACATGTCCGACATCGCCTCAAAAAAAGGGTGCCAATCGAAAATGAGAAAGAACACTTGGTCGCCTCATGCCATGTCATCTCCAATTCTCCTGCTCCGATGAGAAATGTTAAAACCAGTAACCCTCCGATTTCGGCTAGTGCATCCAAGAGCCGTCTCCGGGGCAGCAAGTCAATAGTGCCTAATACCGGGGTGTTCCAAAATACCCTTGCTAAAAGCAAGCCTTCCTTAGGGAAGATGACTTCTGCTGGGGGTTACACTCCCAGTGCTCCACAACAATCCCTTATTTGATGATGAGGATATCTGTCAGCGAACCGATGCTGAGGAATCTGGGGGTATCCAAGTCTAGGGCTCGGAGGAAGAAGGCTCAACCCTCCCACAAGATAGTGAGGCAAAAAGTAAAAGGTCCATTGTTTCATCTACTTCGTCATACTTCAAGCCTGTTTATATGATATGTCACGCCCCGATCCCGCTAGGGTCGTCCGTCTTGCCTGGGTCCCTGCGGGATCGATCGTCCTCGCTAAGGCGTGATGCCGTGCAAGCCTAAGTTGCACTTGCACAAGGCCATGTACCTGCACAAAAATAACTAGTCAAGCAAAACACACACGCACGCACCCATTAGTTAAGCAAAACACACGCACGCACCCATTCATTGCAGAAAACCAAATATTGGACACAGAGATTTGAAATGGAAATACTTCTTTTTATTCATAAGCTTGATAGGAATACAAGTACAAAGCTTTGCAACTCAGATTTGCCTTATAATTGGCTACATGATTCTCTTTGAAACTCTCTTTTAAAAATAGCCACAATGCCCATACATGATATCTCTTTATTATAAGCTGGAATTGAAAGACACCTTCAGAAGGAAAAGAAACTTGAAATTGACTTGAAATGAAAGAAAGCTTCGAGGCGATCCACAGCTCTACTGGGCTAGACGAGCTTCGGCGCCTCACTTGAAATCCTCCTGTCTCCTTTTGCTTTCTGAAAAGGATGCCCACAACGTGGGTCAGCACACATCATGTACTGGTGAGCGGCTTTTGGCCGAACTCGCAAATCTCTGCACTAAATCAACATGTTAAGCTAACATTTACTAGTGATCTTTCTACTTGTCTAGGTTCTTTTTAACAATTCATAAGAACATGATAGTAGAAATATATCATAAGCAACTTACCAACGCCGGCAGTCATCCCTGCACAAAACATGTTAGCATAATTTGTATAACAAGTAATTCATGTTCATTCTTGCAGATATTGAAGTTGTCATTAGGGTCATACAGGTGGACTATTCTACATGTTGGTCCATGGGTTATCCCCATGATTAGCCGCTGTGACTCTTTGGTTCAGCTCATCGCTAAGGACTCAGATCGACTCCCATTTTCATATGGAGGCCCTAATCTCTCCTAGGCCGAGCGGTTCCAGGTGCCCCCAGATACCACTCGAGACACAAATGTTTCCTTGTATACAAGTTGTCCGAGACCAAATGCATGCTCTATCCGTTCTATCAGATGAGACACATTTGGACTTATGCACAGATATACGACACATTTGATTCATGCCTTCAGGTTCTTCTCAATACGTAAAAGTTCGTCTGTACATGTCTACATTTTCAAGCATACTAGTGACAAGCAGATGATCATTCTTACTGAGCAGATCGAGTAGCAACACATATTCTTGTATTTGATTCAATTCAATTATCTTCTTTTATCTTTTGTTGGGGTATCGTTGATCATTGGGACAAGACAACATAGTGGACTAGAGATCATTTTTCTTAGGCGTACAGATCAATGTCTGTTCGGTTGAAGCAACTCACCGAGATGAATCTTAGTAGAGAGAATGAGGGACTTCATGCGCCGTTCACGAACAATTCACGCGGCCTACAATGGCACCAATAGTTGGTTAGCATACTTCATCTCTTTCTCTCAAGATTCGGAATGAATGCAAAATACGATGAAAACCAATCATCAAAAACCAATACGAAAACGCATTCATCAAAACCAAGCAGCGAGAGAAAACATTCAGCAAAACTCTTGGTTTCATTTCAATAGAAGCCAATCCATCAATTGGAAAGGTTCATTGCATTTCATCCGTGATCAATCGATACCGACAAAGGTTTCACCAAATACTCAGTTCATGACTGAGTCAACAAGCCGTAGGTATTACATAGTGGACCGCAAGGAGCGGGACACTACATGATAGGGGGAGGAAATGAAGAAGAGAGAGACACTTCGGCCCCAGACATTCTAAATTGCATTAACACTCAGGAGATGGGTCTTAAAACTCTCTCCACCTCCATGCAGTCCGTGACATAGGTGGTATTCGAGATCCGGAATGCCTTGGATGCCCATCCTCCGATAAGGGTTCATGTTTTTACCAGTCCTGACCCAGGAACCAAAGGGGAATCGTATGTACCGTCCCAACGAGTGCCCTCGGGGACTGACCTTCACACTCTCCATCGGTCGTCTGCTCCCTTGGGGACCGATCAACATGCCCTGCCTCGGTCATCTACTCCCGCATCAACCGAAGACCTATTCGAGCTCGTGAGGGATATACGCATTTGCGTAGAAGCTAAAGACAAAAAGGAGGAGCGTCAGAAGCTCGGGATTCGGCAACCCTACCCTCCTGAGTAGAATAATATGGTTTATCCTCCCAAGTACAAACCATAAACACTGATACCATTCGATGGGAAGGTGTCCTCAGGTCGATATCTGACGTACTTCACCTCCATGACGGGGCATTTGTCGAAGGACGATGCCTTGCTGACAAATCTATTCATTGGGACACTGAAGGGGGTGGCTTATGAATCATTTTGTAGCCTCCCTGATAGTTGTATATCCTCTTTCGAGGATCAGAAGCATTTTTTTCGGTTCTATGACAGTGGAATGGACATGATTGTGTCCTCCCTCATGGAAATCACACAGAAAGAAAAGAAGATAGTTCGAGTATACATCGAGCGCTTCCGTCAAGCATGTCTAAGACTACCTCCCGGTATCCCTGTGTCAGTACTGATGGATTCATGCCGCAAGAACATGACGTCGGCGGTCAAACTCTAGGTCGATTCTACCTAGTACAAGGATTGGACCGCGCTCATCATCGGGGCTAAGAGCGCCAAAATAAAGGCCCAAGATACTCGTCTCTTAGGACTCAACTTCCCTTCATTCGACGACAAGGGGAAGCGCCCCTCCAATAGCAACAACATCGGGCGTGAATCAAAGGGGAAGCAGGCATTGACTGTCAATACCTCCAAGGGTGCATCAGCTCTTGCCTGAAGCCACTGACTGCACCAAGATAGAAGGAGGTTTACTCCTTCAATCATGAAGATACCTTACAGCTCTTTGATGTGCTGATGCAAGGAGACAAGATCAAGTGGTCTGATCGTAAGCGCCCCGATGAGGTGGACAGAGTTGGCGATTCGAGGTATTGTCAATACCATCGGTTCATCCGGCATCCGACATGGAACTTCTATATATATTAAAGACTTACATACAACGCATGATCAATATGAATGTCCTCTTGCTTGACTATAAGGATAAGACAGACTCTACAAACATGGTGTCCTTACAGTTTGGCACCCTGCTGCCAACTAAGGCTCAAGATGGAATCATTCCCATCCTAAAGGCGACAATGGAAGTAACCAACATTCCACCAAATTGTGACAACGTGAGTGGGATGGGGCCACTCACCACATCCCAGGGCGAGATCATGTGGGTTCATCCAGATCTAGCTCCAGAGGTGACTCGATCGGTGGTATGCCCTACCACTAAAGGCAAAGACAAGAAGACCAAGTCCTACCGTATGGTCTTTGCCTCCTCTGAAGAAGCCTTGCCGGTGACGACAAGGTCAAAATAGTACACTCAGTAGGACGAGGCTCCGGCTGAAGAAGCGCCTCCTATCGTCTTAGGGGAGGGTCCATCCCAACCAACGGCAGGAGAGAAACAAAAACAAAGGAAGGCTCATTTTGACAAGCCTCTAAGGCAAAAAGGTGCTTCGAGGTTGACCAAACCCCACAATTGCGACATATTGGCGCAGCTTGCCAATACTCCGGCTCGATTATCCATGTTTGAGCTTCTCCAACTTTTTAAGAACACCCGGGATGCTCTATATGAAGCACTCAAGGACGTCTAGTCTTTCATAAGCCAGGTCTAGTAGCCGAAAGAGGATCCAGCCGCATGTCCATACTGTCATAGTGTTAGGGAAATCATCCCTAACATTACATTTACTCAGCAAGACATGTTGTTCAAGAATAACAGGCACACCAGGTCGCTATATTACACAGGGTACGTTGGTGCCATCAAGGTGGACCGAATACAAATCGATCCGGGATCTTCCATCAGCATAATTCCTCGGACACTGCTCCAAAGTTTAGGAATACCGATGCATAAGCTAACAGCATCCAATACTACGATTAGGGCTTCAATGCCGATAAAAGTAATCCCTTAGGCAAGATCCGTCTGAAGTGCCACAATGGCGATCTCCAGACAGAGCTAACCTGCTATGTTATCGATGCTAACATCTCCTATATCGTCTTGCTGAGACGTTCGTGGATACACGAATACATGGTCGTGTCGTCCAATCTCCACAAGTAAATGAAATATGTAGCTGGAAGTGGCATCGTCAGGACTGAGTTCACTGATGTCGATCCCTTCAGAGGGATCGAGGCATTCTTCATCGACTCTGATATGTACAAATTAGTCCACCTGGACGACGAGGCCAACGATGCTGACGATGAAGCAGAGGATGAAGCAGAAGCCAAAGTAGTGACTGAAGCACCATTGAGAGTACGGCTTAAAGGGAAACCTCCCCAAGTGTTAGCTCCTCTCATGGCTATGCTGCATGGGAAGGCTCTAGCTCACATGGTTTTCAAACTCCCAGGTAGAGCTCAAGAGTCTATCAGAGTCAGACTCCCGAGAAGGAATCTAGAAACTCATTCTGCCAAGACGTCAACTCTAATGGTGGCAAAGATACGCCAAAAGGCCCCTGTACCTCCTCCAAACGCTGTCCCGGTTCTGACAGATAAAGAGCTAGGAGATTACATATCTGCCAATGTTAAGGCACCTCTCTTGATGATGTAATTCCTCGGGCCAAGATCCCTTATTTTATCAATAAAAGGCTATTTTTGAACTACTCTAATCTTTCACATTGGAATGCTATGTATTCTTTAGATAATGCCTTAAGATCATTACAAACGCAAGTAACGACAGTCAATAATGTAAATCGAATCGTCCCATACCAGGGAGTTTGTTATATAGTTCCACCCCGGAACAAGGATAAATAACATATCATCTTCGGCAAGGTCGAACGTCATCAGGACCTCCTTCCAGCCGAACCGGAGCCCGATAACGATAAAATGCAAATATACCATTATACTAATCAAGCAAAGTATCTCATCCAAAATATGGGGTATGACTTGCATAGTGGTAAAGGCTTGAACTATGGAAGAGGACAACGCCTTCCCTTATGACTCCTCGTCTCGAAGGGGAAGCCTTAAGACTACTACCAGCGCACTCGAGGGGGGGTAGGCTACGTTACGCCTCCGACAACCACAGAAAGTTCAGAAACTGAGGCTGAGGCATATTTCCACTCATTTGAAGCTTAAGCTTGGGATTCCGATACCAGCGTCCGTCCAATCTTCAGAAAAGTATTGTCGGCCAACATGACATCCGCACATCCTCTTGAAGAAGAAGAAGAAGACGATCAAACGTTGAAATTTTTCAAAGAAGAACCCTGGGCTCAATACCTAGGATCTTAATGGGAATTACGTTTCGAGAAACGCGAGCCTCCCATCGAAGACGAAGTCGAGCAAATCGACTTAAGGGATGAATCCTCGTCCAAACTCATCTTCATCAACAAAACCTGACAGGGGAAGATCGGAAATCCTTGGTACAACTTATCAAGGAATACATCGACGTCTTCGCTGGAGCTATAAGGATATGCTAGGGTTGGACCCACAAGTCGCAATGCACAAACTTAACTTCTTACATAATGTTAAGCCTGTTAAGCAGCAATAGCGACGCTTCCGTCCCAATGTCATGGACGCCATTGAGAAAGAAGTAGACAAGCTCTAACGAGTGGGTTCATTCGCGAAGAACAACACCCTGATTGGATAGCCAATATCGTCCCTGTTACCAAAAAGAAAAAGAAAATTTGAGTCTGTATAGACTTCTGGGACCTCAACTTTGCATGCCCGAAGATGAGTTTTTTCTTCCGATCACCGACGTGATGATCGACAACACCTGTGGCTTTGAACGCATGTCCTTCATGGATGGATATTCAGGCTACAATCATATCAAGATGTACTCGTACGACGAGAAATACACGTCGTTCATAACTCCAAAGGGGGATTTTATGTTACACAGTGATGCCCTTTGGATTGAAAAATGCAGGTGCAACATACCAACGAGCTATGAGCACTATCTTCTGCAAACACCTTCATAAAATAGTCTAACGTTATGTTGATGACATCGCTGTTAAAAGTCATCGGCGAGGTGATCATCTACAAGATCTAAGGACAGTCTTTGATCTTATGCGGGCACATCAACTAAAGATAAACCCGACTAAATCTTTCTTCGGAGTATCTAGCGATAAATTTCTGAATAATCACTGCAAAGGGTATTCATATTGACCCGAAAAAGACCAAAGCTATCCTCGATATACGTCCTCTGAAGAATCTAAGAGAAATTCGAGGTCTACAAGGACGTTAGGCATATATCAAAAAATTTATAGCAAATCTTTCTGGACGATGCCAACCCTTCACCAAACTTATGAAGAAGGGAGTTTCCTACGTCTAGACTGAAGAGTGTCAAAAGGCGTTCGACGACATCAAAGCTTATATCACAAACCCTCCAGTTCTGGTAGCACCAGTGGTGGGTAAGCCTTTCCTGCTCTATGTCCGTGCAATGGACCATTCTCTCGGTGTCTTGCTGGCTCAGAATAGCGATGCAGGTTACGAGCAAGCCATCTACTACCTAAGCAGGACAATGATTGGGGTCGAACATCGGTACAACCCTGTCAAACAAAAGTGCCTAGCTTTGGTCTTTGTTATACAAAAGACTCATCACTATGTAGTGGGTTAGACGATCCATGTCATTTCTCGAGTCAATCCACTCAGGGTCCTAATGACGAAGTCATGAGCGCTAACCTCTCGATTAGCTATATGGGCAATACTTCTATCACCATACGATATGGTATTTGTCCCACAAAAAGCTGTCAAGGGCCAAGCACTGGCCGACTTCTTAGTCGCATACCCGATATCGGAAACGTCAAAACTATACGAGGACATCCTGGAGGAGGTGTTGGAGTCCAATCTCCGTCTGGCAGATGTTCTTCGACGGAGCTTCAAGAACAGGACCTAAAGGCCAGATCATTGCAGTAGTGGCGGTTGTCTTGGTATCTCCAAATAACATGGTCATCCTGCGTGCCTACTCCCTCGCAGAGCCGTGCTCCAACAATGTGGCAGAATATAATGCTCTCATTATTGGACTCCGGTTGGCAAGACAACTGGGGGATGAATACCTCGAGTCCTATGGCGATTCAAAACTCATCGTCAACCAGGTTCGAGGGCGGTATGAGGTCCGCCACGAAGACCTACTTCCTTACCATAAGGCTGCCTTGGACATCATCTCTACTTTCACCAAGTTATTCATGGAATATGTGCCTCGACTATAAAATCTAGAGGCTGACGCTCTGGCTAGCCTCGCTACCTCCTTGGCAGCCCCGCTTGGGACCCAACACTTCGTCACGGTCATTGGCCAGGAACTTGTGTGCCCTAAAAATAATTTATGCATCTGTCTAAACCATGATATGCCCACCGATGCTGGTGTCAACGTAAGGGACTGGAGATTTTTGTTTATAGACTTTGCGGTCTATGGAATCCTTCCAGACGACCCGAAGGAAGCTGTATCTGTCAAAAGATGCCCTTTCTTATTCTACTATGATATAGCTACCAAAATGTTGTATCGACGTTCATACGACGGCAGATGCTATCGAGTATGCCAAGAAATGTCGAATGTGCCAGTTGCACGCTAACTTCATCCATCGCCTTCAGAGTTCTTACACCCTACGGTCGCCTCTTGGCCATTTGAAGTCTGGGGTATGGACAAAGTTGGACCAATTACCCCTTCGCCATTCAGAGGACATCGCTTCATCTTGCCAATCATCGACTACTTCTCTAAGTGGGCGAAAGTGGTCCCTCTATCAGAGGTAAAGAGCTCAAAAGTGATCAACTTCATCAAACATCACGTTATCTACCGTTTTGAGATACCTCGGAGGATCATCCACGACAAGGACCATAATTCATAAGTCATGCGTTTTGCACATTCTGTGATAAGAATCATATCCAAAATGTGGCATCCACTGCTTACAATTCGACGGTGAATGGATTGGCCGAAGCATTCAACAAAACGATCGTCAAACTCCTCAAGAAAGTCGTGTCATCCAATAAACGACTGGGACGAGAAGTTAGGCGATTGCCTTTGGGCTTACCGCACACGGTTCGAACTCCGACAGGTAACACACCATTTTTTTTAGTGTACGGGAGCGAGGCACTGCTTCCTCTTGAAATCCAGATCCCCTCACTGCGAGTGCCATTACAAACCAGTTGACGGAGAAAGACAATCAACGTTGCCGGTTGCAAAAGTTAGAGACGCTTGATGAAAAACACATTTTGGCTCAACAACGCATTGAGCTCTATCAGGCTCGCATCTTCGAGGCTTTCAATAAGAAAGTCAAACAAATAACTTTCCGAGTGGGTGACATTGTCCTATCAGTCAGAATGCCAATTGTGATGACTCATAAATCAGCCGAAAAGGGAGGGTCCTTTCATCATAGAGACGGTGTACTCTAATGGTACCTACCAACTCGTAAAACCTAACGAAGACTTGTTTATGATGCCAATCAAAGGCAAGTTCCTAAAAAATACTATGTTTGAAGCCAATCAATGTATTTCCACATACCCAGCAAGTATTTATGAATTCGACAATTGGTTTCACCCTCTCTCAATCATCCTATGTCTCTAGAGCCCAGCTGCTCAAGGACATTCCCTCATCATTTCCCCCAAATAGAAAACATCCAAGTCCGTACCACCTCTAAGTTGTTTTCTACATCCCCACGAAGTATTATTCTACCTCTGAATAGGATAAGTCTAAAAGAATGTTTACCATGTCCACATTACCTCTGAGTAAACATTCTCATTCAGCAACCTCTGTGTTGTTACACTCCACCCATAGAACATCCACGTCCATATTACCTATGACTTCTTCTTTATATCCCCACAGAGTCTCTTCTTACCATATTCGTATGACCTCTGAGTAAGAAAATTCTAACACAAAATCCATATTTACCATGTCCACATTACCTCTGAGTAAACATGTTGGTTAACCGAATTTCCATCACCATCTCAACTACCATCTGTACCTAAAACCAAGTTGCCTTAAAGATGCTAAGTCTATAAAATCTCACACAATTTCATTACAAATGAACAAACAAAAGTTCTTTATTTATTTTCTTTCATAAAAGGAAAAAAGGGACTACATTTCAAAATAAGCAATAAAAAGAAAAGCACAAAGAAGAACGAAAGCTCGAGGAAGAAAGTAGAAAAGTCTCTCTCTCTCCACTAATACGCCTATTTATAGGATTGGGAGACGCGTAGCCCGGTAGAAGATGATGTCAGCAGCCGACGCTTCGAGTTTCGCGAAGAGATGACAACAAATCTTCGAAAAGATTATCATTTATCTGACACAGAAACCGAAGCGTTATCATCAAACAAATGCGCCAACTCGGCCATGCGCGAAGATGGCCATGCGCCCAAGCAGATCATGCGTCTAAAAATTCTACTACCCATGCTTCTTGTATTTCAAAAACTTGTCTAAAGTTTTGTAAAATTTGAAGGGAGTTTTGTAGAAGCATGGAATTTCATGGGCCACAGAGACCAAAATTTCTATGCACCGCAAACAGTATGCGACGAGGACATAGAGCAATGTCAGCGCATCACAAAAGAAAACAGCTAAAAGCGCATGAAAAAAAAATTTATTCAATAATAAAAATATATTACATGGCTTTTTATTACATAAAAAGTCTACTACAGCCTATTTTAAAATCTACGGATAGGCGTATCACATTTGACGTCTCAACTTAGGCGCATCTACTCGCAAGCAAATCACTTCCTCGTCAACGAGCGAATCACTTCCTCGTCTCAACACAAGCGCATCACTTGTCACCATGAGGCTCTTCCAGCATAATAAGGGTTGGGCATATCAAACCCAAACCCTGTATTCAACTTAACATTTGATGTCATCTTGGAGAGGAATACTGCCAGTAAGGTGCACAAGCACGAACTGCTCTGTCCATAGCTAACTCGATGCATCTCAGTCTTCTAAAGGAGTTCGTCGTCAAAACCAAAGTTTCTTTGAACAAGAAGATCCACAACCCACAGCATGCCAACTTGCCAAAGAGGAGGATCGGTCGAGTTCATTCTTAATGTAATAAGTTGTATGAAATAAGAACGAACAAACTCTCTTCACCTCAAGCACATTTATTTATAGGCCAGAGCAACCAACCCATGTGCCAAGTGGCAGTCTCCCCAACATTAATGCGATAAACTTGGCATTAATGGCAATGAATCTGCCATCTCGAAATCTACCAAGTCAAAAGTTATTTATTTCGAGCCTCGAAATGCTCAACAATGTTGACTAAAGATGATGCGCCCAACAACTGATGTGCTCCTCAGATATATGCCTCCCATATCTGATGCGCCTCTCAACTGATGCGCTTCAGGGTACATGTGTCCCATAGACGATGTGCCTAGATTGGCTCTCCGCCCATCAAACATTTAATGATAAAGTCAGAGATGTCAGCAGCACGCATCTTGAGAACTGAACAGTTGACAGTTTTTATAGAAAACTAAGAGACTCCATCATTACTTATTCTGTCAGCTTTGCCACGTGGCCGACTAAATGCTTACATGCGCCGTAAAGTCGTGCGTCCAAACTTCGCATGCGCCTCTCAAATCCATGCACCCAGACTTGCTATTTCCTCAGAAGTTATATACCAAGTCTCCTCATGCGCCAGATCTTCCAGGCGTATCAAATCTGTAATCTCTCAAACAGCTCGAGATCCTTGAGCTATGTACACGCGCCACGTGTTATTGACTCAGTTTTGCTCATGAACGTGTGCCAACAACCCAAGATCTTAGCAACAAACAAATCATAACAACTGCTACGTGTCAGCTTATCCGCAGCCCAACAGTGCAGTTATAACAGATTCAATTTGAAGCATCCCGGGCGCAACGTCCCTGCGCCCAGCAAAGTCATGCGCATAGCATTCCTACGTGCCAAATTCCATGCACGCATCACACATGCGCGCATGAAAGAATCATTCCTTCATTTCATCTCTCTTTCCCCCCGGGTTTATTACACATCCAGAGAACCAAAGCTTACCTCAAGAGAGCCGAATCGTTGTCAGGTCGTCAACGGAGAAAAGAATCAACCCTTCATCGCTATTGTTCCAAGATAAAAACAAAAGTGTACTTAAAAGATCCTATTGAGGATCCAAGTTATACTTTGTTCGTTTGTTATATATAAAAAAAGTTTGTTTTCAATACTTTTAATGGCAAACACTACACATGTACTGTTGGAATCTAGTCTGGATTTGGTAAGAGCAAATTTTTGAGCCCAAATATGGTAAACGATTTAATTTGATATGATTTAGAAATCTACATTAAATATCTGATTTAATTAGATTCATAAATTTGTATCAATTATTTAATTTGACCATATTTGGACGTTTATAATTGGTAATGGGATATAATCTACACCTTGGTGGACGGCCAGATCTGATGGTGGACTACTTTTAGGATTTTATAACCCTAAAATTTGGTTTCTCATCTTATTTATATGATGTGAGAATGGATGCACAAAGGGAAGGTACAAAGTGGAGATTCGGGGTGCTCATCCACAAGAAAATCTAAGAGAAAGTTCGTACTTTGCTCTTAGGACTTCGTCATCCAAGACAGAAGGAAGAAGAATATCTAATCGAGGAGTCGTCAACTTCGGTTAGGGATATTGCTACGGGTTGGTGAGTAATCTCAATTGTAATCTTCTGTTTTTTTTTCTTGAGAGTGGTGAGGGGGTTGAACCTATTAAGGCAAAGGGTTCAACATGAGTCATGTCAGTCTTGTAATTTTATCTGAGTTATTAAAGGATGAGATTTTTTTTAGGTGATGTATATTATCGCCATATACTTGTCTTCATCTTGTACTTTGTGTCCGTTAGACGGGGGTTGATTTTTATCTTGTGGGTTGGCAAATGCTTCCGCACGCGCCCAACAATTGGTATCAGAGCTTTGGGGTTCTGGCAACCATGTCTGTGGAGCAGATGAACTCGTGTGATCACCCTCACATGAGGAACTAGGCGATTTGGAAGCTAATGATGGAAGATCTACTCTGGTGTAAGGACTTGCATGGTCCATTGGAGGGCGACAGCGCAAAGACATCGGACAAAGCTGCTGAAGACTAGAAACGACTGGATCGGAAGGCCGTTGGATTCATCCACCAATGGCTGGACGACTCGATGTTTCACCACGTGTCCATGGAGAGTTCGACAAAAGCATTGTGGAAGAAACTGCACTCGTTGTTCGAAAGGAAGACGGCTGGCAACAAGGTGTTCCTTATCCGCCAACTCATCAACTCGATCTACACAGAAGGTGCCCCAGTGGCACAATATCTGAACAAGGTTCAGGATATCATCAATCAGTTGTCTGCGATGAAGATGGTGATTGATGATGAGCTTCAAGTCCAACTGCTCTTGAGTTCTCTGTTGGAAAGCTGGGAGACGTTGGTGGTGTTGGTGATCAACTCTGCGCCTGATGGAGTTGTCACGATGGATGCAGTCAAAAGTAGCTTGTTGAATGAGGAGGTCTGGCACAAGCAAGTGGAATCGTCGCAGGAGTCCGCTCTGGTGGCATCCTACGGGGAGGGAAGACCCAAGTCACGATCATTTAAATCTCACGACGTTTGGAGATATCATCATCGCAACGACCGACACAGAGGAACCTTATAGCATGTGTCATGATGACGACCGGGTCATGGACACGGAGGCGTCGTATCACGCCACTCCACATAGGAGGATCTTCACGTCAAACCGCAGAGACAGGTTTGGACATGTGAAGATGGACGACAAAGGGACAGCTGCAGTTGTAGGCATCGGTGATGTACACTTGACGATGGAGTTTGGCGAGAAGCTCATCCTCAGGAGTGTGCGACATGTACCGAGTTTGCGCTACAACTTGGTTTCGGTAGGAAGGCTGGCAGATGATGGTTGTCGCAGTCTGGTTGGGGACAAAGATTGGATGCTTACAAAGGGTTCCCAATAGCTGGTTCGGAAAGATTTATGTTGTGGCATGTACAGGCTCAAGCCGCTGAGGTGTACATGTAGACCACAGACACCGGATGGAGGTTCGAAGGGTGTTCAATATGAGGTGGATCGTCGAGAACTTGCTGAGGAAGGGCTTCTAGATGCTTTGAAGGATACGGAGGATTCGGATCGTCGAGACAAAGTTGCAAATGGTGATGAGTCAAAGATTGAGGGTCAGTCTGTCGGTTCCAAGATAGCTAGTCGGTCTCCAAGTGGGGCTTGCTCTACGAATCCAATTTTGGCGACAGGTGGTTTGCCAAAGCTTCATGGAGGGACATCGATTTCAGCAGTTCGAAGCCAGGGAGGAAATCAAGGTTTGCAGCAAACTCAATCTGAGGCGGGAGCATCATCATTCACACAGTTCAGGGGGGAGCTGTGGGTCGTCGATGGCATGCACAGTGCATGATGTTCTGCTCGAGAATGCATGTGTATGGGGGAGCTTCAAGTTCGGACATGAAGGTGGACAAGTTCAGGAGTTCGAATCTCGTGAGAACCGTACCGTCCGCTTGGTTGGGCCAGCCAAGGGTGAAGAAGCTCGTCGGAACGTTAACACTTTCCGGTGGAAGACGGAAGTCGGGGAGAAGCAGCCGAGACTTACGATGAGGCTGATCGTCAGGGACTTCGGTCTTGGTCGTGTTATTGAAGGCAAGATCCCAGTGGTGCAGGAGGTGCTACGCATGGCAACTAGTATCGACGTAACAGTCGAGGAGCTGAGGACAAAGGAAGATGTAAAGCATCTCGGGGGGTCGAAGATCAGTGGCATGGGGGAGCAGAAAATCTATCGCGGGAAGACATACATGGAGTCCAGTTGATTAGCCATGGAGTTAACACCCCCATCATCAGACTGGAGGGGAAGATTATTGAAGTCCAGTCTGGATTTGGTAAGAGCAAATTTTGGAGCCTAAATATGGTAAAAGATTTAATTTGATATGATTTGAAAATCTACATTAAATATCTGATTTAATTAGATTTACAAATTTGTATCAAATATTTAATTTGACCATATTTGGATGTCCATAACTGGTGATTGGATACACCGTTGGTTGTTGGTGGACGACCAGATCTGATGGTGGACTACTTTTAGGATTTTCTAACCCTAAAATTAGTTTCTCATTTTATTTATATGAGGTAAGGATGGAGGCACAAAGTAAAAATTCGGGGTACTCTTCCACAAGAAAATCTAAGGTAAAGTTCATACTTTGCTCTTAGGACTTCGTCATCCAAGAAAAAAGGCTAATCGAGTAGTCGTCAACTTCGGTTAGGAAGATTGCTACTGAGTTCTGTCAATCTTGTAAGTTCATCACATGTACCACTTGGTTCTAACAACCATTTGATCTTTTTCAAAAATGTCCTCATCTTCATCTTCATCTTCATCATAGATAGAACTGAAAGATAGAATAGATTTTTTAATTAAAAATTTTGTTCATATAATCTGATGAAGGAAGGTCTAGGAAACAAAATCCTTTTTTTAAGGAAGAAAGACTAGACAATGTTCCAGCTCTCTCAGGAAAAAAAAAAACCAATTAGATATTTAGTCAAAAGTTTTTTTTTTTTTAAAAGTATAGTTTACTTATTTTTTCAAAAAAAATACAGTTGTGGGATGAAAAAGCTCCTAAAAATGATAAAAACGAGGAAGGGAATAAACAGAATGAAAAGAAGGATACGCTTACACCCGCTCACAAGATCCACCATCTGGCGCTGCTCAATTGTTCGATTCCACAACAACAAAATACTTGATTGTACAAATTCTAGTAATTCTACTAGTAAGCCAGAGCTGAAATTGGTCATTCATGTTTAATACTACAATGTCCACATCTTCTGTACAACTTCCAAACTGTCATTCCAGACTCCAGAAGGAGCAAACCACACCAGTCAAAAATCGTTCTCTATCTATGGCAGTATGGTGTTAGTCGAATAAATCGGACGGCATGTTCCTCTCCAGTAGCTCCTTCAGCCGGTTGGAAGTTCACTATCAAGTAGATTATAGTTCCAACACACCAGCAGCCAACATGTTTGCAAAATACAAGTCTCAGATACATAACACCTGCAAATAGCATTCTCTTCCACTGCAGAAACAACACTTCAGTAGGGATAGCTGACGAAAATGGAAGAGCTCAAAGGTGAGGGGGAGGCTTCAGCACCAATGCATTCAAGAATATGGTGGCCAATGGCACCGTCGACATCCATGGGAGGTTTAGCTGATAAGACCAATACAGGAGGATGGAAGGCCTCTTCCTTCATCATTGGTCCGTTACATATACTCTTCTCTTCTCTTCTATTTGCAATCTGTGCAACTGTATATAAATGTCCCTGATGTTTTCCTTTTTGTCTATGATGATGTTAAGTGAACGAGGTGGCCGAGAGGATGGCTTTCTACGCAATAGCTGTGAACATAGTGACCTACTTGGTGACAGAGATGCACCAGGCGCTGCCAGATGCAGCCACCCACGCAAGCGACTGGATCGGGGCAGCATATGTTCTTACTATATTTGGGGCATTCGTTGCCGATGCTTATCTGGGCAGATTCAAGACCATCATCATCTTCACTTGTATTTATGCAATGGTAGGCTTCTAAACCCAGTTGACTTGTTGTTACTGATTATTAACTTGCTCAAAACTGGAGCAACTGCGGAACTGTTCGTAAACAAATCTAACTCTGCAGCAAGTAACGCAGCCTGCAAATGAAAGTGTAAGCAAATTATTTTCACCTTGACTAGAGCTATAAGAAATACTAATAATATGACACGTTTGTAGATTAAATTAGAAATATTTTTCGATGAATTACAATGAGAATGTCATTTTAAGTGCATAAAAATTGACATTATCAGATACAACTATAGAAGCTGAGCCCTATATGAATCTATGATCATGATGAGTACTTGAACTACTTGGTTTCTAATGTTTTGTCATCTGAACAAATTGGTTTGTGTTCTTTTAAGGTTAAACGGCAATTAAGTATTTGGGTCAGCAGGTTAATTCAGTTACAATTATTAGGGTTAATTGCATTAAATACCCCTATGTTTTACACTTATTACACAGCCCACTCATGCTTTGAAACTAATTACAAAATTAATGAATATCCTTACATAGGGTTGTAAATGTTCACCCTTAACCTAAAAATCCAACTCGGTTATTTTAGAATTGTAGGATTTGGATTTCAAAATAAAACCAAAATTCTTAAGTAATGGTTAGGATATGCTTGCAGCTTCATTCGAACCCGAAACATGGTTAAAAAAAAACCTAAAACTGATTTGCATATAAATATCAAATTTATAGCATATATTTGATGGAAAATCTTGAATGATGTCATCAATTCCACATAAAGAACACTACTGTATTATGCAGTAGAACCTCGATAATTTAATAGGTCGAATAATATTTTTGGTCAGCCCCAAACTTGGGGTAATGTGCTAAATTAATAATTCGCTAAATCTATAAGATATTACATTACAAAAAAATTCCACATAGGTCTCACATAATATAATTTTCTAATATGCATAGTGCTTATGAATCTCGACTATGAGGCCTTCCTAAAATAGAAGACATTCATTCCTTGTTTCTTCTTGAATTGATGTCACATTGTGGTAAAAAGTTCTTGTGTGGTTTTTTCATACTGCAACAAAATAATGATTCATATCACCACTTTGTGAACTTTTTTCGTGAAACGGGCTCGATAGTAGAACTACCATCTTCAACTTCATCATCTTGATCATTTTCCATTACGTTCTCAATATTTGCTCGTCAGTTAACATCTATGAAGTTGTCATTTTTGTAGGATAGTTCAAGATATCTTCGACATCCATTCTATTACAATTATTCAACTCTTTGATTATATTTTGTAGTTCTTGATATATATATATATATATATATATATATATATATATATATATATATATATACCACCAATAATTGGAAGGAATACTCCGTTTCTCCAAGGGTCTGGGATCGAGACCTAGCCATGCGTTATGTCTCCACATGCTTTTGTGTGTGTCGTGCCTATTTTTGTGAAAATGACCATATGGATATGTATCCGTACCGTGCAACATCCATGCCCATATCCTTCTTTCTTTTAATGGTTGTATCCTGTAGCCATATGTCTCTATCCATGCTCGTGCAACAAAGTTTTTGCCAGAATCTGCTAGAAATTTGGTCTATTGATTACAAAAATATGTAGCTTTTGCCTCCGACTTGTGTTTGATTTGTAACTGAGTAGAACATGAAGATACTTCATCGGACCACATTCAAAAGAGGTACAGCTCCCGGAAACAAAAGAAAGAAAAAGCAGAATATACAAACTAAAACCAAAGCAAATAAAGAGCGGACTACGATAACTACCAAAAAATTCAAGTGGCACACAGCATACAAGAAACTCGCGTCCCTTCTTTATCTCTAAATACTGGTGCCCTAACCACCCAACAACTATTCCATTTCTGTTGTCCCCCCTCTGAATAATCTGCTTTTGCTGGATTATTAACTAAAGTAATCATAAAAACCTATTTCTTCAACAATTTAGACCAACCTTCCCATGAAGTCACATTTCTCTAGTCAGACTCTGAACTTGCCAACTCAAGAAACTACTGCTCGCGCCTGGCACGATTTCGAGACTTATCATCTATATCTCGAGATTCCTCCCATCTTCAGTGCAACCCTCCTGCTTCGAAGATCCATGCCTATATCGTGTATAGATCCCTTGAATATTCTGCACGCCCTGATTCCTGCGCTGAGTATGTACAGTCCCCTTAACTCAAAAGAGTTGTGGTGTAGTGGTTATCATGTTAGCCTTACATACTAGAGGTCCTTAGTTCAAATCTCGATGGTAACAATTTTTTTGTTATATTTTTATTAGTTACTTTTTTTCCACATTATGTATAGGGGCCCCATTTCGAAAGTTCGCCTCGGACCTCCATGAGCTCAGAGTTGTCTTTGATTCCTCTCATCTATATAAAGGAACACATCCTCCATAAGGTTACCAAAAAACTATATCGTTCTTTATGGCCTCAATCAATGTTTTAGGCCTACACTGCCTACCCATAGTTCTAGTGGCTCCTTTAACTAATATATTGTGGCTCCTAAGTAGTAGATATATCCGTCTATGTTGCATATGTGCAAACCAATTGAGACGATTTTGTCTCACACACTCACTTAGGGCCCGTTTGGTTTGCATGATTGGACAACGTAATGTAATTGGCATTACGTTGTCAATCTAACTCGGGTGTTTGGTTGGACAAAAAAAATTAGATGTAATGTAATCGCGATTACAAGTTTGATTACATTACATCAGTTTCTTCTAAACTCAATTACATCATAAAATCTATGTAATCGCAATTACATTACAACTTAAGCGGAAGGTTGGTATGCTATAATTTGATCTTTTTGTTCGTTTTTGGTCATTTTTTGTTGTTTTTTGTTCTTTTTGTCGTTTTTTGTCGTTTTTGGTCGTTTTTTTGTCATTATTGTTCGTTTTTTTGTCATTTTTGCTCGTTTTTGGTCATTTTTTGTTGTTTTTGTTTGTTTTTTGTCGTTTTTGGTCGTTTTTGTTCGTTTTTTGTCGTTTTTGTTCGTTTTTTGTTGTTTTTGTTTGTTTTTTGTCGTTTTGTCATTTTTGTTGTTGTTTTTGTCCCTTTTTGTCGTTTTTGTTCGTTTTTTGTCATTTTTGTTCGTTTTTTGCCCTTTTTTAGTTTTGTTGTTTTTGTCGTTTTTGTTTATTTTTTTTCATTTTTGTTCGTTTTTGTTTATTTTTTGTCGTTCTTGCTCGTTTTAGGCCTTTTTTCGAGTTTTGGTCGTTTTTGCACATTCTTGGCCATTTTTTGTCGCTTTTGCACTTTTTAAATCTTTTTTGTCGATTTTGTGTTTGTTTTTTTGTCATTTTTGTTCGTTTTTGTTTATTTTTTGTCGTTTTTGCTCGTTTTAGGCCGTTTTTTTTCGATTTTTGTCGTTTTTGCACATTTTTGGCCATTTTTTGTCGCTTTTGCACTTTTTAAATCTTTTTTGTCGATTTTGTGTTTGTTTTTTGTCATTTTTGCTCGTTTTAGGCCGTTTTTTTCGATTTTTGGTCGTTTTTGCACATTTTAGGCCATTTTTTTGTCGCTTTTGCACTTTTAAATCTTTTTTGTCGATTTTGTACATTTTTTGTCGGTTTTGCACTTTTTTATTGGTTTTGCTTTATTTGCACGTCTTTTGCCTTTTTACACGCTTTTTTTTATCGCTTTTGGTCAATTTTTTACGTTTTTATCGTTTTTATCGTTTTTTGTCGAGTTTGCACATTTTTTACCATTTCTGCATGTTATTTATCGATTTTTTTCGATCTTGTACGTTTTTGACCATTTTTTACGTTTTATCGTCTTCTATCGTTTTCGGTCGATTTTGCACGTTTTTTATCGCTTTTTTTATCCTTTTTTGCTTTTTTGGGGTCTTTTTTTCACTTTTTTTTGTCATTTATGCTCATTTTTTCTTTTTGTTTGTTGTTTTTGTCGTTTTTGTTCCCTTTTTTGTCGTTTTTGGATTTTTTTTTGCAAGTTTTTTAATCTTTTTGTCGTTTTTTGCTCGTTTTAATTCCCTCTTGTTTTTGGTCTTTTTTCGTATTTTCGTTTTTTGTCATTTCTGTTCATTTTTATCGTTTTTTATTTTTTTTTTTGCTCTTTTTATCGTTTTTTGTCTTTTTTTTTGTCGTTTTTGTTCATTTTTTGCCCTTTTTGTTTTTGGTCGTTTCTCGTCTTTTTTTTTTCCTTTCATTTATTGTTGTTTTTTGTCAATTTTTTTGTTTTTAGTCATTTTTTATTTCATTATTGGTCACTTTTTATGGTTTTTACATTTTTGATTTTTTTGTCGTTTTTCTTTTTTGTCGCTTTTTTATTTTTGGTTTTTTCCTTCTGTTTTGTTCGTTTGTCATTTTTTGTATTTTGTATTTTTTTGTCTTTTTTTCGTTTTTGGTCTTTTTTTTTAGCAGAAAACAAACCATTTTCCCCTTATTTATTTATTTATTATTTATTTTTAGTTTTTTTCTTTTTAAATTTTTAAAAAAATTTAGTGATCCACTTTTTTAATTTTATGTTGTATTTAAAAAAATATTAAATTAAAAACTTAATTACATTACATGGTAAACCAAACATATGAATGCAAATGACTTACATTACATAGTTTGATTACATGTTTCAACCAAACATAGTAATGTAATTGTAATTCTATTACATTACAAACTCAATTACATTACAAATCCAATTCCATTACGATTACATTACAATGAACCAAACGCAACCTTAGTCATGTCTCATCCTATTGTATGCTTTGCCTGTCATCCATCTTAGTGTTCTCATTGGATACGCACATTTTCTAGACGTGTCTTAATTGCTCAATACTCGAATCCATAAGTATGGCTGGTCTTATAGTTGTCATAGAGATTATCCTTTCGTCAAGGTATCATGTGATCATAAAGTACTCCTCCACTTCAACTGCAAGCAACATCATTCTCAATCTTCTTCATCATCCCATCTATCATGACAAATAATTGGCCTTACATACAGTAAAAGTTTCAGTCTTGGGTGTCTGTTGTCCATGCAAATGGACAACATTTGACTTTGAATTTTGGGTTGTACATTCTCATTTGGAGTACGCACATTTTCTAGACATGTGTCTTAATTGCTCAATACTCCAATCTATAAGTATGGCTGGTCTTACAGTTGTCATAGAGATTATCCTTTCGTCAAGGTATCATGTGATCATAAAGTACTCCACTTCAACTGCACATCATTCTCAATCTTCTTCATCATCCCATCTATCATAACTAATAATTGGCCTTATATACAGAAAAAGTTTCAGTCTTGGGTGTCTGTTGTCCATGCATATGTACTACATTTCTTTTTGAATTTTGGGTTGTACATTCAATATTATGTTTTTGTACTACAATTTAAAACCTTTAGATTCCAAAATTTATCAAGCTAAGCCTACGAAAGAACAAGGTGCACATACTAAAATTCTTAAATTTAATCTGTGAGAATCTAGTGAACCAATATATAATCAGTAACTAATTCTTCATGATGTTTAATCAATAACCCAATTGGTCATAAAGACACTTAACTCTTAAAGATAATTTTTATCCCAGTTTGTTTCAAATCACAATAAAACCAATATTGCCTACTTTTTAATAAAATAAACATCAAGAGAAAGTGAAATGTGGAGGGAGTCAATAATAGGCTGCCAGGCAGAAGGTTGAGCAAAGAAAGGTGGCAATCAATTGTTGTGCTCTAACATCTAAATGTCTAGGCATATCATCAACAAAACGTTTAAGAAAGAAAGGTGGAAATATATTATGTACAATCTAAACACTCAACATTGTTTCCAGAAAAATACAGCAGGTCTTCTTTGATCCACAATCAGGTCTTAACATGGCAGTACAAAACAAGTCCGGAGAATCGGTATGACACAAGTTCAAAATCCAAATTTAGATTTCCTCCCTTTGTATGGATTAGACAAAGAGTTCATGTTAACTGAACCAAGTGGAAGTCCACGTTGAGGTTAGCCAATGTCGCACCCAGAAGATAACTACTATATTAGCACCAGCTCGGCAGCACAATATGTCAATTAGCAAGATTGCTCTCAAGCTTAAATGCTTCCACCAATACCTCATATGACAATCCACCAAACATCGCATAGCATGGATTGAAATTGAAGACATATCCATTAAGGATTAATAGACAGGTTGAAGTTTTCCATGCTATATATATATATATATATATATATATATATATATAGGCTTGAAACCAATGGTATCAATCATCTAATCGGACAAATGACAACAAATTATTGGAATTGATTGGGTGAGAGAAATATTAGCAAATTTTTTTGAAAGGGAAAAAACTGTTTTAAGACATTGTTTTCACTGTTACATTCAAGTTAGAAATGAGAGATCCTGCATTTTTCAAAGAATTTATATACTTCGCTTCGTCTCCCAGGAAGAGGTGTTCATTTAAAATATATACTTCTTCTGGTTTCTTTCTGTATTTGCTACCTCTCAAGTATTGGCTTTATTCTAGTCTCCTACCTCTCAAGTATTGGCTTTATTCTAGTCTATTTTATTTGAAGGAAGAAAATAAAAAATAAAAACAATTTTCTTCTATATTCTCTTAGAAAAAGCATTTGAAGGGAGAACAATAGTTAAGTGAAGCAGCAATGATGTGTCTAAATTGAACAAATTTTTGTTACTTCTGTAGAACCTGTACGAGCTTGCTAGCATTATCTACTCAACAAAGAATAAGCAAGCTATGAGTAGTACCAATAAAGTAACTTGCTGACATGATGCAAGCAGAAGCTAGATGAAATAGTACGATATGGCATTTATAACGAAGGACAAGAACAACCAGGTGGAAAGAAACATTTGGGGAAGCACTCTAGTGATCTAGAAGTACAAAAAAATCACAAAGAACATCTAAATAGCATAGTTTGCAGTATCGGCTGATACCGATACAGTTTGGAATGTTCAGATCTGATACCGACCGATGGCCGATACTAATCGACACCGACATCAGGGGTCTCTTTTCCGATCATTTCGCCAAAGAAAATTAAACGAAAAAGACCAACAACAAGGTTGTAAAAGCATAGTAAGGTTGTAAAAGCTTGTAAAAGAAGAAAACTTATCTATCGCATGTAAAAACAATCGACAAGGGTGACTACTATTTCAATCAATTTCAAAACTGCTAAGAAACAACACTGTAAATACTTAAAATTATGCCTAAATTTATAAAATATATTTTCTAAAATATTAATAATTATTTGTTTCCGAAACCAAAATATCCGATACTCTTATCCTATACTGCCGATCCCGATACTCATAGGAATGGTCCCATACAGATTCCAATACCAATAATGTGAACCTTGCTAAATAGACGTGGTCAAAGCGACCAGGCATAACGTTTTGATTGAGAATACGGCTTTGGGTCATAACAAAAGGCATACAAGGAACAGTACAAATTGGAAAATTAAGATTGATAGAGCTATGAGTCTAGTTGATAAAAGCTAGGTATGATAGCAAATCAAGTCAACATATCAGGATAAATCAACCTTAATAACGGTGGCAGAATATTGATTATTATATAGGTCATTGATCACTCTTTACAAGCGCCTCTCAGTGCAACCTTCAATATATGTTGTATGAGAACCTTAGCGATATACATTGATCAGATAAAAACTAAGTTTTCAAGAGCAGTAACAGGTGATGAGCTTGGGCATATCTCAGATTAGTACCATTTTTACAGTAATTAACACATATGCATTGCGTACTGCAAAATGGCATACCTCTGTTTCACCAAAAAACGTCACCTGTTCCACATGTGGCCCGAGAGCAAGGGAAAACACACACAACGCATAAGCCGATTTGTCGTCATAAGCCTTCAGTAGTTCAGACCTGGCGAAGATGGAAACTCGGAGTAAATCATACTGCCATTTACAAAATTAGAGAAATAACACAGTATCAGACCTTCGTGTCCAGTCTTCTGCAGAAACCACTTTCTGTTCATCCGAATCGTTCCCTTACGTGGAGAAAGAAAAACATCATTAGAGTTTTAACTTTACAATTCACAAGTACTTACGAACAGAAAAAAGAAAAAGAAGATAAGAATAGATAAATCATAAATAAGTTATTATTTATTATTACTAGGAGAAAAACATCATTAGAGTTTAACTTTATAATTCACAAGTACTTCTCATGAGTATATTGTTCCATACCACGTTACCAACCAAACACCAAGACCCGTCATTTTTGTAAAGGAACTCAATAAAGATCCAATTTTGAATTTACCCAACTACTTAATTCCATGATTTTATTGTTCTCTTATCCGATACTGCCGATCCCGATACTCATAGGAATGGTCCCATACAGATTCCAATACCAATAATGTGAACCTTGCTAAACAGACGTGGTCAAAGCGACCAGGCATATTGTTTTGATTGAGAATACGGCTTTGGGTCATAACAAAAGGCATACAAGGAACAGTACAAATTGGAAAATTAAGATTGATAGAGCTATGAGTCTAGTTGATAAAAGCTAGGTATGATAGCAAATCAAGTCAACATATCAGGATAAATCAACCTTAATAACGGTGGCAGAATATTGATTATTATATAGGTCATTGATCACTCTTTACAAGCACCTCTCAGTACAACCTTCAATATATGTTGTATGAGAACCTTAGCGATATACATTGATCAGATAAAAAAAACAAAGTTTTCAAGAGCAGTAACAGGTGATGAGCTTGGGCATATCTCAGATTAGTACCGTTTTTTGCAGTAATTAACACATATGCATTGCGTACTGCGAAATGGCATACCTCTGTTTCACCGAAAAACGTCACCGGTTCCACATGTGGCCCGAGAGCAAGGGAAAACACACACAACGCATAAGCCGATTTTTCGTCATAAGCCTTCAGTAGATTGTTCAGACCAGATTGTTCAGACCTGGCGAAGATGGAAACTCGGAGTAAATCATACTGCCATTTACAAAATTAGAGAAATAACACAGTATCAGACCTTCGTGTCCAGTCTTCTGCAGAAACCACTTTCTGTTCATCCGAATCGTTCCCATACGTGGAGAAAGAAAAACATCATTAGAGTTTTAACTTTATAATTCACAAGTACTTACGAACAGAAAAAAGAAGATAAGAATAGATAAATCATAAATAAGTTATTATTTATTATTACTAGGAGAAAAACATCATTAGAGTTTTAACTTTATAATTCACAAGTACTTCTCATGAGTATATTGTTCCATACCAAGTTACCAACCAAACACCAAGACCCGTCATTTTTGTAAAGGAACTCAATAAAGATGCAATTTTGAATTTACCCAACTACTTAATTCCATGATTTTTACTGTTCTCTACCAACTAAACGCCCAAAACCCACCAAAAAGATAAAATTTTGAAAGGACTTCACTTACTTCCACTCCTCAATTAGCCTCAGCAGCGCATTATTTTCCTGAGACTAAACCCAAAAAAAAAAAAACATTTCTTCATCAAAACAACCCAAGAAGGAAAGAAAATGAACTACAGATCAACAAACAACAATGAATTCAAACTCCACCAGACCTTGAGGAGGTGACCAATGTAATCCTTGGCAGTGATGGGCTTCTCATGGCAACCCTTATCGGGTCCGAATCTTCTGCTGGTCATGTTGGTTATGTCCGAGAACCTCTTCCTCCCCAAAGAGGAACTCTCTACGACTAAAAACACCAATTCGATTAGGGTTTCGCCGGAAAAAGAAGTAAAAAAAAAAAACTAATTTTGTTCAAGAAAAGAGTTGTGGGGGTGGGGGAGGGGAGGGGGGTTATTTTGTATTCATACTAACATTTAACATATTAGAAAGGTTATATATATATATATATATATATATATATATATATATATATATATATATATATATATAAGCCCTCCTACTTCGTTGGCCCTGGGCAGTCGCCCTGCCAGGGCCGGCCCTGACTCTATTTGGATTTCAGGAAAGAGAAACAAGTGAATAATATATCCAAAGACTTCACGTAAACGTTACTAAAATAAGGAATCATAACCCTCATTTGAAGCCTAGAGGCAAAACATTTAAGAAACCCAATCATCATAGCACATTACTTTAGATCATTGATAGTGTAAAAGTTTATATTTCTTTCAAGTTTGTTATGAAAGACTTGGGAGAAACTGATATTATTTTGGGCATGAAATAGTTAGACCTAGGAGAAACTACTGCTGCACCATTTGATGCTAATATTAAACTGTGTAATAACTTAAGTGAACTAATAGAATAACATATATATGCTCAAATGATTGGTTTGCTCTTATATATTGCAAACCGTACTAGACCATACATTTAATATGCAATTGGTAAACTCAACAGGTGTACTTACAATCCCAACAATGCACATTGGCTTGCAGTTGAAAGAATTTTTGGACATCTCCATGGGATTCTAAATTGTAGATTGCGTTACAAAAGATTTTTGAAGTGCTAGAAGTTTATTCTAACACCAATGGATGGCTGATTCTTTTGATGTCAAGTCAACAACTTGTTATCTCTTACTCTTGGCATAATACACAATTTATTGGGATATTGTAATCAAACTATAATTTTGAGAAGCACCATGTAGTAAACTTATTGCTTTAGATACTACATACACGGAAGCTGAATGACACACTATTTGTATTCCAATTGTAACAAAGCATATTACTGTTGTTTCTATTCACAATTACAATAAATATTACTGCTTATGACATTTTGGTTAAAAGATTAATACTTTTTTGAGAATCATGTTCAAAATTGTGAAGTGGAAGAGAAAAATATTGTATCCTTTCATTATATAAGATCTGAGTTTAGTTTAACTAACAACCTCATTAAGGATCTACTTGGATTTAGGAGGAAAAATAAGTAAAATTAAGTGGGGTTAAGTGAGGGGAGGGAGGGGAATCATTACATATAACCTTGATTGGATTGTAGGGAGATTTAAGTGGGTTATGTTTAACAACTCTTGCTTGGATCAAAGATTTTGAGTGTAGGGAGAATTAATAAAAATACAATATATTCTACTATAGAATAGGAAAACTTGTGGTGAAGCTTTTGAATTCCTAAAAATAACCTTGAGTATTTTATAAACATGATATTATTAATGTCAACTTGCATGTCATTTATGTTTAACAGTCAAAGCAATAAAGTTTGCATGCTATGAAGTTTTTTTTTTCCATACAACTCTTCATGTTCCAATGGTTATAAAATTTTATGTTCTTACCATTTTCCAAAGGCTATTATTCTCAATAGAAAATCAAAATAGAACAAAATTCGTACTTCGAATCTCTTGGCATTGTAAAAAGAAAACACAAACACATGAATAGTCACTTGGAAAAGACGGAAAGACGACAGCTTATCTTATGATATTCTAATTAAAATATGTGCAAAGCACACGTACATGTAGATTAGTAATTATAAAAATAAACTTATTACATGTAGCATAAATTAGATTGATTGGATTTTTAATTAAAAAATTTCAAAACAAGGGGAGTCATTGATAAATATAGACAAAATAAGGTTAAACACTCACTTAATCCTCTACTCATCATCATAAATCCCCCATCCTCAAACCATGCAGATATTGTTTCCCCCTTCACTTAACTTTCCTCAATCTAAGGAGAACTTTTTCTTTGAGAAATTGTAATTTCCATCAATTTTTCTTTCTAGTGTTCGAAAATATCAAGAAAATTGAAAGTGAATTCCTTGGAGTGCGTGGAAAAATTAGTCCTTAATTTTTTTTCTTTGGAATTTTTTCTTTTTTGCTATTTTCCTAGTATCCAAATACAAGAAATGAATCGTTTTTCTTTCCCGAAATTAGATCATCTAGGTATGGACACTACTTAAACAGCCCAAAACCCAATTAGCAAAAAAAGGAAAAAAAAAAAAAGGGGGGGGGGGGGGAAGAAATCTATCACACTTCTACCCTCCTCTACATTCTTCTCCTCGTCTTCTCCATGCGAACTCAGCAGCCGTCACCGCCATCTCCTCTATCCTCTCCTTACGCCGCCACCTCCGTACGCCGCCGGTGAGCTAGACTACATAGACATTAATCTTATAAAAACAAGGATGACTTGTACGTAGAGTTTGTTGACTACATTATGAATATGCAGAATTATCTATACTGCTTAAAATCAGTCCCCCCACCCCCACCTCCCCAATTTTAGGTTCTACTTCTATTACGTAGCACCAGCAGCAAACCTTTACTCTGGTTTTGACATAATTTAGACCATACATCTCAAAATGAATAGGGGCAGGAACCAATTCCCTGCACTTACCCTGGAAATGTCAAAGTCATTGTCAATCTCTTTCATTGCAGATGATGCCTTTTTCATATAAACAGTCACATCAGTGCATATTGCATACAATGTCAGGTGTAAAGCACCAAGAACAAACGATAAAAAATAAGTTAACCCAAAAAGTATAACGTCTCCAAGTTAGGAATCCATTATCAGCTCAAGCCTTCAATGAATATTTGTTTTACTGCCAACACCCTAGCAAATTAGCAAACATGTTTGGGCAGCTGCAGAGACAAGTAGGTAGGAATTTAGGCTCTATTTGATGCTAAGTGAAGTGATTGAAAAAAAAAAAAAAAAATTGACTTGTTCAGAAATTGAAAAAAGAAAATGACTTGTTCATAAAATGAATCATTACGGAGATTATTACTCAAAAGACTACTAAGATCATTTCATTGTCTCCTAGATTCTTGGACAAGGCAGCAGTGGTAACAGACGAGCAAGACATCAGCACAAGCAACAGGTGGAGGCTTTGCACAGTGACACAAGTGGAGGAATTAAAGTGTCTCATTCGGCTTCTCCCCGTCTGGGTCTCAACCATTGCGCTCTCCATCTTCTTCACCCAGATCTCCACCTTCTTCATCATCCAGGCCACCATCATGGACCGCAAAGCTTTCTCCCAACTTCGTCATCCCCCCAGCCTCCATCCCTTTCTTCACGGCTGCCAACGCCCTCGTCCTTGTCCCAATATATGAGGGCATTGTGGTCCCCATTCTCCGGAGATTCACCGGAAATAGCCGCGGCATCACCTCACTCCAACGTATGGGCATTGGCCTCTTTGTCAGCATCATCGCCTTTGCCTTTGCCGCGGTTGTCAAGAAGCAGCGCCGCAATAGTTATGACCCCGACTCCATGAGTGTCTTCTGGCTCTTTCCTCAGTTCTTTCTCATGGGTAGTGCCGAAGTGTTCATCTATGTTGGCCAGTTGGAGTTTTTCTACGATGAAGCGACCGACAGGACTAGAAGTCTGTCCAGCGCCATGTTTCTAAGCAAATTTGGAATTGGCAGCTGGTTGAGTACTTTACTGGTGAACATTGTCAAGGATGCAACAGGAGGAGTGGGGAACGGGTGGCTAAGGAACAATCTGAATCAAAGCAAGTTGGATTATTTCTACTGGATATTATGTGGGATTAATGCTGTGGGTTTTCTTGTTTATGTGATGGTAGCAATAAATTACAAAGGGAAGGATGGTACTGCTAGGAGTGTGATGGATGAAGCTGGTGGTGAAAGAGAAGCAATATAATCAAGCTGGAGAGTGAAGAATGACAGGATTGGTCTGTGATAACATATGTCAAGGGAAATGTCAACTTTTATGTTTAAAAACTTAAGCTTATGTTATTTTCTGACACAATTCAATCTGTAATTACAGAATTGTGATGTTTTCATTTTCATATATTCTTGATATCAGATAGAGCCATACCAGGTGGGGATCGCCATATTGTAAACCAGATATCGTGAAATATACCGGACATATCGGGAGAATGGTCTCATGGTGGTATAGGATTTCACCTCATGTATGACTTCTATAAAAAATCTCAAAAGTATTAATATAAATACAATAGAACTAGTATCTACTGTAATTTAGAGTATGGTTCAGTCCACACGTACATATTCCAAGTCATACTAACACTAATGAAACATACATATTCTAAACCATGTTTTATTGTAACCGGGTTTAAACCTGAGTGATCCAACCCATACTGACTTAGGCTGGTTTGGCTTGGATAGTGTTGACCATGGTTATAAAAATCGCTGTTGTTGACCATGGTTGTAAAAATCACTAATGAAACATATATATATAGCAGTAACATGCTCAGTTATTGGTGTTTCCTTTAATTGAAATACAGTAACAATTATATATATTAAACTATAATAACATGCTCAGTTATTAAAATGCAAGAGCAACAGGAGCAGCAAATAGAGCAGCAGCAGCAGAATAAAGCAGCGGCAGCGACATAATAAACCAGCGGCAGCAGCTGCAGCATAATAAATTAAAAGAATGAAAGATGGAAAGAAAGAAAGAAGAGAGGACTCATAGGAGAGAAAAATACCTTCGACCGACGGGAGGCTGCCGGTGGCTCGACGGTGGCGGCGGCTCTCATGTTGGTACTTTTTTTTTGCTTTTTTTTATTTCTCCTTCTCTTCAGGAAGATGACTGAGTAGACTACTAATGGTGTCAAGTACATGAAGTTCCTGGCAACAAACAAAGTAAACGACCAAGATAAATGAAATTTGTGATTTGATTGTGACAGTGACTTCATGTGACAGTTGCAACTTGTACTTGAGGATAACACAAAATTTATATGAAATACTGTTCCAGCCGTCCCAAGTAGAACGATTACTTGCCTTCTTGAAAAAAGCTATTAAGTATAGAAGAAATCAGATCAAATTACATTATAGATCTATAACTCACTTATTCTATTTGATTAAGAACCACATGGTACATAAACAAACATACCTTGGCTAACGTTAGCGCTTTCATAAATCCAGCATATGAACAGAAACTCGTCCAAAGTTCCACAATAACATGGAAAGAGGGATGAGATCAAATAAGAAATGGCCATCAGCTAATATTCAGGGTGGCATATGATATCTAGCCTTCCATATGGAAGTCCTTAGTTTCTTTGCATCCTTTCCAAATCGCATGCGTCGCAGACCAGCAAGAACTGCACGTTGGGCAGATGAAAGCACATTGATGCCTTCCCTTAGGCAAGTAATCATGATCTTGGATGCCATATGGAACTTACCCACTTTGCAAAGGCCATGCAACAATGAAGCATAGGTAAAAGAATCTTTTAAATCCATACTGTTGAACAATTTTATAGCAGAGTCCACATCTCCAACCTTACACAACCCATCTATCAGGCTATTGCAAGCTACCAAGTTCGACCCACAACCTTTCACTTCCATTGCATGCAATTGCTGGTGGGCAACATCAATGCAACCCATTTTACAAAAACCATTCACTATAATAGAGTGCGTATATACATCACTTTCCAGAGAACTTTCCTCTATCTCCTTCAACAACTGCAGTGCCTTGTCCAATTTACCTTCTGTGCTATACATATATATTAGCGTGTTGTAGCATGCAATATCAAGTCCACTACCATTACTGAGCATTTGCTGAGCACAAGTGTAAGCTTCTCCCATCCTACCCAACTTGACCAATGCACTTATTACTGTACAATAGGAAAAGACGTCAGACGTGTACCCTCTACTCATCATCCCAGAGAATACTTCGAGCCCTTGTGTAAACTTCCCAGATCTAAAGCAACATTTCATTACTGTCGTATAAGTTATGGCATCTGGAACATATCCTGAATCGCCAAGCTCCCTCAGGATTTTTCTTGCAGCACCCAGCCTTCTAGATTTACAAAGCCCGTTGATTAATGTATTGTATGTCACCAGTTCTGCAGAGAAACCAAGTCTCTGTAAGTTCCTGAACAATTTAAGAGCGTTTATTGCATTCCCGGACTTGCACAAGCCGTTAATCAAAGTATTGTATGTAATAATTGAAGGCCGGACATTCTTCTCAATCATTTCCTGAAATACCTTATAGGCATCATCAGGGTATCCAGATGTAAACATGCAATGCATTAGGGTATTATAAGTAAGTTCGTCAGGACTGACTCCTGTCTGCAACATCTCTTCGAACAGATCAAGGGAACGCGATGGTAGGCAATACTTGGTGGCTCCGGCAATCAAAGAATTGTATGTAACAACATCTGCCTTTATTCCTGCTTCTCTCATTCTATACAAAATCGAGTATGCTTCATCTATTCCAACATAACGACAATATGCGAAAATCAAAGTATTGTACGTTACCACATCAGGAAGAGAACCCATGCGTATTCCATCAACTAGAACTGCCTCAGCCTTATCCAATCTGCTAGCTTTACAAAGTGAAGCGATGCAGACATTCAACAGTCGGGTTGATAACCTTATAGCCATTCCTTAACAACAGCATGAATGGGGCCCAAGTAATATCCAGCTGCATAAGAATGGAAGGTCCGTCATAAGCATATGTTTAAAACAATAACTTAAGAGTCCAGATCTCGCAATATATGAGTTATAAAAATCATGCCAAAGAAATAAACGTAACCAGAAATTAAGTTTTACAAGTCAAATAGATGTATAATATTCATGTTTCTTAATATTTATTTCCAAGTCTCAGTTTTTAAGAAAACTATCCAAGAACATATATAGTAAAAATATAATTTCCTGTGATGCTCGGACTCGCCGTTTTGGGAGGAGCACCCGTGTCATTTGGGTGCGACACGGGTGCGGGTGCGGGATACGCACCGGATACTCCGTTTTCAAGGCGGACACGGCAGTTTATGTAGAAAATCCGGTACAGACGGAAAGAGCAGTTTAATCCAGAAAAGAAAAAAAAAAAGTAGAAAAAATAATAAATTTTGCAGCAAGAAAAACTTCACAATAATGGAGACTAAAACACTCCTAAAAATAGGATCAAAATATGTAGAACTTACCTCGTTTCAATCTCGTATACTAGAGATCAGATGAGGGGAGGGGAGGGGAGGGGAGGAGACAGGAGGGAGATTGGAGATTTATTTCTCTCCGACCTCTTTCTCAGCATGTCATGGGTTGATGGAGGAGGAAAGCATTCGTGGGTGGCTTGATGGAGGATGAAGAGAGGAGTGGCGGCTGCCTATTATTTGGGTACCAGACTCATTAAAACCAAAACAAAAAATCATATGAGCTCTCGAAGAATCGAAACAGCAACCTGCTTAAAAAGTTAAAACGTGTGAACTATTTAGAGCATCTCCAACCCTATTGTGACTTTGGAAAAAAGTTAATGTCACATAGGAAGGACAAAATTTTATTCAAAAGTTCTTCTCCATTGCAATTGTCAAGTCAATTGTGAAACTTATGTAACAAAAATTAAAAAAGACATTGTGAAGTTGATTGTCTTGTTCTAGACAATGCACTTGACAATATCTTCTCTTCCATGTCATCAATTATGAATAAAAAATATTAGAAAAAAAGAAAGAAGATGAGTAGTTGTCTTAAAAGTTGGCTTAGAAGTTGAAAAAAATACTTTTTATTGTCTCCTCAATACTTTTGCATTTGAGAGAATTTTTCTATCTCATTGTCTTTTGAGATATAATTTTGTCACATAAACAAGACATTGTCTTATGACTCATGCCACATAGGAGCCACCTAAGACTCACAACACTTAACAAGACAATAGGGTTGGAGATGCTCTTAGGCATATATAATGTATGTGGTCTGTGATAGCTCTTCTTATTCTTCTCTTAACTAACCTAGTTTGTGTATGTACATATAAACTATTGTTATTATTATTGGTTAAGTTTGATATATAAACTATTGTTATTATTATTGGTTAAGTTTGTCACTAGGTTATCATATGTTATATTCAGTAAAGTTTGTCATTTTATATAACTAAGTTGGAGTAAATTTAAATGTATAATCTTTTACTGGTACATTTTGCAGGATAAACATAATGATGCCAAAAATCCTACGTTGTAGGAAATGAATATTGATTTGAGGAATGATAAGTATATTCACGAAGTAACTACTCATCCATTTTGTATAAATGCAATTATTGTATGTAATATTTTTTAATTATTATATGTAACATTTTCTATTATTGTATGTAATATTTTTGTAAGGGTGTGTTTGATTGCAAGGTGAAAAATAGGTGGAAAAGAAATTGATTCCATGGAATTATTTTCCTAGAAAAAAATTCCATGGAGTTTTAAAAAAAAATTATGGAAAACTTAATTTGGGTGTTTGATTGCCATTATTTTCTACGAAAAATAGTTATTTTCCATGAAAATAATATTTTTCTATGGGTTGGACAAGTTTTATTTTCCACCATTTTAGATGAAAATATGAAAAATGATAGTTTTTTGAAAAATAATTCCATAAAAAATATAAAGCTATCAAACACTACAATTAGGGTGTGTTTGATTGCAAGGTGGAAATATATGGAAAATATAAGCTATCAAACACTACAATTGGTGAAAATTTTGTGTTGAAAATATTTTCCATGAAAAAAAAGCCCAATCAAACACAGCTTTAGTGAAAAATTTGTGATGAAAATATTTTCATGAAAAAAAGTCCAATCAAACACAACCTAAGTGTAATATCATTTTATGTAACATTTTTATAATTGTAATATTATGATATTATTTTTGTTGTATATAATATTTTTTATTATTGTATGTAACATTTTTTTTATTATATACAACTTGTAGAATGGGAGCTGCTGGAGGAAATCTTATAGGAATTCTAATATATATTATTGTATATAATAAAAAATCTATTGGAGTTTTATCATTTTTTCTGAATGGATTGCAAGTATAGGAGATGGAACAGTTGGAACGCAGAATAATGGGTGTGCAAATATCGATATTCCAAGTGACGTTTTACTAAGTTGTGGAAATGATCCACTACAAACAATTGTAGAGAGCACATATCCTTCTTTTGCGAATTTCGTCATCGATTCAGATTTCTTGAAGGAGAGAGTTATATTAGCACCAACTCTTAATGTTGTCGAGTCTGTAAATGAGTACATGATCACATTGAATTCTGGTAACGCAATCACATATTTAAGTTCTGATAGTCCATCTAAGTCAGATGCCAACGTTGACTTATTATCAGATGTTCACACGCCAGAGTTTTTGAATAGTATTAAATATTCAGGTGTACCGAATCATGAGTTAAAATTAAAAGTTGGTACCTGGTAATGTTATTAAGGAATATAGATCATTCAGCTGGTGTAACACCCAATTTTTCAGATGAGGGTAATTTGGTCATTTTTAAATTTTTGGGAATTATTTGGAATTATATTGTATTTATTAGAATTATTGGAATTTAAGTGATTTCTGGTATATTTTAATTTGGTGTTATTCTTGACTTTGACTCATAGTGACTTGAGAGACTGACCTAGAAGCTAACCCTAGCCATGACCACTTGGTTAGATTATGAAACCCTACCTTGACCTAAGTTAGTGATATCCTACTCATTAGAATTTATTTGGGAAAAATAGGATATTGATTTAGTTAGAGAATGACTTGTGATTTCATAAGTCATGGCTTATGGCTTAGGCCCATAGAGGCCCATAGGCAACTAGTGAAACCCTAATCCTAGCCCTACACCCACTTGGGCGGCCACCTAGGGTTCCCCCCCTTGCTATAAAGTCCCTCTCTTGATATTTGTGCCTCTTTTATCCATTCCCCCATTTTCTAAAGGAAAGGTTTGTTCTTCATGAAATTTCTTCATAGATTAATCAATAGTGCTCCATTTTCATTGAAATTTCTTCCATAGTATTCTAAATGATGTTTCCCCACTGTTGGTGGAGTCAAATCTCAGGTTTGACACAATTTGGGGACTTTGGCTAGCTAGTGGAGAGCTCCTTGTTGAAGAGTTTATTTATGGAGGTACACACCTAGGTAAAACTCTATTCCTCCCATGAAATTCTAGTTTCTTTGCATAAACACCAAGCCCTAGGAGTCCCCTAACTGTAGGAATTAGTTTCATGTCTCGGTGGACTCATTTCGTGTCTGTATCGGACGTATATCCAATAGGATACCTAAGTGTTTGTAGAAATGCCTCTAAGGAATTTATTTTGTTGTTTTAGAAATCTGTTTGAATAGGATTGTAGATCTAGGGTTGCTCTGTGATTTTTGTGTGGACACTTGGGTGTTTCGTGTCGTGTCGTGTCCACACGAGGGATACGAACACGGTGGATCTGGACTGTTTCAGTCCCCTGCTACTCGTGGCCTTGTGCTCACTGCACAGGCCACGTGGCGAGCTGAGTTTGGACGAGGGGGTGGGGGCAACGTCTGCGAGTCTCCCCCCAAGATCCAAGTCTTCTCGTGTCGTATCGGACACGAGATTCACTCTGCACAGGTTTTACACTGTGCTGAGTCGCGTGTGTGCAGCGTTCTGATACGCGTGTTTGGACACGTCTATACGACTCGACACGGCGGTGCAGGGTGCCACGTAGGTAGCCCTACGTAGGGCGAACCTAGGGGCACGAGCACGAGGCCAGTGTCGCGAGCACGAGGCCTCGTACTCACTGCACGACGCTGTGCCCTGTGCATTGTGTCTGTGTGTGTGCACGTTCTGTTTGGACACGTTTGTGTCCGTGTCTTGGACACGAGAACACTCTCTGGACACGAGTATACATGCCATGTTAATTACCAACCTTTAATTTAACATATTTACATGTTTTTAGTATTCGATATGGGTTTTCCAATTCTCACTGATACGTAGTTACTGTTTCTCAATTTCTGAATTTTAATCCCTGTTTAAACCGATTTTAATGATTGATTGCCATGATTAAATCATAGACACAGGTGTATTAGATTACTGATATGATTGGGTATTGACTAGTGTAAGGTTTTTGGGTTCGAATGGGGTTTGGACTGCTAAGAGTAGACTGTTGACTGATACATGTTCAGGAAGTTAATTCATGATTTTAAATCCCTATTCTAAACTGAGATTTGATGTTAAAAGATTAAGTTAGACTCATCTACATATGTATTAGTCTACTACAATGTTGAATTGTGAATTGTGCTAGTAATTGGGTTTTCGAATTAGGATTTTCCTAATTTACTGATGCAATGACTGAATAATGAAACCTGAAATCGATTTCTAATTTAAACTGTTTATGAATGTTAGAAATCAGGATTTGCCTATTATGTAGGTTGGATTGATACTAACTAAGGGTTGGTTCGAATGGGATCGAGCTAATGTGTACTTGTTCACTGTCATTTGTTCTCATTCCTGAAATTCATGTTCATTGATTCCTTGCACTGTCAACTTGTTAGACATTTCTGAGAATCACTGAATTCTCCGAGACACACATGAACTTTCAAACACACACACCCATTGACACATTACATTCTTAAAACACACATGAACTGCCATGTTATCCTGTGAATCCGATATAAAAATCTGAGAACCACATTGGTTCATGTCCACACATTTATGATATGAATACACATTTCACTGCCATTACAGAGATTTTAATACACATACACACACACACACTAAATCTGTGAACATTGTCATTGCACCAGCTTCCCTGTTTCACTAAGACACATCGACATACATCATGTACCCACATTCATCTGGAAACTGAGAACTAAATATCTGTACACACATTATGTTCATTACACACACCCTCACACACTCACACATTGCATAGATTCACTTACACACACCTATGGTCCTGTCACTTGACACACACACACAACACTGTTTTCTATATACCATACACACACACATTCATACACATTGTCTACTGTTTTCTAAATGCCCTACACACACACTCATGACTCACCCTTCTTTTCTTTCCTTCCCTCTACATGTATATATATATATGATTATCTAGTACCTATATAGCTTCCCTATATGTATATTTACATATATATATATATATATATATATATATATATATATATATATATATATATATATATATATATATATATAAAAAAAAAAAAAAAAAAAAAAATATATATATATATATATATATATATATAAATGTGAGTGTAATATATATATATATATACTAATATGATAATATAATGTGACATGAATATTACTTTTGCCTATATAAATAGTATGTATATAGACATGTGGGAAATTGGTATATAAATATGGAAATTGTTATGTGCAATGCCTAACATGTGTGTATGGCCCATGACCTATGTAGTTAGCCTATAGCCTAGGGCTCATGGCCTATGGGTATGTCTGTATGCATAGTGAGTGTCTAGTTAGACTTGCATAGTCTAGAATTGGTATGTGCTTACTAGAATAGACTAGTTAGACTAGTGTAGACTTGTTTGACTTAGGTTTGACCTAGTTTGACCTAGTTTAAACCTGTTTGACCTTGGTTGACCAATCTGGACTAGAGGTGACCTAGTTTGACTTCTAGGGTTGACTAGAGTTGACCAAAGGTTGACTTTAGCCTAGATTGACCCCAAACATCATGTAGATGCATTGTAGCAGTCTATTTCATTATTTTAGTCATGTTGTGACTTGTGCTGTTCTGATTAGGAGCCAGACACCACTCCTCAGGCAGTATTTTCTTCTGAACATTCAGGATATCAGGCGAGTACATTCTCTGACCGTTTCATTCTTGCTAGGAGTACTTTCTCGCTCTAGATTATCTTACTTGATGCTGACATGATGGAAACACGGATTAGTACTGTATGGATCTTTTCATACAATGTTATCCCCTCGGGAGCATCAGATACATCATGTCATGTGCGTTTCACTTTCATTATGTACTCGTGTGCTTTCACCTTACATGTGCACTCTCGTGATTCATGTACTCTCATGAACACGGAGCCCTCATGTTTATATTCACGTGCACCCTTATATGGGCCCTCATGTGAATATCATGCAATAACATAACTTGTCTAGATCCTTGTGTATTGATTGGGGTACGGGGGAGTATAAATAGTCATGTAGACAATTTTTAAAGTAGTGTAGCCATGTACGACCTCTCATGTTTATTATCAAGCCGTTCACATGTCTAGCTTGTACTCTAAATCACTAGTTCACTGTAGCTCTTTACTTATAGTAGATATTTCATTACAGTCTTCCTTTTTACTCATGTATACTCTTCAGCGTTTCATGTATTTTACTCTATTACCTGTATTTTATTCCTATCATTATATGAGCTGCGTGAGATGTACTGTGCTCGCTCCTGTCCTGACTGGACCTGTTGAAATATTACAGAGGATGAGGATAAGCGTACTGCCCTACCTATTATGGGACTACCCTTGATGACAGCTGTGACTTGGACCAGCAGCCGGACCCTATAGCAGTGGACGACACTCCTCTAGACTAGGATGTCTTCTTTTATATTACATTCTGGATGACTGTATATTTGATACTTGGGATTGTGGATTTGTGATATCTTAGACACTTAGACTCTCTGTTTGTACTTATATGGATTCCTTTCATTTCAGCAGTATTTATCTATCTTTCTATCTTATCTTTCTGTCTTAGATGTGATTGAGACTGTATATTGCTATGTCACCACCATTCGGAGAGTATAAACTGTTTAGCCTTATACTGTTAGATGCATGAGACCTAGGACAGCGTTCTACCGTCGATACTGCGGCGTAGGCTGGACGTACCCACGTCTCGTGCCCTTACTCTAGGGTGCGGGTTGTGACAGCTGGGCTATGTAATGGTACTAGATTTCTAATTACAAAATTAGGCAATCGCGTTCTGGAAGCAAAGATTCTCTGTGGAGACAATGCTGGTAATAAAATTTTGATTCCAAGAATGTCATTGACACCTTCTAATCCAAGATTACCTTTCAAATTTCAAAGAAGACAATATCCATTGATTGTTTCTTATGCAATGACAATAAACAAAAGTCAAGGTCAATCACTTTCTCGTGTTGGATTTTTCTTGAAGAATTCTATTTTCAGTCATGGACAGTTATATGTCTAAGAAAGGATTGAAGATTTTAATATGCAATGAAGATAAAGATCACTGTAGTTCAATAACAAATGTTATGTACAAGAAAGTTTTTCAAAATTTGTAATTCAAAATTTTAATATGCAATGAAGATAAAGATTTTAAAATTTAATCTCATTTTTATATGCTTTATTTTTCTTTGCGATGCACGGACTCTCATATAGTGTTTCTAACTTTTGTTTTAATTTCAAATGTTATATAAATATCAAGAACATTCATTTAATTTTTTAAAAACAAAACAGTATCAGCTATACAAACCGTGCATCGCACGGGTGATATACTAGTAGGAATTTGTTAGATTATATTTGTACCTAATGTAAATATGGCCCATAAGCCCAATAATGTAGCACTATATATATTGTAAACATACCCCATCAATGAGAACAAGGCATTATTATTTCCTACATGGTATCAGAGCCACCCGAAAACCCAAGCCGTCATCTCCCGAAAAAAAAACTTGACCGATCCGGCGACGAACGCGGCCGACGCTCGCTCCCGCGCCTGCCCCCCCACCGCGCGCCCTCCTGCGCCGACCGCGCGCCCCTATTCCGCGCCGACCGTGCGCCCCTGTTCCGCGCCGACTGCGAGGACCACGCCGACCGCGTGCCCCTATTCCGGCCCCGACGCGCGCCAGCCTGCTCTTCGACGCATCCTTCAGCGGGCTGGTGACGACCGCTCGCTCCTATTTTGTGCCGATCGTGCCACGCCCCTGATCCGCTCGTGGTTTCCCGGCTCCGACTAAGCCGTCCGATCCGCGCCGATCCGCCCGATCCGCGCCGATTCGTCGGATTCGCCGATTCACGGCCTATTCGCCGCCGACCCCGTCCATCAGCGACGGATTCGTTAGGAGTTGTACAAAATTTTGTACACCCGACATCCGCTCGCCCCTACGTGCCAGATCCGGCACCCCTGATCGCGGCCGATTCGCCACCGACCCCGTCCATCAGCGACCGATTCGTCGGAGTTGTACAAAATTTTTGTACACCCAACATCCGCGATGGCAGATGATGCTGCATCCAGCTACTCCGTTGCGACTGGCGGTGGCGGTGCACACAACCCCAATTATCCTAATCCGAAGGATCCATATTTTCTGAGTTCTGCTGATCAACCAGGAAATATCATTACTCGTATTGTTTTCCGTGGACCGAACTATGCTGACTGGTCTCGGTCGATACGTCTCTCCCTGATTTCTAGGCGAAAGATCACCTTTCTGGAAGGTACTGAACTCAAACCTATTAATGTTGCTAGTAAATTGCTTGATTGGAGATGTGTGCAAGCACTATTGGTTCAATGGGTTCTTAATACCATTGATCTGTCTCTGAAGAAATCTTTATCGTACTTTGAGGAGGTTTATCCATTGTGAAACTTGTTAGAAAAAAGATTTGTTGTTAGCAATGGCACTCGGAAGCAATAAATTAAGATGGCTTTGATCGAGTGCAAACAACCGGCGTCGATGTCTGTGGAAACCTACTTTGGAAATTTGTAATCTTTGTGGGATGAACAAGCTGCTTATTTCCCATTGCCTACTTGTACCTGTGGTGAACTTGCTGTAAAGCTACAGGCTATGAGGGATGAAGACCACTTTCAGAACTTTATGTTTGGGTTGAATGCTGAGTTGTATGGTCATACCCAATCTAATCTTCTGGCTCAGGATCCTCAGCCAAGTTTAGATCGGACATACCAGGCAGTCCGTGAGGAGGAGGATATGCGAAAATCTCAGGTCCAATCTGCTACTGAGGAGGTGATGGCGCTGGCTATCAAGACTTCACCTCGTATTTATACTACTTCTAATAGTAGAACCTCTGATTCCAGGGATAAATCAGGTATGATCTGTACTCATTGTAAGAAAACAGGTCATGATGTTGCAACTTGCTTTGCCAAGATTGGTTATCCAGAGTGGTGGGAGGCTCGTCCTCGGCGTGAGGACGGACGTGGTGCTGGTGGTGGCAAAGGCCCGGCACCACCGTAGAGACGTGATGGGGGACGTGGTGCTGATGGCGCAGGGGTTGTTCATCATGTCGCCGCTGTTGGTCATGGTGTCCCTGCTGGTCTTGCTGGAAGTTTGGCAGATATGATACATGGAGGGTATCCTTCACCACTCTCAGGTGAACAATGGCAGAAACTGATGAGCTTGCTGGGTAACGATAATCCTTCCAACCATGGTCCTTCAAACTCTGGTCGTCTGATGGGTAAGAATTCTTCTGTCACTTGGATATTCGATACTGGGGCTACTCTTCATGCGACAAGTTCTCGTGATTGTTTAGTTGATTGCTTTGAGGGCCTTGTCTGTCCTGTGACTTTGCCTAATGGGAGCACTATTGAGGCTGTTCTAAGAGGCAAAGTATTTTTGACTGCTTCATTGGTGTTGACGGATGTTCTTTACGTTCCGACATTGACTTGTAACTTGATCTCTGTCTCACAATTGATTGGTGCCAGAAATTGTGATATGTTATTTACTCCTGATTTGTGTTTTGTTCAGGACCGAAGTACGAGGATGGTGATTGGAGCAGGTGAACAAAGGGGTGGACTTTACTTCTTGGGGGAGGTTCCAGCTTCTTTGGCTTTGGTGATCCTGGCATGCAGAGAGAGTGATTATGAGGTTTGGCATAGTAGACTGGGGTATCCTTCAGATAAAGTTATACAGACTTTACTTTTTCTTTCTGGTAGTAGTGTGTTTTCTCATAAGGCTTGTGATATTTGTCATCAAGCTAAACAGACTCGTGATGCTTTTCCTGATAGTAGTAGTCGTGCTTTGAGATACTTTGAACTTATACACTATGATCTATGGGGACCATATCGTGTTCCGTCATCTAATGGGACACGATATTTTTTGACTTTGGTGGATGATTTTTTAGAGCTGTTTGGGTTATTTTGTTGGAGGATAAGTGTGCTGTCTACTCTATGTTTCTTAAATTTATTGCTATGGTGAAGCGTCAGTTTAGGGCCGATGTACGTCGTGTGCGGAGTGACAATGGCACTGAATTTAATTATTTACGAGATTATTTTTCATCTCAAGGTATATTGTTCCAAACATCCTGTGTTGGGACACCTCAACAGAATAGAAGGGTGGAAAGAAAACATCGACATATTTTAAATATAGCCAGGGCATTGAGATTTTAGGGTTCTCTTTCTGTGGATTTTTGGGAAGAATGTGTTCTGAGTGCATGTTATCTGATAAATAGAACACCTTCTAGTATCTTACATTTTAAGTCTCCTTATGAAGTTTTATATGGTTCGGCTCCATCGTATGATCATCTACGTATTTTTGGTTGTCTGTCCTATGCGTATGATTTGAAATCTCGACATGATAAATTTGCTAGCAAGAGTAGAAAATGTATCTTTGTTGGGTATCCACTTGATAAAAAGGGATAGAAATTGTATGACTTGGAGACTGGTGAATTTTTTGTCCCGTAATGTAATATTTTATGAAAAAGAATTTCCTGGGTGTGGCTCTGCTAGCGAGATGTCTTCTGCGATACGCCATACATCTGTTGAGGTGCCGGGAGATGATATAGAGGCTTTTGGGATTGTGTCGGCTACGGTGGCTGAGGCCGGAGTGGTTGCTGGTAGCTCGGTACCGAGTGGCGAAGATGCACAGGTAGCTACAGAAGTATTGACAGGAGAGTCCGCTGGGGGTGATGCGGATACTACTAATGATACAGGGGATACAGTGTTGCCAGAGGTGCCCGACGAGGTAGTATTGGGAAAAGGAATGAGAAAGAAATCACAGCCAGTGCGATTACAGGATTTTGTGATGAATGATGTTCGAAGTAAAAGTCCCCCCTTCACCACAGTTCATTTGTTCCCGTCACTTCCTCAGGTACTTCGTATCTTCTAACATAATTTCTAAGTTATGACAAATTTACTGCTGGACACAGAGATTTTCTTGCAGCCATCACTGCAGGTGTTGAGCCTACTTCATATCGCCAGGCCTCGCGAGATTCGGGCTGGCGTGCCGCTATGCAAACTGAAATACAGGCTCTGGAAGATAATGGAACATGGAGTCTTGTCGATTTGCCTCCTGGAAAAAAAGTATTAGGAAGTCGATGGGTGTACAAAATCAAGTACAAATCCGACAGAAGTGTTGAGCGCTTAAAGGCACGGCTGGTTGTGTTCGGTAATCATCAGGTTGAGGGGATCGACTATTCAGAGACATTTGCTCCGGTAGCTAAGATGCCTACAGTTCGGGCGTTCTTGGCTGTTGCAGCTGTGAGAGGCTGGACTTTGCACCAGATGGATGTGCACAATGCTTTTTTTCATGGAGATCTGACAGAAGAAGTATATATGACGTTGCCGCCAGGTTTTTCGCATAGTGAACCCAATAAAGTGTGTCGCCTGCGTAAGTCTCTATATGGATTGAAACAGGCACCACGTTGTTGGTTTGCTAAGTTTACTGCTTCTCTGATATCCTATAGATTTATTCAATCTCATTCCGATTATTCCCTTTTCTCTCTTTTTAAAGGGAAGGTAGAGTTGCATGTTCTAATCTATGTGGATGATATGATTGTGTCTGGTAATGACTCAGGTGCTTTAGATGCTTTCAAAAAGTACCTTAGTTCTTGCTTTCACATGAAGGACCTTGGTGTGTCGAAGTACTTTCTTGGTATAGAGGTGGTTCGGAGTGCAGAAGAAATTTTCTTGTGTCAAAAGAAGTATGCTTTGGACATCATTTCAGAATGCGGCTTGATGGGGTCTCGACCTGCTGGTTTTCCCATGGAGCCCAATCACAAGCTGGCAGAATCGACTAGTCCAAGATGGCGGATGCAGAGCCTTATCGGAGGCTGGTTGGAAGGTTGATTTATCTATTATTTACTCGACCTGACTTAGCTTATGCTGTGCATATCTTGTCTCAAATCTTACAGGAGCCTCGACAAGATCTTTGGCATGCTGCTTTGAGAGTTGTCAGATATCTAAAATATGCACCGGGACAGGGTATTCTTTTGAAAGCTGATTGTGATCTCCGTCTTTCTGGTTGGTGTGATTCCGATTGGGCAAGTTGTCCCTTGACTCGCCGCTCTGTTACGGGCTTGTTGGTGTTTCTGGGGGGGGGGTCTCCTATTTCTTGGAAGACCAAGAAGCATCCAACTGTTTCTCGATCTTCCGCTGAAGCTGAATACCGATCTCTTGCTACGCTTGTTTGTGAGTTGAAATGGTTGAAGGAGTTATTGGTGTGTTTGGACGTTCGCCAGGAGTCTGCTATGTCGGTGTATTGTGACAGTCAGTCAGCCCTGCACCTGGCTCAGAACCCGGTATTTCATGAGCGCAGTAAGCATATTGAGCTGGATTTGCATTTTGTTCGCGATGCTATTAGAGATGGCACCGTAATAGCCTCGCATGTTCCTACGTCTTCTCAACTGGCTGACATCTTCACCAAGTCCCTTGGAAAGCATGTGTTTGATTCTTTACTTCCCAAGTTGGGCATTTGTGACTTGCATGCTCCAACTTGAGGGGGGGTTAGATTATATTTGTACCTAATGTAAATATGGCCCATAAGCCCAATAATGTAGCACTATATATATTGTAAACATACCCCATCAATGAGAACAAGATATTATTATTTCCTACAGAATTCTAATAAAAAAATCTATTGGAGTTATAAAAATATTATATACAAAAAAAATATTATATAAAAAGATAATAATAAAAATATTATATACAAAAAAATATATAATAATATTACAATTATAAAAATGTTATATAAAAAGATATTACACTTACAAAAAAAAGTTACGTACAACAATACAAAATGTTACATACAATAATAACACTTATTCAAAATGTTACACACAATAATAAAAAAATGTTACATACAGTAATGAACGTTACATACAGTAACAAAAAATTACTAGACCAGACAAATTCAATACCCAATATTCAATTATTGATTCATCCTATTGTTGGATTTGATACGGATCAGAGGTTACTTCATGAATATATTTGTCATGTCTCAAATCAATATTCATTACCTGCAACGTACGATTTTTGGCGTCATTATGTTTATCCTGCAAAATGTACCAATAAAAAATAATTAATATATTTAATCTTTTTTAAATTTACTCCAACATAGTTATATAGAATGACAAACTTTACAAAAAATAATAATAACAACAACAATATATATATATATATATATATATATATATATATATATATATATATAAGACATTTTTTATTTGATCAAGAGGCTAGCAAAAGGATGTCGATGCCTTTTGGTCTCCCTACAGGCCATAAATAAAATTTATACTTACTCCCAACTCCCCAAGACTCCAACCCCAACTCCCCAGGACTCCAGCCCTTCGTCTTCTACGTCTCTGCCAACCCATTCTCTGCAAGTTTTTTTTTCCTTTAAAAGCTTGATCCTCATGAATCTTTTACTGATCCTCAATCTTTTCAGTTCTACAAGATTCATTCCTCAAATCAATTATTTCACCCAAGAGCTTTTGTTGTCAATGGAAAACAGTAAAGCCAGAAAAGTTGTTTTTCGTTCACCAGTTGTGCGTTCCGGTTTCGATGATAAGCCTTTGTGGAATCATGTTACTGTTCTCAATGTTGCGGCTGGAGGAGGAGGAAATCGAACTTGGGTCTGCAACTATTGTAATAAGAAGGTTGTAGGCTCTTACTCAAAGTTTAGAGCCCACCTCTTGAAGCTTCCAAATCATGGAGTAGAATGCTGTAAAGTTGTAACGAGGGAGATGCTTCAACAAATCAAACATGAACACGATCATACCGAGACGAAGAAATTGCAGGAAGAGTTCTGAGAGAGGCAAAAGGCGGAATATATATATCTTTACCAGACGGATCAGACTTGCTACAACACAAGAAAAGAAAGGGGAAAGAGATTGGGGATTTGGAGAAGTCATTCAATATTGGTCAAAGGGACAAGGCCGACAAAGAAGCTGCGAGGATGTTCTATGCCAGTGCTCTACCATTCAACTTCGCAAAATCTCCGTTCTTCAGAGAATACTCGAGGACTCTAGCCAACAACAATTTGGCTGGATACACTCCACCTACGTATAACGGACTCAGAACCACTTTTGCTTGCACAAGAGAGGGAGCACGTGAACAGAAAACTCCAGCCCTTTAGAGATTCATAGAGGAGAAAAGGGGTTTCCATTGTTTCTGATGGGTGGTCAGACCGACAAAGAAAGCCACTAATTAATCTAGTGGCTGCATCTGTTGGGGGAGCAATATTTCTTAAATCAATTGATGCAAGTGGTATAATCAAGGACGAAGAATACGTGAGCGGTCTGTTCGAGCAAGCAATCAAAGAGGTTGGAGAAACTAATGTTGTGTAAATCATCACAAATAATACAAGTAACTACAAGGCTACCGGTTCTATTATCGAATCCAGGTATCCTCACATCTTTTGGACTCCATGTGTGGTACATAGTCTGAATTTGGCCTTAAAAAGCATATGTGAACCCACAGAAAGGTCACCCCAATACATCGAATGTAAGTGGATTTCTGATTTAATTGCTGATGTCCAGACTATTCGTAATTTTGTTGTCAATCACAGCATGGCAATGGCTATTTTCAATAATTATTCCAATCTTAGTTTATTGAGGGTGGCTGATATAGATTTGCATCTTGCATCATCATGACTAAAAGGTTAAAGGAAGTTCGTAATGCACTAGAAAAAATGGTTATGGATTCAGATTGGAGGATTTATCAGGAAGGAAATACTGAAGGTAAAGCACATGAGGTGAAACAATGTATTGTGAATGACAGTTAGTAGGATAAGTTGGACTATTTTCTTAAATTTACCAAGCCTATAGTAGACATGCTAAGATTAGCGGATACGGATACTCCTGTCTTACACATGATATATGATATGTGGGATACAATGATAGAAAATATGAAACGAGTTATTTTTTAACATGAGAAGAATAATTTGTTTTGTGGTAGTTCTAAATTTTTTAATGCTATTCATCAAGTATTGGAGAGTAGATGGAACAAAAGTAATACTCCATTGCATTGCTTGGCACATTCTTTAGTTCCTAAATACTATTGTGAATCGTGGCTTCAAAGTGGGAATAATGGAGTTCCAAGAATAGCTCCACATGAGGACAATGAAGTGTCTTTGAATAGAAGTATGTGTTTTAAGCGATTGTTTCAAAATCCAAGTGACTTGAGAAAAGCTTATGCTGAATATGGGGCTTTCTCTACTGGTTTTGAGTATTTCAATCAGCCCCATGTAATTGATACAAGAATGTTTGAAGAACCGATTTCATGGTAGGAAAATCATGGTTCTTCTACACCTCTTGCAAACATTAGCTTTTAAGCTACTTATGCAACCAGTCTCTTCTTGTTGTGAGAGAAACTGGAGTACCTACTCATTTATTCAAAGTATCAAGAGGAGCAAATTAACAATAAGTAGGGCTGATGATCTTGTGTTTGTGCATTACAATCTACGGTTGTTGCCACGCAAGAAAAATGAGTATAAAGAAGGAGAAACGAAATATTGGGACTTAGGTACGTAAAAGTTATTATTTTCATTATTGGTAATTTAATTAATTATGGTATTAGTAAGAGTAATTGATATATGTCAATTGAATTTTAGGTGCCGATGAAGTAGACTTGGAGGAGAATGTTGTTGTGGGGTTGGGAGAACTATCACTCAATGATCCAGAATTGGAGTTGGTTACTTTTCATGGTGCCTAAGAATGATATAGCAAAGAGAGCCAATCTAATGGACTTTTCAAGTTTATCGAAACATTATCTTGCTTATTACTATTAACTAGCAACTAGTTAGTTTGATTATTGTTGCTCATTTTGTAATTTGTTGGACATTTTGAGTTGTGGATGTCATTTTGATGGTCTCTATTTTGAATTTTGTGCATCTTTCAACTTAAATGAAATGAATTATTGTTATTTTATTTCTATTTAGCAATCTTAATGTTATAATTTGTCAATCTTTAATGTAAATGATTTTACATAAAAATATTATATATTTTTATATATTTGTATCGACGTATCCCCGCACCCGTGTCCAAATTTCGGATCTTTTTCAGCCATGTCCCTGTATCCTAAATTTTGAAAACTTAAGAGTCGGACTTCTAGATACACACCCGTGTCGGACACCCGTACCCGAGTCCGAGCAACATAGATAATTTCATCACTAAAGGTTAAGTACCATAATGGTCACAATTTTACTTTGGATGTACTAAATAGTGTCTCTTAATGTATGCACCCTTGCATCCGACAATGGCTTACCACGTTCTTCTGATTTTATTTTATTTTTATACTTTAACGGGTAGGATTTTGGGGTTTTCGTGAAATTCTAATTGATGAAATGGGTAATGTTGATTCTGACGAAACTGTAGTCGAAAATAGTGGGCAATGCCGATTTGCATATCGAATTGGTATACCGTTCTAGGGTTCTTACTAAATTTCGGATTAGAATGGTAGGATTTCGGCGCTCCGTGAAATTAGCATGATAATTGTAGGACTATTTAGGTTATAAAGTCTAAAATTATATAATTCTACTCCCAACTTCGAGAACACAAAACTCCAAATCAAACTCTAGCACCCAAACGCCCAAAACAAAACAATCAGCTCCAGACTCCAGTTTCAACTCTCGGAACTCCAACCTAAACCTAAATCATGCAAATTGTTGCCAAAATCATGTGTCATACATTGAATCAACCAGATTCGGAATTAAATTTATTTTTCTCTCCAGATTCTTAGAAGACCAGTGCACTATTGCCATAATATTGAGTATTAATTTAATTTTATATATATGCAAATTTTCGGAGATGATCCCTAACAAATTGATGTATATGCTGAAATCAAGAACAAAAAGAAAAGGAGGAACAGACCTTGTGAGGAGTGTAGCCGGAGCTCACCGGCGGCGTACGTAGGCAACGGCGTACGGAGAGGAGAAATGAGATGGCGGTGGCGGCTGCTGAGTATTAATTTAATTTTGGAGAAGATGAGGAGAAGAATGTAGAGGAGAGAAGTGCGACAATTAATATATGGATTATTGATAGAAGTCTCGGAAGAATATGTCAATTAGTTTTGTGAATTAATATAATTATAATATGTTTAATTAGAATTATGAATTATCTATCTATACTTCTATACTATTACTTTACTATTATATAATCCTGTAGGAAATAATAATGCCTTGTTTCATTTATTGGAGCTGATTACAATATATATATATATATATATATATATATATATATATATATATATATATATATATATATATATATATATATATATATACTGTCTACACTATTGGACTTTGGGCCATATTTACAATAGCTACACAAATATAATCTAACACCCCCCCTCAAGTTGGAGCATGCAAGTCACAAATGCCCAACTTGCGAAGTAAAGAATCAAACACATGCTTCCCAAGGGGCTTAGTGAAGATGTCAGCCAGTTGGGAAGAGGTAGGAACATGCGAAGATATTACGGTGCCATCCCAAATAACGTCGCGAACAAAATGCAAGTCCACCTCAATATGCTTACTGCGCTCATGAAATACCGGGTTCTGAGCCAGGTACAGGGCCGACTGACTGTCACAATACACTTGCATAGCAGACTCATGGCGAACTCCCAAACACACCAGCAACTCCTTCAACCATTTCAACTCACAAACAAGCGCAGCAAGAGATCGGTATTCAGCTTCAGCGGAAGATCGTGAAACAGTTGGTTGTTTCTTGGTCTTCCAAAAGATAGGAGACACCCCAGAAACACCAACCAGCTTGTAACAGAGAGGCGAGTTAAGGGACAACTGGCCCAGTCGGAATCACACTAACCAGAAAGACGGAGATCACATTCAGCTTTCAAAAGAATACCTTGTCCTGGGACATTTTTGAGATATCTGACAACTTGCAAAGCTGCATGCCAATGATCTTGTCGAGGCTTCTGTAAGAATTGAGACAATATATGCACGGCATAGGCTAAGTCAGGACGAGTAAATGATAGATAAATCAACCTCCCAACCAGCCTCCTATAAGTCTCAGCATCCGCCATCTTTGGACTAGGCGATTCTGCCAGCTTGTGATTCGGCTCCATGGGAAAGCTAGCAGGTCGAGACCCCATCAAGCCACATTCTGAAATGATGTCCAAAGCATACTTCCTTTGACATAAGAAAATTTCTTCTGCACTCCGAGCCACCTCTATGCCAAGAAAGTACTTCAATACACCAAGGTCCTTCATGTGAAAGCAAGAACTAAGGTACTTTTTGAAATCATCTAAAGCACATGAATTATTACCAGACACACTCATATCATCCACATAGATCAAAACATGCAACTCTACCTTCCCTTTAAAAAGAGAGAAAAGGGAATAATCTGAATGAGATTGAATAAATCCATAGGATATCAGAGAGGCAGTAAGCTTAGCAAACCAACAACGTGGTGCCTGTTTCAATCCATATAGAGACTTACGTAGGTGACACACTTTGTTGGGTTCACTATGCAAAAAACCTAGCGGCAACTTCATATACACTTCCTCTGTCAGATCTCCATGAAGAAAAGCATTGTGCACATCCATCTGGTGCAAAGTCCAGCCTCTCACAGCTGTAACAGCTAGGAATGCCCGAACTGTAGGCATCTTAGCTACCGGGGCAAATGTCTCTGAATAGTCGATCCCCTCAACCTGATAATTACCGAACAGAACCAGCCTTGCCTTCAAGCGCTCAACACAGCCATCTGAGTTATACTTTATTTTGTACACCCATCTGCTTCCCAAAGCTTTTTTTTCATGTGGCAAATCAACAAGAATCCATATCCCATTATCTTCCAGAGCTTGTATTTCAGTTTGTATAGCTGTACGCCAGCCTGAATCTCGCGAGGCCTGGCGATATAAAGTAGGCTCAACACCTGCAGTGATAGCTGCAAGAAAATCTCTGTGTCCAGCAGATAAACTGAGGTGAAGGGGGGACTTTCACTTCGAACATCATTCGTCATAAAATCCTATAATCTTACTGGCTGTGATTTCTTCCTCATTCCTCTACCCAAGACAACCTCGTCGGGTACCTCTGGCGACACTGTATCCCCTGTATCATCAGTAGTACCGGCATCAACCCCAGTGGCCTCCCCTGTCAATACTTCTGCATCTGCCTGTGTATCCTCGCCACCCGGGGCCAAGCCGCCATCAACCACTTCGGCTTCGGCAACCGCAGCCGGCACCATCCCAAACGTCTCTATATCGTCTCCAGGCACCTCAACACATGCATATCGTGTCGCAGAAGACAAGTCGCTAGCAGAGCCATACCCAGGAAACTCTTTTGAATAAAAAGTAACATCACGGGACACAAAAAATTCTCCAGTCTCTAAATCATACAACTTCCATCCCTTTTTATCAAGAGGATACCCAACAAAGATACATTTTCGACTCCTACTGGCAAATTTATCATGTCTGAATCTCAAATCATACGCATAGCACAGACAACCAAAAATACGAAGATGATCATACAAAGGAGCCAAACCATATAAAACTTCATAAGGGGACTTAAAATGCAAGACACTAGAAGATGTTCTATTTATCAAATAACATGCACTCAGAACACATTCTCCCCAAAAATCTACAGAAAGAGAACCCTAAAATCTTAATGCCCTGGCTACATTTAAAATATGTCGATGCTTTCTTTCCACCCTTTCATTCTTTTGTGGTGTTCCTACACAGGATGTTTGGAACAATATACCTTGAGATAAAAAATAATCTCGTAAATAATTAAATTCAGTGCCATTGTCACTCCGCACACGACGTATATCAGCCCCATCCTGACACTTCACCATAGCAATGAATTTAAGAAACATAGAATAAACAACATACTTACCCTTCAATAAAATAACCCAAACAGCTCTAAAAAAATCATCCACTAAAGTCAAAAAGTATCGTGCCCCACTTGATGACGGAACACGATATGGTCCCCACAGATCACAGTGTATAAGTTCAAAGCATCTCAAAGCACGACTACTACTATCAGGAAAAACATCACGAGTCTGTTTAGCTTGATGACAAATATCACAAGTCCTATGAGAAAACACACTACTACCAGAGAGAAAAGGTAAAGTCTGTATTACTTTATCTGAAGGATGCCCCAGTCTACTATGCCAAACCTCCGAATCACTCTCTCTGCAAGCCAGGATCATCGAAGCCAAAGAAGCTGGAACCTCCCCCAAGAAGTAAGTCCATCCCTTTGTTCACCTGCTCCAATCACCATCCTCGTACTTCGGTCCTGAACAAAACACAAATCATGAGTAAATAACATATCACAATTTCTGGCACTAATCAATTGAGAGACTGAAATCAAATTACAAGTCAACGTCGGAACATAAAGAACATCCGTCAGCACCAATGAAGCAGTCAAAAACACTTTGCCTCTCAGAACAGCCTCAATAGTGCTCCCATCAGGCAAAATCACAGGACATACAGGACCCTCAAAGCAATCAACTAAATAGTCACGAGAACCTGTCGCGTGAAGAGTAGCCCAAGTATCGAATATCCAAGAGACAGAAGAATTCTTACCCATCAGACGATCAGAGTTTGAAGAACCAGAGTTGGAAGGAGTGTCGTTACCCAGCAAGCTCATCAGTTTATGCCATTGTTCACCTGAGAGTGGTGAAGGATACCCTCCATGTATTGTATCCGCCGAACTCCCAGCTGCAAGACCAACGGTGACACCGTAACCAGCAGCGGAGACATGATGAACAACACCGGCTCCACCAGTACCGCGTCCACCCTCACGCCTCTGCTGTGTTGCCGGGCCTCTGCCGCCACTAGTACCACGTCCGCCCTCACACCGAGGACGAGTCTTCCACCACTCTGGATAGCCATTCTTCGCAAAGCAATTTGCAAGATCATGACCTATTTTCTTGTAATAAGTACAGATCATACCTGATTTATCCCTGGAATCTGAGGTTCTACTATTAGAAGTAGTAGAAAATCGAGGTGAAGTCTTGATAGCCAGTGCCAACACCTCCTTAGTAGCGGATTGAACCTGAGATTTGCGCATATCCTCCTCCTCAACGACTGCCTGATATGCCCGATCTAAACTTGGCTGAGGATCCTGAGCCAAAAGATTAGATCGGGTATGACCATACAACTCAGCATTCAACCCATACATAAAGTCCTGAAAGTGGTCTTCATCCCTCATAGCCTGTAGTTTTGCAGCAAGTTCACCACAGGTACAAGTAGGCAACGGGAAATAAGCAGTTTGTTCATCCTACAAAGACTGCAAATTTCCAAAGTAGGTCTCCACAGACATCGAAAGCGTTTGTTTGCACTCAGCCAAAGCCACCTTAATTTATTGCTTTTGAGTGCCATTGCTGACAACAAATCTTTTCTCCAACAAGTTCCACAATGGATAAACTTCCTCAAAGTACGACAAAGATTTTTTCAGGAGCGAATCAATGTTATTAAGAACCCAATGAACCAACAACGCTTGCACACACCTCAAATTAAGCAATTTACTAGCATCATTAACAAGTTTGATTTTAGTACCTTCAAGAAAGGTGATCTTTCGTCTAGAGATCAGGAAGAGACGAATCGACCGAGACCACTCAGCATAGTTCGGTCCACGAAAAATAATAAGAGTAATAATATTTCCTGGTTGATCAGCAGAACTCAAAAAATACAAATCCTTCGGATTCGAATAATTTGGGTTGTGTGTACCTCCACCGCCGGAGCCGCCAGAGGTGGAGAAGCTGGATGCAACGTCATCAGTCATTGTCGAAGTCGGATTGGACGAGAGAGCAAGTAGATTGGGCGGACGAACGGGTGCACCGACCGATGGGGTAGGGCGTCGGATCAACCGCGGATCGGGCGCCGAATCGGGCGCGGACGGGGTCGGGCGGCGGATCGGGCGCCGGAGTGGGAGCGGACGGAGTCGGGTGGGGTCGGCGTCGGATCTACCGTAGATCGGGCGCCGAATCGGGCGCAGACGGGATCGGGCGGCGGATCGGGCGCCGGAGTGGGCGCGGACGGGATCGGGCGGCGGATCTGCCGCGGGTCGAGCGCTGGAGCGGGCGTGGATAAATGAAGTCTGATGGCGGATCGACCGCGGATTTGACGGGGATTATTTGTGGAGTTTTGCGGCTAGGGTTTTTTCGGGAGGCTCTGATACCATGTAGGAAATAATAATGCCTTGTTTCATTGATTGGAGCTGATTACAATATATACATACTGTCTACACTATTGGACTTTGGGCCATATTTACAATAGCTACACAAATATAATCTAACAAATCCAAATATCAGGGATATTTGGATTATTTACTTTACATAGATTTAACCTATGAAATAATATTTATCATAGGATAAAATTGTCTTTTAGGTTGCTATCATTTTAAATTTTAAATTATTGTAACATCTTCCTATCTTTTAGGATGCACTCTCTCTTTTAACTTAACCAAAAGAAGGAAGAAAAAAAATGAAGTGTTCTACGGAACTTCCTCTTTAACAAAACTTCTTTCTTCCTCCGTGTAACAAGACTTCATCTTTATTTCTCTACTCCGCCTCCTTCTCCTATGTGCAATATCGCCGTTTTTATGATCATATAATGCTCTAGAAAACATATTCAACAACTTTTGAAATTTAATGGAGATCTTCAAATCTGGCTTCATTAGGTGAGAACGAATCTTTGTATATGCAGGGTTTTTTTTTGGGATGCATATGTGACATAATTATTATACCTTACAATATTATTTTATTGTAGCGATGGAATACTCTCAAAAGCAAATTCAGTCACGATGTGAAAAGAAATGAAGATCTTCAAAAGATTCAAGCCCTCATGGACTATATGCCAAGTAAGATTTTTTTATGAGAAATTTTGAGTTGCACCCCACATTATTTAACCATATTCAAGGTGCACCCCACTGTTTTGCCATAATGTACAATACCCTCCACTTTCGTCAAAAACTAACGGTCAACTCTGTTGACCGTTAATTTTTGACCGAAATACCCCTAGCAAATCACCATTATTACCAGTTCTTCCTCGTCAGCTTGGAAAAATGGAAGGGGCATTTCGGTCAAAACTTAACGGTCAACGGAGTTGACCGTTAGTTTTTGACGAAAGTGGGGGGTATTGTACATTATGATAAAACAGCGGGGTGCATCTTGAATATGGTTAAATAATGTGGGGTGTAACTCAAAATTTCTCTTTTTTTATTTGGTTAATTGTTTGAATTACAATAATGAATTAAATTGTAAAAAGATAATTAAACGTTAATTTTGCTGTAGATAAAATTACTCTCCTTAAGTTTAAATTTTACCTAACAAGCGTTAGATTATGCTTAAATTAAATTTTAGATTTAAAAATTTAGACATTTTAATTAAATTTAAATTTTTTTAGATAATAGACGAAATGATAGATAATATTAGATTAACTTAAATTTTAATTGGATTAAATTTAAAACTTAAATGATGGATTAAATATGATATTAAATTAAATTTTAAATAACTACACAAAGTAAACTACACACAATAAACTACACAAAGCTATATCAGATTTTATTTATCATATTTTTTTAGAAGTTAGTCCATATCAAATTTTTAAAAAACATGTGTTTTTTCGCATTTTTTTTTTTGGAAACGTACATGCCACATGCATTGCTGGGTATGCATGCCATAACCTATCACATCACTTTTCAATTTCAAGGGTATTTTAGTAATTATGATTTATTTGAATTTTTATGATTTTTATTTGAATTTTTATCTATTTATTAATTAGATTGATTGAAGTGTAATTTGATTGGTTGTAGACTGGTGACTTGGTAGTATAAGTAGTTTGACCTTAGTCAACCTTCACTAGAAGCCTAATAATGTAATTAAAATTCACATTTTGGTTTTAAAAAAATTATTTAGATTTAATCTCTATTTTGGAGTGGTTTAAATAATTTTTAAGTCATTTTTGCATTAAGCCTTTTTAAGCCTTTTTGACATAGGCCTTCTTGCAACTTGAGAGTGCTTGGCCCATGTATAAACCCTAACCCTAATATCCCCTCCTATGGCCGGCCACAACAGCCCCCTTTCTTTTCACTTTTGTGAGAAAGCACGTAGCCTCCAAGTGAAAACCCCTTTTTCTCACCTTCTCCAAACCCTAACTTTCGCATCCGGAGTCCGTTTCACTTCAAACGAATTTCGTTGCGCTCGTGGAGAAGAGGAGAACTTGCTGGAGTATTGCTAGCAAGGAGTTGGAGACATTTTCTCGGGGGAAATCATCCTACAAAGCATTCGAGGACTTGTTTTCAATGGGTTTCCGACACCCAATAGGTAAAACTCGTTCTACCTTTGTTCTTCTGAATTTTTCTTCGTTATTGCATCCATATAGGTACCCTTGACATGTCCCTGAAGTTTGGTTGGATTTTGACTTCGTTTGATAGCGGTATCGGACACATATCGGTCTCACGTTGCACGTGTTCGACAAAATACCACTTAGAATTGAAAAGTGTTAATTTTCGATTCTGTTTTCACGAAATCCTTTCTTATATGATTTGTAATAACGTTCGTGAAGCCGGATCAAAAATTGACACGATTTCGGCATCCGAACGGACACGGACACGCGTGCACGAGATCCCGTGCACGGTCCCGTACACGCCCTGCAGTCTGTGTGTCATTACTCGACACACAAAACTCCGTTTTGTGTGAAATTTTAGGACCACGTAGGGACAACCTCTGTCCACATGTCCGTAAAATTTTATGACGTTTTGTCTAGCGAGCGCGGAGAAATCGCGCGTGCACTGGTCGGCTGAACTGTGCACTCGGGCTGAAATTCGCTGCTGACACGGCCTTCGTACGCGAACACGGTGCCTCGAGGACCCGTACCAAGAGTTGGAACACGTAGCCCTATACCTAGACTACCCAGGGACTCGATCCCGAGTTGTGGCGTGGCCCGACGCGCGAGCCACGAGCGACGAACAGCATGCACGAGCATGCACGCGCGCGCGCACGCGCAGGCCACGTGCTGTTGCACGAGCCGCTGTGTCGTGTCGCTGCGACTTCATGTCGTGTCGACGTGTCCTAGACCTACCCCGTGACCCTACCTAGCCGTGTGCACGAGCGTGAGGCTTCTCGTTGCACGTGTGGCGCGCAATCGAGTGAGAACACCCTCTTTGACACGCGGTATCGATTTTCCGATACGCACTCTCTGGACACGACACGGACACGGTTTCGACCACGGGAGTACCCGAGCACATCCCACGTGTCGAGACCAACGTATTTGCCAAGTTTCGTGAGTTGGTTTGGAGTATTTTGCGTTTTTGGTCGATTTGTGAAAATTGGGTTTTTCGGGTCCAATATTTTGAATAGAAGTGTGATATTTTGATTCTTCGACTTTTAATCGATATTTTCTGACTTGTTAAATTATATATGATATTTTGGACTTACGGAAAGTGATCCGCGGGATTATTACCTATTTGTTTGCCTTTTTCAAGCATAATTGGATTTTTCCTTGAAATTGAATTTGAAGAATTTTGTGATAATTTGATTCTTGGAATTTAATGTGATAATTTCTGAGTTTTTGATTCTTGGACGCTGTTTTAGACTTGTGGAATTTGACTCTCGGGGTTGATTCATATTTTCTAGCCATTTTTAGGCAAATATGGTATTTTACCTATTCAATGCACACACACACACACACACACACACACACACACACACACACACACACACACACACACACACACACATATATATATATATATATATATATATATATATATATTAAATTCTTCAAATGCCTAATTTCAAAAATGTGTTTATGTGAGGGTCGAGACTTTGATTTCAGACCTGGGAGTTTACTCCGGGTTCGAGATCGACCCTCGTTGGTTTTATACTTGGTATATATATATATATATATATATATATATATATATATATATATATATATATATATATATATATATATATATATATATATATATATATATATATATTACTATAGATTGTAATACTTTATACATAGAATACTCTTGTTGTCTCATATCATTTTTGTTCTCAGATTTAGACTCTTAACCAGCAGCCCCCAACATCGTTCACTCACAACCATGTTCCCTTTCATGACTTATATATCTGGTTAGGAGTCTAGTTTGGTCGAATTGGCTGACAAGTTGACAAAAGTCAACTTTGGGTCAAACTTAATTCAAATCGACTCAAACGAACTCCGAATGACCTGCAATTTTGTGTATAACCTAAAAATTAGTAAATGGACCAGTTGACCAATGTTTGACCAGGTTTGACTAGCGTTGACCAGGTTTGACCAGAGTTGACCAAGGGTTGACTTTGACCAAAAGGGATCTAGAAGCATGTAGTCTTGCATTGTAGCTATTTCTTTTGATATTGTAGACTTGGTTGTGACATATGTATACTTTAAATAGGTTTATATTGCCCCGGTTTAGCTACACTTCATCATCAGCAGTTCGGTTTGCCAGGCGAGTACATTCTCTGACCGTTTCATTCTTGCTTGGACGTATTACTTGTTATTGTAGGGCCTAAAAAAATCAAGTTGCGTCCTGAACATACTAATCAGTGATCAAGTTGCGCCCCAAAAATCAGGTTGCGCCATCATTTTGAAGCCCAGAGATCACACTGCACCACTAGTCGGGTTGCGCAACATATCAGACTGCGTCCAGTTACATTGCGCCAAGATTTATATGGCGTCTGACATTCAATGGCCATCATTACCTGATAGCACTGACAACTGACACCACAGTGAACGAGAAAAATCTCTTCGAATCCTGTGAATTGTGCCGCTCAAGGGGAGTTGGTTGACAGCTGTCCTGTACGCTTCGTAAGTTGCGCCTAGGCACAATCCAGACAAAATCCTTAGTTGCGCCTAGGCGCAATCTGAATGACTTCTGCTCAAAGGCTGCCACGTGTTTAGGCGCAGCCCAAATCAAGCGCAGTTTGACTCGTTGACTGAAGGTCGCGCAACCTAATGAAGTTGAGACAACTTACATTCTAAAGCAGGATGACGTGGCGCACATGCCACTAATCTCTCAAGACGTGTCTACTATCCTGTACACGACCACGCGCATCTCAATCACATAATGCCACGCATCTAAATACAGTTAGTACACGACTTAACAACTGAATGAAAGTTGGCACAACAGGAGGTTGGCGCAACCCAATATGGCACAATCCAGCCTCACGCACATCAGAATAACTGCTAAAATAGTTATTTCTTGAACTCTATAAATAGAATTTCCAATCATTGTGAGATGATCAGATACAGACGCACAGCGATCAAGAACTCTTGCAAAATTGCTGCTGCATTCTCCATAGGCTACAGTTTTCAAGTTCACATAGTCCAAGAGTTAAAGTGATCGTCTTCTGATCAGATTCCTACAGTTGTACTTCCCCAGAAATCATTGTACTCTTTTCTCAGTTTGTTATAAAACTTTTGTTTTTGCAAACAAAATAGCGACTCTGCTGGGGACGACTTTCTCCTCCGACGAAAAGGTGACAACTCAATGTGACACTGCATCGATCGGCAAGACGCAGAAGACTCTGGTATTTTAAGTCAACCAGACAGCCTATGAAGATATGATTAGCACCAAGAGCAAGAAGCGTACAACGGCTATTGCCAAGAACAGGACTGTGTGGACTCCTAAATCTCCCATGGTCACTGTTGCCCAGGCACAACCTGAGTGTTCAGTGGTCAAGACACAATCTGTCTCGGCGGCCCAGGCACAGCTTGCTTCTGTTGCCCGTGTGCAACCTGTTCATCATGCTGTCCATGCGCAGTCTATTACTCTCTTTGCTACCAAGGCGCAGCATGTTCAAGCCATTGTTGAGGTACGATCTACCCATGTTGCTGCCAAGGCACCATCAGTAGCCCGTAGGACTATGGCACAACCCAAACAATCAGCACCTTAGGCGTAGTCTGCTACTCTAGCACAACTCAAGGGAACTAGTCTTTTGGCTATTCCCTCTTCTAATTCTCAAGTTCTGAACTTGGAGAATCAATGTTCTAGTGCCAACACTAGACAGAATAAAGGGAAGAGTCCTTTGACACTTCTTCAATTGGCATAATTTGTGCCTAAAATGGTCTCACAACAGAACAAAGGAAAAGACTTCTTAGCTGACCCTCTACAAAATAAAGGAAAGCACCCTTTGGTCTTTTCTCAAACTTCCCTGGTCCATGACTCAGAGGAAGATATATCAGATTCAATTCCTTTAAACATAAGTCTTCGGATCTCTGATATTGGAAAGAATACTGACCCAAGAGGTATCTTACCTACCCCTATGGGGTTTGGTTAAGACCTTTCCACCTTGTAAATTTCAAGATCCAAGCAAGGAAAATTAAGGGTATCACAAACAGAGACACCTGGAGCAAAATTTTTAGATTTACGCACTTATCTCAATAGGCGTCAACCAATATCAACTTTGGCGAAACGTAAGAACCCTATGCCAAAGGCCAATCTGTACCAAAAGCCAAAGTTTGAAAAGAAAGACCCAACCACCTATGCTAATGAGTTGAGTACATCTTTGTACACTCAGGGAACTAAACATCAGAAGAATAGGAGACACGTTCCTAACATCATTAAGGAATATGTTCTTTCGACTTCTTCTCGTCCTGTAGTTGTAACTGATATGCGGCAACGTCTTACACAAAGACGGGAGATTACATGGATGTCTCCCTCACCTCTAAATTGTACTTCAGATTGCCACTACCTTCATGAAGTCGTCATCAACTGTTGTTACCAATCGGCTCGATGATCTGTCTTCGATCGTCTGAACTATGCTTCAACTCCTGAACATATGATAGAAAACGAAGATGAGCTATTATATGCTTCTGTCAACATGACTTCTCAAGGCACTGGGGGTGGGAAACGTCCAAAACGTAATGCATCCCATAATCCTAGTCAGCAATATTTAGATCGGATCCATGCATCCAATGAAGGTGTCTTTCAATACACTAGATCGAGGAATCGACATTTGAACCAAGGTGTCTTTAATCAAGAAGATCTCTCCATCGCTCATGTAGGAGAAGACTCTTTCTCAGAGTTTGATACAGATAGTGAAAGTTCTGAACAAACTATCTCATCAATAGCTGCAAGAGAAGTGATGGCATATACCATTACGGAAGATCAAGATGCCTCTACTTCAACCAGTCAAGAGCAACAAATTGTTGCATTAGAGGACAAATTGAAGACCATGGCAGAGATGGTCGCAAGCATACATACTATAATCGTGGCTCAACATACAGTGCCACCAGTTATAAACCCTGCTATAAATCCAGAGCTTATAGCATCTTCCGTACCTGTTAGTCTGGGGGTACCACCTCCTCAGGTTGCTTCAGTACCAATTCAAGCTGATCCCAGTCAGTCTGGTGCTGGGGGTGGTAATTATCATGCTGTTCCTTCTCCCAACACTTCTAACCAGCCTACCAATTTTCAAACATCAGGGGATGCAAATAAGGCTGTAAAACTTCTGCGCACTCAGTTTGAGGCTTTCAAGCAGAAGGATGGCCTACAAAGATTGGACATAAAGCAACCATATCCTACAGAGTGGAAGAAGGTTCCATTTCCTCCTAAATATAAGCTCCCAACCATCATGTTGTTTGATGGCAGTACTTCTCCAAGTCAATACATCAATCACTTTGAAGTGATGACTGATCAACTACAGCCAAATAATGCTCTCCTTACCAGAGTGTTTGTCAGTTGTTTAGTCGACGCAGCCTATGACTGGTATCGTAGCCTGTCTGATGGCTGCATCACTTCTTTTGCTGGTTTCAAACAAATATTCTTGGAACAGTTTTACGAAGGATTCAACGACATGATGATGTCTGCCCTCATTAAGATTAAATAGAGGCATAATGAATCCACAGAGAGTTTCATTGAAAGATTCTGCCGAGAGGCACTCAAAATGCCTTTAGGAATTCCATCTACTGTAACAATAGACACTTGCAAATCAAACTTGTTGCCTATTGTCAGTATGTGGACAGGATCTACACAATTCCAGGATTGGCCTTCTTTCATTGTCAATGCCAAAGCAGCCGAGGTTAGTGCCGAAAAGTTCAAGCAATTAGGAGTCCAAATGACTCATCCTAACCAAGATGAACATTCTACACCCGGGGGTAGTAATCGCCAGAATAACCGCAAGAGTAAAGAAATATTGGCCATCAATCTTAAAGGTAAGAAGTCTTTGGCTGTAAATGTTACTCAGACGGCATCCACTCCATCAGCACCACCACAGAAGACAACTCGTCCAAAAGAAGAGTATTCTTTTGATGAAGATGATACTTTAAGCATCTTCGATTGCTTGATCAAAAGCAATAAACTTCAACTTCCAGAAGCAAAACGGCCAGAAAAGTGGGTAAAACTGATCACCCTAAATACTGTGTTTATTATAGATTTATAGGGCATCCAACCAGAGCATGTTATGTGCTCAAGGGTAAAATCCAGGAGTTGGTCAACTCTGGAGCAATTACTCTGCAACAGGACAAGAAAACGGTGACTGCTAATATGGTTTCTCTATAATTTGGTGATTTTCTACCACAACTTGTGCAAGATGGTGTTGTCCCCATTCCAAGGACTACTCTTGAAATTGTGAATCTCCCATCTCCTCAAAATGAAGGTCTTGTTCTGCTGTCAACTGACAGAGGAGAGATTATGTGGATTCATCCAGATCTGGTAGCAGAATTTGAAATGCCTTTCTCTTTTAAGCAAAAGAAGCATTCCAGATCTAAATCCAAGAACTGCAATATGGTATCCTTCGAACCAGTAACAGAAGAAGAAATTCTAATGGGCACTAGATCAGGGAAACCCTATCTTCGGGAGTATTCCGAAAATCAAGAGAACCCTGCTCGGTCTCCTGATGTTCCTCCTTCATCATCTTCTCCTGTTGAGAATACACCATCCACATCCTTGTCGGTGGTCGAACCATCTCCTCCTAAACCAACATCAGCAGACAAGGGAAAGCAACATGTTCGCTTTAACAAAGCACTAAAGAAGTCCTCATCTCTTGGACTTGAAAAGCCTTACAATTTTGACATATTGGCTCAATTAGCCAATACTCCAGCAAGATTGTCAATCTTTGAACTCTTACGTCTCTTAAAAGAGACTCGAGAGACGTTAAGTGAAGCCTTGATGCAGGCTGACGCTTGTTTTACTCTTCTCAAAAAGCCTGAAAAGGAGCCAGTCAGCTGTGCACATTGTCATAGTATATTTGAATTAATGCCCAACATCACTTTTACACAAGATGACATGTTGTTAGAAGACAATCGTCATGATCGTCCTCTCTATTTCACGGGGTATGTGGACACCATGAAAGTCGATCGCATTCTCATTGACCCAGGGTCCGCACTTAGCATTATGCCGAAGTATTTACTGGATTCTTTGAAGATCCCAGTGCATAACCTTTCTACAACTATCACTACCATCCTGGGGTTTAATCAAGGGAGAAGTGAACCTTTGGGGAAGATACGCCTAAAACTTCAAATTGGCAATCTTCGTACAAAGGTAATTTTCTATGTTATTGACAATCATGGCTCATACAATGCTTTATTGGGAAGGCCATTCCTTCATGAACACAATATTGTACCCTCTACGCTCCACCAATGTTTCAAATATGTGGATGGTAATGGAGAAGTCCAAAAAGAGGTTGCAGATCTGAATTCTTTCAAAGGAGTTGAAGCATATTGTAACGATTCTCGTATATACAAGGAGGAATTCATGAAGGTAGTACTAGCAATGGATACAGATGAAGAACAGAAGAATGTGCTAAAAGATACCCTGGTGATTCCTGTCAAAGGACGCACTTCATGTCCTCAGTCTTCCAAACCACTGACTATCTATCTTCCTTCCCATGAGAAGCGGTCTAAAGGTGATAGTCAAGAACAAAGGGAGCTCACCTCTTCTGAGTCGCTTGTAATCGATCTTCGTCGCAAGAAGCTCCCTCCTCCTTCTCGTTCTTCTTCTCCCTCTCTTGTCATCAATCTGACTAAGCCTGCTAAGGCTAAAGTTCCTGTTGTAAATGATGGTGTAAACATCAATAAAGCATCTCCTTTGCAGTATAATGATGTCTTTTTCTATACTCAGTGTTATTTGGATATGCAAAATAACTTTAAACCACTTACAATAGAAGTCGTATCATCTCTGCGAAATGTGGTATCATTAGATTCAATACAAGAGTCGTACTTCTTAGTACCGTCTTGAAAGAAAGATGAAAAGCCTATATTCTTCAACAAAAGAGAGGAACCAAAAATCGTGCTCTATAATGATAATAGAGATGATACAGGAAGGCTACAATTACGCCGCTATAGTCAACAATCCAAAGCCATCATCCGTAAAATGGGCTATAATTTCAGAACAGGCCTCAACAATGGAAAAGAAAGGCGAACTCCTCTTCGTATTGCTGTTCCAAAAGGAAAATCACAACAATACCACAGTAAAACAAAACGAGGACTAGGTTATATGTCTCCACTCCCAACTCCATAACCTTCTAAATCTGATGAGAAAAAACGATCAAACTCTTCTGATTGTATCTCATGGGATTCTGATACCAGCATTGGTCATGTTCATAGGGTGATAGTATCTTCTAACATGGTGTTTACCGAATTCTCGGAAGAAGATGAAGATGACATTGAAGAAGCTCCTGAAGTGGACCCTTGGACACAAAAGATGGACAATCAGTGGGAACTTCGTTTCGAACAACGATAACCACCTATTGAAGATCAACTTGTCTAAATCGATATTGGAGAAGAAGGTGTGCCACGACCAATCTTCATTAGCAAAAATCTCCCTAAAAATGATAAACAAGCGTTAATTCACCTTATTCGTAAATATATTGATGTCATCGCCTGGAGTTACGAAGATATGTCGGGATTAGATCCTCAAATTGTAACTCATAAGCTTAATATTTTATCGAATGCCAAGCCGGTCAAACAACAACAACGACGATTCAAGCCTGAAATGATGGATGCAATTGATGATGAAGTCAAAAAGCTTATAGCTTGTAGTTTTATCAGAGAAGAACAGCATCCTGACTGGATAGCCAACATTGTACCAGTTTTGAAGAAGACTGAAAAAGTTAGAGTTTGCATAGACTTTCGGGATCTCAATGATGCTTGCCCTAAAGAGGAGTTCCCTCTTCCAATTACTGATGTCATGATCGACAATACATGTGGATTCGAACGAATTTTTTTCATGGATGGGTTTTCTGGATATAATCAAATCCGGATGAATTCTGAAGATGAGAAACATACTTCGTTTCGTACTCCTCGGGGAGTGTACTGTTATACGGTCATGCCGTTTGGTCTTAAGAACGCAGGTGTAACTTACCAGCGGGCTATGAGTACTATCTTTTGAGATCATCTGCGAAAGACTGTCGAATGTTATGTTGACGATATTGCTGTTACAAGTCGTCTAAAGGAAGATCACATTCAAGATTTAAGAACTATTTTCAATGCGCCAGCATCTTTTCTTTGAAAACTGAAGTGACTGTTCATTTATTCACTTTCTTTGATTTATCATTCATCGGATATTTATTGTCTCTTGTTTTGAATAATATAAATTCACGTTCTCTACACCTCTAAATTTTGATTATTTATATCAGCAACTTATCACGTCCTTTTTACCTCTGATAAAGTTGTCTATTGAAATAACAGTATTGCTAAACTTTATATTCTGCCACGTCCACATTACCTCTGAGCAGATATAGTGAATATTGTTATTTTCTAAATCATGAAATATATCATGTCTAGTACCTCTGAATATATTTTCTATTCTATTACTTATATCTATAACTAGATATGCAACAAGTAATGGAACCACATAACAGTTTTTACTATTTCTTTCTGCAAAAGAAGGAAAAAGAGTACATTGTAGAAAGAAACAGCAAAATTTGCCCATTTTTACTCTGAAGGATAGATGATAAGTTCTGCAATTTGTTTCTTCAGAACTTGAATTCTTTCATCACGAGAATCTAGCACTCTCTGCCTAGCTTCAACTCGTCCTGATTCAGGATCGAATGGTTGTAGAGCAGCAGTTCGACGTGTTAGCTGTTCATTCTGAAGACGTTCAAATTCCTTCTTCTGATTCTTTAAAATCTCCACCTGATCAACAGCAGATTGGTACAATTGATTTTTTTGTTTTATGTTTTGCTCAGTAGTTTGGAGTTCTGCCTGAAATTGAGCAATTTTGGCTTTTCGATTAGCAGCCTTTTTCTCTTCCTCTGTAGCCTTAGTCTTATGACTCTCAGCAACAACAGCTACATCAGAGATTTGAACGTCTATCTCAGAGGACTGTCTAGTGAAAGCCAGCAGGAATGTTTCAAAATCAGCTTTACTAATTTCTGCTTCTTGAACCAAGGTTTCATATTCCGTGTTTACTAGTGGCTCGATATCTCCTTCTTTCAGCTCCTTGTAAGCCTTAATTGAACTCTCTAGCTCATCCAAAATATGTTCCAAAAATGAAGCTTTAGCTTCGTCTCCTTGACTACGGATGCCTTCGATCAAGAATGTAGTGGGAGTTCTAACGGTACTGAAAGGGACATCTTCTCTCTCCATAACTCTATGAACTAAGGGCTCCAAAGACGTGAAGAAAACTCTTGTGAAAGAGGTCACCACAAATTTGTTAGCTGCCAGGGCTCCTGGAGTAGCTATTATGTTTGCAGAAGTCTTCACAGCTTTAGTAGGTGGAAGTACTTCATCTGGAGCACTAATATGAGAAGAGCTTCCTTCCCCGGCTACAGTCCCCGTAGGTGCTTCTGCAAATCACATATGTCATTTATGTGGATAACATATAATGCTAAAGATGTTATGACAAAATTGTTCATATTGGGAAATTTACCTGAGTTGAGTACATTATGAGGAGTCTCAATAGCTTTAACCGTTTCGGACTGAAGCTTAGACAGAGTCTCTGCGGACATGGTAGCCTGACTACTCCCTGCTCCTGATTCAGTTGGGGGTGGCAGAATTACTGGAGTTTCATTTACTAATTATGTTGCCACCTTAGACATTTTAGGCGGCTCAGTGGTCGTGGGTTCATTAACGTCAGAAAGATTGACATGTTCCTTATCATGAACCACATCCTCCTCATCTTCAGCAAGTGAAGGATCTTCATCAACTTGGACTTCTCGTGATGATGGTGCATTCACTTAAGTTGGTTTTTCTTTAGTAATATTGTCCCAATCTTCATCATAAGTTTCATCATCAAAATCGCAACCGTTCAATGCATCGATCACTGCCTCTCCTGAATGAGTAGATACTTGAGCTTGCGAGGTATCTTATGGGGGTAGATTTTGCTTTGGAAAGGAAGCTTTTAGACTCATGGGAGTTGGGAAAGGAATTGTTATCCCTGCTGCAGCCAGTACATTGGCAGGAACATTTACTGTCATAACGGTGATAGGTGGATGGACATCTGTTAGAGTAACCAATACAAGAAAAAGCAATTTAGATATATATCTCTGATAAAAATTAACAATAAGAATATTTTACAACTTTGATATTACCTTCTTGAGATGGTTCTTTGTCACGCCCCAGAACCGGAATACCGGAGAGCGGGGGAATGACTCAGCCAGCTACGTATTACGGGTAGAAGAATACCGTATAATACGATCAATGCTGTCTAACGACGAGGGGATGCATACTACATGAAAGTCTCACTATGGTCAATTAACGTCTATTGTCTCAATCATTCAAACAAGAAGCAATAACAGAGAACATGTAAGATAAAGCAGTAAGGCATCCCAAACGCTCATTTAAAATGTTCTTGAGATCTGACTGTACAAAATATAGCCATATGATGTAGCAAGGTATACATAATTGTTATCAGCTGCAGTCTGACTTAGTTACAATTTTGTACAGGTAAGTGCAAGACAGTCCGACTAACATGTCGGTGCCAAATGGCAATAAGTAAAGTAAGTAGTAAAACGAGCAGGGAAGCAAGGAACCCACTCGTGTCCTCCTGCGATCATTCCTCTAGTATTGACCATCTTGGAGGCGGAAGTAAGCTGAGTCCTCGGGAGCTGGCTCTAAATCTGGCCATGCAAAACTAGAGAGGTTAGACCTCTAATAGCAAGTACCGCAAGGAAGTACGATTTGAGGAATTATTAGAACCAGTGATAAGAGTCAAGAATATGATAAATAGATCTCTGCTTGCTACTGAGGTTCGCACAACATCACAACACTCCAAGCCAACTTCCCAACCAAACAAGAACAGAAGTTGACCCGTCATGTCCTGACGTTCTGCTCATCTCAATAGTTGACAGAGTAGGCACATTTCATAAACAAACCAATTTAAACGGCCATGCAACTACTACGACTTGCTATTGTGAGTTCCAAGTTGTCTTGGAAACATGCAATAAGGGATTCCTCAGTTCTTACAATGTACAAGCAAGGCTAGTCTATCCAATAATCAATTGCGCCAATCATGAATTAGATGTGTCCCAGCGGGACGCACGTCATCAATATACATTAAATATAAGCAGATACCACTCCCTACCCGTGCGGTAGATTTGCAGTATCCGTGGGAACCAGCCGGCATGTCGGGGCACTAATAGTCCCAAGATGGCTGTCATGTAAGAACTCGAGAATCCATCCTCTCCATGTAATAGTTATTTTTATTTAGCTTAGTAGGTCCTATGTTAATATAAATCTCATGCCGTGGATCATGATCATTCTGAATGAGTACTCTCGTACAGGGTACGATATGCATAACTCTACAACGATACCAGTACGGCTAGGTTGTAGGTCTTACATAGCGTAATACAACAATCAAGTCTAGCCACGGAATAATTATGCCTTGACCATAAGGTGCACATGCTTCCTTTGCAGAAAAATAGGAGTCAACATGTGTCCATACGCCAATGTTCGGATCGGCTAGTCGATCACAAAGGTTCATGGTTCATACATGAACGTGTCTCATTCAATTTCAATAAGACGACTAGCCAGTCTTCTAGTTCCAACTAGGAACGCATGATCAATCATTAGTCAATGTAACAATTAATATCAATTCGGGACAAGAAACAGCCAAAAAGGCACTATGTGGCTGGGCAAGTCAGGATCCATCTATGCAGCCTGGAAAATCGAGCCTCATGCGGCTCAGAAATCAGGTCTCATGTGGCCAGCAATCGAGTCTCATGCAGCTCAGCAATCAAGTCTCATGCGGCTCAGAAATCGAGTCTCATGCGGCTCAGCAATCGAGTCTCATGCGGCTCAAAAATTGAGTCTCATACGGCTCAGCAATCGAGTCTCATGCGGCTCAGCAATCGGGTCTCATGCGGCTTAGGATGATTGGGTCTATGCGGCTCAATGCCATGCGGCCAGGGTTTCCATGCGGCCGAAGGAGACTGATCCTTATGCGGCTCAGGTTCATCTCAGCCATATGGCAAGGAAAAGACAGGGCTCATGCGGCCAGAAAATAACAAACCTTATGTGGCTGAGAGGAGAGGAGTCTCATGCGGCAGAGAAATATGAGCTTATGCGGCAGGGATGATCATGCGCTCATGCGGCCAAGTTAACCCGGCCATGCAGCTAAGGGTAACAAGCGGCCAGGATACTTGCCGCATGAAAGAATCATGTGGTCAAGCATTGGTCTTCTTCTCCAATTTTCGAGAACAGGACCATGGAAGCCATTGCTTCCAAGCTATCTAAATCCTTCATTCCAAGCCCAAATCTGGACTTTCATAGGTTAAAATAGGGTAGAAAAAGTTCACTACAACATGGAACCATCAAAACTTGAAAATAACAAGGTTAAATAGATCAAAATCCAAGAAATCCAAAAATATAATAAAGTTAGATCTACATGAAATGAGCCATGGAAATCAAAAATGCTAAGTACTAAAGTGTCATAGAATCTCGTGAGGAAGACAATGGAATAACAAAATTGGAGATCCATCACGAAGCAAGTTGTACTTGCCTAAGCTCTCAGGTTGGTGGGAGATTAATGGAGGAAGAAGAAGAAGTAAATGAGAGTAATGAAGAGAGAGAAAAGTAAAGAAGCATAAATATCAAGCCCAAGTTAAATCTCCACCACCCATTCCTTCCTACAAGATCTAGGCCATCCATCCCTCATCATAATGAACCAAACTAAACCAAGTTGGTTCAACATGGACAAAATAAACCAAGAGCTTAAGCAAAAGCAGAAATTAAAAATATAGAAAAATTAATTTGCATGAAACTACAGAATAATGCAGGATAAGAATTAAATAAATACACTCAAGCAATACACGTATTAAAATATGTATTTTAGGAACGGGAAGTGACATCTCTACCCTCCTTAGAAAAATTTCGTCCTCGGAATTTCAAATCCAAGCAGGATAGAAACATCAGAGCTAACTAATCCAAGTACAAGCAATTTTAGTGAACAAGTAGTCATTTTACAATATCAATAGCAAGTAATATATCTATACTTACCAATCTATGATATTAAGCAATTTCTACTCATAGGGTGATAAGCATGAGAAATCAGGATAATCAAGGTACACGAAAAGAAATATACCTTGTGAGTCAAACAGGTACGGATACTGTGATCGGATATCATCCTCACGTTCCCACGTTGACTCTCCTAAGGAGTGATGACCCCAAGCAAATCGAACAAGGCTAATTGTTCGGTTCTTGAGTATCTTCTCTCTTCGGTCCAAAATGGACACAGGCTGCTCCTCGTAAGACAGGTTGGTACCAACAACCAGCTCAGAATAATCGAGAATATGGCTTGGGTCCGATACATACCTTCGCAACTGAGATACATGAAACACATCGTATACCTTGCATAACGAAGGTGGAAGGGATAAACGATAAGCAACATCGCCTACCCTATCAAGGATAACAAATGGGCCCACGTACCGTAGACTAACTTCCCGCGAATGCCAAATCTAATGACCCCACGAGTAGGTGAGATCCGCAAAAACACGTGGTCCCCAACAATGAACTCTAACGGTCTGTCCAATGATGGTGTCGATCTTGCGTAACTCGAAGTCGCTCTCTAATCTCCTTCACCACTTCAACCGTCTGAACAATCAATTCTGGGCCTAATATCTTCCTCTCTCCTATGTCATCCCATGCTAGTGGCGACCTGCACTTCTTACCATATAGTGCTTCGAATGGTGCCATCTGGATACTGGCTTGATAGCTGTTGTTGTACGAGAATTCGACTAAGTGCTGGTGACTCTCCCAAGATCCTCCAAAATCTAGGGTACAAGCTCGTAACATATCTTCTAAAGTTTGAATTATTCTTTCTGATTGCCCGTCTGTCTGTGGGTGGTAGGTCGTACTAAATCTTAACTTGGTACCCAGGCTATGATGTAAACTCTTTCAGAAATGTGACGTAAAACGGATATCTCTATCTGATACAATACTGACTGGGACCCCATATTGCCTGACTATCTGCTGCATATACAACTCTGCCAACTTTTCTGTAGATTGACCTACCCTAAAAGGAAGAAAATGTGCCACCTTCGTAAGCCGATATACGATCACCCAAATAGCATCCTTACCACTTGGTGATCTCGGTAAACCGGTCACAAAGTCCATTGTGATATGTTTCCACTTCCATTCTGGGATGGGAAGCGGCTGTAATAATCCAGCTGTTCTCTGTTGTTCTTCCTTCACTTGCTAACATATTAAGCAACGTAAAACGAATCTAGCTATCTTCCTCTTCATTTCGTTCCACCAGAAGTGCTGCTTGATATCTTGGTACATTTTGGTCCCTCCAGGGTGTATAGAATACTGAGAACTGTGGGCTTCCGCCATAACCTCCTGTCTGATATCTCCACTAGACACGCATAGACGTGATCCAAATCTAATTGTACCATCCTTATGAATTTTTATCTCCTTACCGAGTCCTGACTCACATTCTGTCATAAGCTTCTGAATCTTCGGGTCCTGCGCCTGAGCTGCCTTGATCCTGTCTACTAAGTTGGATTGAACTCGTAGACTTTCCAGAATTCCTCCATCACTAGGAAGTATAACCTCGATGCCCATCTCCTGAAGATCTTTTAATATATGTTTCTGTGATGTCAACATAAATGCGCCGCCTCTCCTGCTAAGAGCATCTGCTATCACGTTAGCCTTGCCTGGATGATACTGAAGCTCTACGTCATAATCCTTGATCAATTCTAACCATCTTCTCTGTCTCATATTCAGTTCCTTCTGAGTAAAGATGTACTTCAGACTTTTATGGTCTGTGTACATGTCTACTCGATCACCGGACAAGTAATGTCTCCATAGTTTCAAAGCAAATACTACTGCCGCCAAATCCAAGTCATGAGTTGGATAATTCTTCTCGTGGTCCCGAAGTTGCCTAGACGCATATGCTATCACATTTCCATACTGCATTAGGACACACCCAAATCCCTTTCCAGACGCGTCACAATATACTGTAAAACCTCCGGGTCCAACTGGCAATGTAAGAATAGGTGCTGATATCAACTTCTGCTTCAAACTCTCAAACGATGCCTGGCATTTTACCGACCAGACGAATGGCACATCCTTTCGTGTCAAGCGGGTCATGGGTGCTGAAAGTTTTGCAAAATCTGATATGAACCTTCTGTAATACCCTGCCAATCCTAAGAAACTTCGTATATCTGCTACAGTCTTAGGCATTGGCCAACTTTCTACTGCTTCTACCTTCTTGGGATCCACTGTAACTCCAGATCCTGATATGATGTGCCCTAAGAATGAAATGCGGTCTGACCAAAACTCACATTTGTTGAGCTTGGCGTACAACTGGTTCTCTCTCAGAACCTGTAACACTTTCCTGAGGTGATCTTCATGCTCTTCTTCACTAGCTGAGTACACGAGAATATCGTCGAGGAACACAACGACAAATTTATCCAAATATGGCATAAAGATACGGTTCATCAAATCTATAAATATTACTGGAGCATTGGTCAAACCAAATGGTATAACTAGGAACTCGTAATGCCCGTACTTCGACCTGAATGCTGTCTTGGGAATATCCTCTTCTCGAACTCTAACTTGATGATAGCCTGACCGAAGATCTATCTTGGAGAAAACTCTAGCTCTGCTCAACTGATCAAATAAGTCATCGATCCTTGGTAGTGGGTACTTGTTCTTTACGGTTGCCGCATTAAGTTTTCTGTAGTCAATGCACAATCTTGATGACCCATCCTTCTTCCCCACTAGTACTACTGGTGCTGCCCATAGTGACTCGCTGTCTCGAATAAATTTCTTCGCCTTCAGTTCCTCTACGTGCTGATACACCTTGGCCTGCTCTGAATCTGACATTATGTAAACTCGATCCGATATTGGTTTAGTTCCAGGTGCTAATTCTATACTGAACTCAATATCCCTAATGGGTGGTAGACCTGGAAGTTCCTCGGGAAATACGTCGATGAACTCTCCAACTACCTTCGGGACTTGAACTTCTTTTATTGTCGCTACTACTCCTTCTTCTTCTTGAGTTGCCCCTGATCTGACTAAGGTAAACTACTCCATGCCTGGAATATTAAAAGATATACCCCCTCTACGCCAATCTATTGTGGCACAACTGTCTTTCAGCCAGTCCATGCCTAGGATAACGTCGAAATTACTCATAGGAAATTCTATCAACCTATCACGACCCGCACCCGTTTTTTTTTATATAAACGGATACGAGACGTGTCCAAGCCAGCCTACACCGCAGTGTCGGCGGTAGAACGTTGTCACGGCCATAAAGATCAACATCACAAATAATGCTCATTCACCAAAATTAATTTAATTTACAAAGATCACAAGTTTACATTTACAGAAAAATATAAACTTGTACAAATATTGAATGACTAAAATTCGACTATTTAGCTAGTCTCTAAACTTTTGTCTGCAAGTACCCCCGTATCTCCCATGCTAAGTGAATCCACGGCTAACCTGAAAAATATTGGTTTCCAGTCAGTAATGGAACGAGTACAATTCACTGAATGCAGTTCCAATATATAAAAATGACTATATAACAGAGGTTAGCCTTTAGACATATGATTTATAAAATAAATGAAGAAAAACAGAATAAAACTAAACAGAAAATGAAATACAATAAAATACTCACTAACTGACCCACTGAAGTACATTTGATATGTGATCGGTCTCGGGACAATTATGCGACACTGTCTACACTGTCTAAAGTTACACTGTCTACATTGAATAATACAATAAAGAAATCACTGTTTACACTGTCTACTTTGCAATAATAAATCACAGTTTATACTGTCTACTTTACAATAATAAATCACTGTCTACACTGTCTATACTGTCTACTTTGTAATAATAAATCACTGTCTATACTGTCTACTTTGCAATAATAAATTACTGTCTACACTGTCTAAGGTCAGATCACACATCGTTGGTACTTCAACCTCCCGACACAACAAGAAACAAAATCAACATAAAACTGAAATCACATATCTATCGACTAAATACTGATGTATAGTAAGAATCAATACTGAAAATAAACAATAAACTGTACTTGCCTGTGGTCCTTTGCTGGTGAAACCGATAATCCAAACTACTCGGCGTGCCACAATAGTCAAAACTCGTACAACGATCTCCGGATGCTGAAATAAACATTACCAATGTTCTCAGAATAGTCAAATTAGCTAGGATTGTCTGTCCTTAAGTCCAATTCTGGACACAGGGGCAAAACGATAATTTTGGGTCAAAACGGTGTCTGCCGTTGGACCCGCTATGCACCGAAAAGCGTGCCAGAGTCAATGGCCTCTAAAGTCGTCAAACTATATGTCTACGGATCCAGTTTTTCGATACGAACCCAACCGTATGTCCTAAGTTGGATTCCGGCAAGCCGTACACAAAATCGCCCGTTAAGTTGGACCGTGGGGCTCGCAAAACGGCGATCCAATCAACTGTCTCGGAATTGGACCAAACTTGGCGTACAGGACCAAAAAAATGATACGGACTTGTTGGCGCAAGTTTCATCTCGATCTGACGAATGTGCACAAAGTAATTGAGAAATTTGCACAGAGGCCGATACGGTAAATTTCGACGGATACGGATCAAATTCGTCGTGCACACGCAACCAATTTGAATTCCGTCAAAGCCCACACGACCACGAAGCTGTTACGCACCTTTTGATGCTTTCGGTTCGCGACTATGTCGCCCGGATTGGTGGAACGCACGTCGTATCGGAGAGTTTTATTGAATTTTGAAAACTGTTTTCTCAGTTTTTTCCTAATTTTCAAATCAGTTTTAAACAGAAATTAATCAACTAGAAAATAAAATAAAAGTAGGGTTCTAATCCTGTATAGGTAGTCTGCAAGTCTATTCAAAAAGATTTCTAAGCTTCTCTACAGATTTGTAAAAATCTGCCTTCCAAAGTTAGGGTCGGGGTTTGTTAATCTGTCTCGGTTTCGACAGTTTCTACTCGACTTCGCGTCGATCTTCTCGACAGGTTGATCGACTTGGTCCTAAACTCTTTACTGGTACGACAAGTTGGCTAAATAGGCTTCTAAATGAATCAGGGATTTCGGGATTTTGTCGAGTATGCAGAAAGAAATTCGATCGATAAGTTGCCTACCTCAAGTGTTTATCCTGCTGCTGTTCTATGTTTCCAGGCCGCGTGCGGATTGCGACGGCGACTTCGGCCGACCGGTGGCCGATCCCCGACGGTCAGGGAGGCCGTGGGTGGCGCATTGGGGTGGCGAGCACGTGGGGTGGCGTGCACCTAGGTTTAGGGTTGCCACACCCTTCTTTCGATCTCTCCCTCTCTATCCCGATAACTAATATCTATACTGATATATATAAAAGCTGTGGGCTGCTCGGGTTATTTGTTAATTCGGTTCCAAATCGAGCTGAAAAGAGTCTGTTTGGCTGGGTTAGGCCAAGCCAGGCTGGGCCTGGGCTGCTATTGCTTTTCTTTCCCTTTTTTTCCTTTTCTTTTATTATTCTATACACACACTTATATATATATATATATATATATATATATATATATATATATATATATATATATATATATATATATATATATGTATATATATATGTATATATATATATTTATATATGTATATATATATATATATATATGTATATATATATATATTTATATATATATACATATATATATACATATATATATATATATATATATATATATACATATATATATATATATATATATATATATATATATATATATATATTTTTAACAATGGCTAAAGCCTTAATTGAAATAAAAGAAGATAGATGGAACCGGGAGATAGCCCAAGTTCCTACAAAGTACGGGTGTAACCCCTATTATACATCCTGACGCGACGCGTCCTAACGCTGATTACTACGCTTAATAGGGATATTACTACTACTAAAAAGTGTTTTTTTTTTGGTGGGGGGGGGACAAAAGTAGGAGGCACAAGTCCCAAGGGAGGGGCTTATGCGCTGCCCGAGGATGGGTACACGGCCCACAGGGGGGTGTGGGCATTCAGCCCTAAAAAGTTTTTTTTTTTTTTTTGAATAAAAAAGGAAAAGAAGAAATGATTTTTGAAATGAAATTCAAAAAATCAAAGCGGGCTGGGCCCCATGGCGCGGGACCCGAGGGGGTCAACCCTGAGCGCAGGACCCGAGGGCGGGAAACCCCTCTGCCAGAGGATGGCGGCCCACGGCCCGGGGCGTCCTGGCCGGTGGACTGCCCGAGGGCGAGCACGCCGCTCGAGGGCTCCACCAGAGCCGCCCAGCGCGGCTAAGCCCGGCGAGAACGGCCGAGATGGGGGGGGAGGGAGGGGGCTCCCCGGAGAACCCGCAGCGACGGAGTCAGTCGCGGGCGCCGAGAGCGGCGAGCCCGCCGTGGGCGCGCGAACGGAGAGTGAGGGAGGGGGTGTAGCCGTGGAGAGCGGCCCGGGGAAGAGGGCCGGGGGGCTCCGTCGGCGGAGATCGGGAGGGGGGGGAGGTGAGAGGAGACTAGGCAACGGTCGCCGAGCCGGCTCAGAGCGGAGAGGGAGGACCGCCGTAGACGATCAGAGCGGGGAGACCGGGCGCCCTCCGGCGGGGGAAGGCTGGCCGGGAGAGGGAGGAGGGGCGCTACGCCAACGGTCGCCGGGGACGAGGTGGCTAACGCGAGAAAGTGAGGAAAGGGAGGGGGGAGGGGGGGCGTCGGTGGGATCGACGGAGACCATGGTGGGACGACGCCGCTGGAAGGCCTGCCGACGCCGGAGCGCGCGCCGAGGACCGCCGAACAGCCACGAGAGCCCTGGAGCGGGACTCTCCGGAGGGGGGCTCCGCCGCCGAGGAAGTGGCTGGGAGCGCTAAGGGAGGCGGGAAAACTCCTGCAAGGCCGGAGGCGGCGGCAGGGAGACCGTCGAGGCCAGCGGGGGCAGAGGCCCTCGGGGAGGGAGAAGCAGGGGAAGCGGCCGGAGACGTAGGGCCCGACCTAGGGAGAGCAGAGAAAGGCCATCCCAGAGAGGGAGGCGCGGCTGAAGGGGCGGCGGGAGAGACCTCCGACGCCTGGACCAACTCTGGAGGGAGGGCCGGGGCGGGAGGAGGGGGAGGGAGGAGGGGAGCCATTTCGGCTGCGCAGGGGGCCGCTGCCGGAGGGAGGGCCTCTGCGGACTCGCCGGGGGGAGGGGCAGGGGGACGCGAGGCGGGCCCAGCCTGGAGGGTGGTGGGCCTCCGCAGGGAGGGGGGGCCGGACGGCGCCTGGAGGGGGGAGGAGACGGGCGGAGGGGGCTCCGGGGCGGGCGGGAACGCGGCTGGAGGAGGAGACGCGATCCGAGCCCGGGGACGCCGACGCCGACGGGAGCGACGACGTCGAGGAAGGCCGCCGGAGTGGGGGATGGAGCCCCCCAAGTAGAAGGAGGTGAAGTAGGAGGGGAGCTGACCCAGGAAGAATGGGGGAAGGAATGGGGGGCCGAGTGGGATAACGATGACGAGGGGGGCGGTCGGGCCGGGGAGGCCGACCGGCCAGCCCATCCGACCTGCCGGAGGGGGGAGCAGCGGCGCTCCCACCGGGGAGGGGAGCAGCGGAGCTCTCGACCCCATCGTCTTTTTACATATATATATATATATATACATATATATATATATATATACATATATATATACATATATATATATATATATATATATATATATATATATATATATATATATATATATATATATATATATAATAATCTCTATAAAATCTATATAACTCCCAATAGCATCTATTCTTAGTGTCGAGCCTATTTATATAAGTATGAACAAATATAATAACTTTTATTTGATAACGAAATAAATATAACCAACTTTAGGAAATAATTTTATATAAATAATAACCTCAATAATAATGATAATAATAATAATACTATTAATAACAAAATTTAATAAATCATAATGGCGTATATACCAATATGTACAATCTAAAAATCCCAAAATATACGAGAACCTATTTTATACAAAGGTCACTGAATCACACTAATAATAATATTTATAATATTTAAATTATGAATACTTAGGAAATATTCATTAAACCACTGAAACGAAATACAACACACTCATACCAAATTCCATCAACACGAAAGTCATTGGACGTGTCGCATGACTATAAGGGCTCAGTTCGGTCCAGTTCGAACTAAAATGGTATAACCGATTTTCCCTAAAAACTCAATAATATAAATAATAAATAAATAAAACTTCGGTAAGGGTTGAGTCACAAGTTGGTCTGGTTTTCCTAGTTAGGAAGTCATTATGGCTTGGCCTTCCCTACCAGGACTAATACACTAGTCAAGGCGCACGACCATGCTATCCGTGCCAAGATTCCTAACCGCCTTGTACTCCAAAACTCAAGCATGGCTAAAATCATTTACCATAATAATTAATTAAATAATTATTTATAAAGCTCTAAAAATCACCATTTAGTTCAAATAAATAAATAAAAATATTATCAAAATTCTGGAAAGAGGGGTTACACAACCTGGCGGGAAGGAACGCCCGCACACTACAACACTACATGCTAGAATAACTCTACTAACTCCTACGAGCCCATTACCAGTGAGTATATTTAACCTCCCTGGCAATGCTTCGAATTCCACTCCTAGTCGTGCCGCAAATTATGCAGATATAAAGGAGTGTGATGCTCCCGAATCAAACAATGCTACTACAGGATAGGAGGCGACGAGAATGTTACCTGCCACAACATCTTTCGATGCCAATGCCTCTTCCAAAGACAGATTGAATGCCTGCCCTCGGCCACCTTGTTGGTTCCCATGCTGCGGCCTAGCCTGGTGTTGCTGCTGGCCCCTGCCTTGGTGATGCTGGGGTGGTCTATGTTGTTACTGGTGCATCAGCGGCCCCTGCTGCCGAAACATCTGAGCCTGTGACATCAACGGACGTTGTGCCAACGGTCTCACTGCCATTGCTGGTCCTTGGTACTGGCCCGCCCCTGGTGCTGGCAGAGCAGAAGATTGCTGTACTGGTCCTCCTGACCTCGAATTCATAGGACAGGTAGAAACTCGATGATCTGGACTTCCACATATCAAACACTGTCCGTTCAATGCCCGACACACATCTCTAGTGTGCCCGGCCTTCCCACAATAAGTGCATCCCGTTGGGGGTTGCTGGTTCTTCCTCTACTGCTGTTGTTACCTCGTTGGTGGTGCTAGCCCTCGTATTGCCACATCGTGAATACGAATGCCAGGGGATTGTGCTGTAACTCGGGGTGCTACTCCCCCTCATCCTTCAATCTGATTGTGAGATCTCTTCTGACCTCTCGTCCTGGATACGATCCTCTGGATGGTGATCTCATGCCTCCGGGTTGCCGTCAATACCTCATCGAAAGTCTGGTAGTTATGCCCCTCTATCAATTACAAGAGCTCAAGATGAAACCCTTGCTGAAACCTCATAGCCCTCTGGCTCTCCGTTGCTACCATCTCCGGGGCGAACCTACTCAATCTGTAGAACTCTGCTGCATAAACATCCACCGTCTTGCCAGCCTGCTTGAGATTGATAAACTTCTGTTGTAGCTCAAACTGTGCCATAACTCCATAGTACTTCGTCTTAAATCTGGCAGTGAAATTGTCCCAAGCAACAGGACTTCTGATGCCTACTTCTTCTGACTCCCACCAATCACGCACAAGGTCCTGAAGCAACAGCTTTACTAGATCCACGCGTTCTTCTGTCGGTACCTTGGCTGCTGTCAAAATAGCCTCGATGTCCTTAAGCCATGCATCTGCTGAAAATGGCATCTTCCGTGCCCTCGAAACGACGGAGGTTGTACTTGCAAAATCTGGTTGATGCTCCTGAATCAGTCCTCGCCCCTCTTTCCAAAGCCGTCTGTAATCTTTGGTTGAGTAATACATTCTGCTATTGCAACTGAGCGTGCATGCGTTGCTGGACCAACATCTGATGTTGCTGAGTAGCCATCATCCCCCTCATGATTTCCAGAAGGACGGGTGTGTCTACTGCCATGGGGGTAGGTAGAACCGTCGGTGGTGGTGGAACCTCCGGATACTGCGGTCTAGCTGCTGGTTCCACTATCACCTCTTCTTGGATGGTCTCTTGAGGTAGTACTGGCCCTCGTTGCTGATCAACAGGGTCTTGCTGTTCATGTTGCCCTTGTTGTTGCTGTCCAGCTCTGACAAATGCGGACGAAGTATGTTACGACCCGTACCCGCTTTTCGGACGCGAGCTCGTGAGCAAGCCAGCTACGCATCAAGCGGACTCCAGCCCGACTCGAATACGTAAACGTTGTCACGGCTAGGGTAAGCTGCCAAATCATGGCAAACAAATCTATATCTCAAGCCACAATAAGATAATAAACATGAATGAACACTATAGGTCGTAGTCTGCAGCCCACTAGCATAAATGTTCGATAAGACTCTAAAGGAAATAGCAAGAGTCTACAACTGAAACAAGAAGCAGGGTATCTCATGATAAGGAATGAAAAGCATGAGCGGATAATAAACACAATAGTGATACCTGAATCCCACAAGCAATATCATCATATCCGGACCCCACAAGTGTCATAATCATCCGCCATCCCGAGCTGCTAACTAACTCCACGCAATAACTAACCTGAAGAGATCATCAGGTCCTCAGGGGATATAGCAAGATACATAAAAGCATGCCTATCTAGTAGTTTATTATGCAATAAAGGAAATACAGAAAATAAACAGGGAAAGACCAGTCAGTACGAAAACACGACTATACACGACTGGAAGAACCACTACGCCTAAACGAACTGCTGGAGAAGAACAAGAGAACACGATATCACGATGTCAATAGATAACCAATCGAATACTCAAACCCTCGTCCCTAGTGTGGACTCGCAGGTTTGAACAACTACTAGCCCTCGCCCCTAGTGTGGACTCGCAGGCTAGCATCACCCTCGTCCCTAGTGTGGACTCGCAGGTGTGAACCATATACTACTAACCCTCGTCCCTGGTGTGGACTCGCAGGCTAGCATCACCCTCGTCCCTAGTGTGGACTCGCAGGTGTGAACCATATACTACTAACCCTCGTTCCTGGTATGGACTCGCAGGCTAGCATCACCCTCGTCCCTAGTGTGGACTCGCAGGTGTGGACAGATAACTACTAACCCTCGCCCCTAATGTGGACTCGCAGGTTAGCTTAACTACTAACCCTCGCCCCTAATGTGGGCTCGCAGGTTAGCTTAACTACTAACCCTCGCCCCTAGTGTGGGATCGCAGATTAGCTTCAAGAATTTTAAGGCAAGGAGGTAAAGCAGTTCCGTTATGACTTATTCATCCTATGACACGATGTGACTCAGTCCAAGTACAAGTGATGACACGACACGACTCAATCACGATACACGAGTAAACCAATCCAATATGAACTACAAAGGTAACTATGAACAAGAATTATATATACGTATATCCAACATGAACTTCAAAGCTAATTATAAACAAGGCTATATATACACTAGCAGGCATGATATACAAATCACATATAAATAATCAACTAGTAAAACTGTATAATAATATAGATATGTATGTAAATAAACTGTAGAGGGAGGCAAGGTATCTTGCCTGGAGGTTGCACGCAGATCCCACAAAATATAGTCAATTGGTAAGCCACGAAGTCCAAGTCATCACAACTGTCTCCGAAAGCTGAAACAAACATTGCCAACATTCTCAGAATAGTCAAATTAGCTAGGATTGCCTGCCCTTAAGTTTGATTCTGGACACAGGGGCAAAACGATAATTTCGAGCAAAAACGATGTCCGCCGTTGGACCCGCTTTGCACCAAAAAATGTGCCAGAGTCAATGGTCTCTAAAGTCATCAAACTACATGTCTACGGATTCGTTTTGATGATACGAACCCAACCGAATGTCCTATTTTGGATTCCGGCAGGCCGTGCACAAAATCGCCCGTTGAATCGGATCGTAGGGCCCACAAAACGACGATCCAATCAATTGTCTCAGAATCTGACCAAACTTGACATGCAGGACCAAAAAAATGATACGGTCCTGATAGAGCAAGTTTCGTCTCGATCTGACGAGCGTGCACAAAGTAATTAGGAAATTTGCACAGAGGCCGATACGGTGAATTTCGACGGATACGCATCAAATTCGTCGCGCACACGCGACCAATTTGAATTCCGTCAAAGCCCACACGACCACGAAGTCGTTACACATCTTTCGATGCCTTCGGTTCACGACCACGTCGCCCGGATTGGCGGGACGCACGTCGTATATATGAATTTTCTATGTTTTGAAAACAGGTTTTTGTCAAAGTTTGGGATCCGATTTCTCGACGTGTAGTCGATGTAATCGGGTTCTGTAAATTGGGTCGCAGAGCCTTATAGATTTGCTAGGACTGTCTTTGATTGGTTTTTGAAATACCTTAATGGTTTGTTCATAAACTCGCTTCCAAGTGGGTGTTTGGGTCATCCTTACTGTTTTCCGAAACAGTAGTTTTTGGTCGGATTCGCCTCGATTTTTTGAGATATTCCTTGGCCATCTATAAATTCTATTTGTTAGGGATCCAAGTGGGTTATGTAGGCTCTCCGGAATACTTTACGAAACATTAAACGGCAAAGTACAGGGGGAGAAATATACCTCAAAATATTGGTGTTCAGTCTGGTTGTCGCTGCGCTCTGTCTCAACTCGCGCGCGCGGCCTGGTTCGGGCGGCGGTTCCCGGCGAACGCCGACGTCGTCCTCCGGCATACATGTGCCGGAGTGGGCGCCCAGTGTAGGGGGTGGCGAGGTCGAGTTTTGTCTAGGGTTTTCTTCGTTCAAACTGTCGGTTTCTATATATATAGACATCGAGTATTTCGGAGGGGGGACTTCTGTTGTATACATACATATGACCTGGCCTGACTGCTGCTATGGGTGCTTCCTGTGTGGGTTGGGGGTCTCCTGGGTCGGGTCTGACCGGCCTGGGCTGGGCTGGGATTGATATTTCTACTTTATCCTTTTTCTTTTTCCTTATTTCTATATACCATATGTATATATATGTATATACACACACGTACGTATATATATATATACACAAACGTACGTATATATATACACACACACCATTATATATATATATATATATATATTTATATATACCTACACATATATATATGCATACACATTTATATATATGTATATATAATATGTATATATGCATATACTTTAATAAAACTAAAAATGTATTTACCCTCCTATATATATTTGTACAACATGTATTCATGTATATACCCTAATAAATTATAAATACATTTACATGCCTATATACTCAATAGATATACCCTGATATTTATACACACACATATATATATATATATATATATATATATATATATATATATATATATATATATATATATATATATATATATATATATATATATATATATATATATATATATATACCATAAATTCCATATGGACAATAAAATATTTTAAATATAATCAATATTAATATTATCTCATAGTAATACATATATTTATTTAATCACCACAAAATAATAAAATAATAATAAAATAATTAAATGGTGGTTTGGTGAACCCATACTATTCACCTTTATCCGGGTCGAAAAAAATTGTACAAATATTGTAAAATAATATTTAATAGTAAAAATACTAATTTTTGTACCATATTCAAATAATTAAAAATGTAAATTAATACTTAAAGTAATTTAGGAAATATTTGTACACACATAAAATATGCATAAATGTTCGTCTTTGGTCTCTCTACAAGATTACATGGGCTCGATTTCGGTTCGGGTCTAGTCCGAGCTAAATCGACACAAATCAGGTCTCCTATAAGTCAATAATATAATTAATAAATAATTAAAACATTCTATAGGGTTAAGTCGTAACTTGGCCTGGTTTTCCTAGTTAGGAAATTACTATGGCTCGGCCTTCCCTATCAGGGCTAACACACTAGTCAAAGCACGCCATTGCGCTATCCGTGCCACGATTCCTAGTCGCCTTGTACTCCAAAACTCCATCATGGCTAAAATCATCTACCGTAATAATTAACTAAATAATTATTTATAAAATTCTAAAATCACGATTTAAATCAAATGAATAATAATAATAAAAATATTTCAAAAAAAAATTCGGGAAGGGAGGCTACAAAGTGTCCCTAAGAAAAGGGACAAGAGAACAATCAAACGATCGGACAGGAAAGATCAATGAAGTCAAAGGATACTGGAATTGTCAAGCTGGGGTCGAGAACAACAAATCAAGAGATCAAGGGAGAACATGTGTGATTGAGACATCCTATAAATTAAAGCACTCCACAAGTCTGAAATTAGACCTGCATGGGCCACCACTAAAACCTCTGTCACGCCCCAGAATCGGAATACCGGAGAGCGGGGGAATGACTCAGCCAGTTACGTATTATGGGTAGAAGAATACCGTATAATACGATTAATGTTGTCTAACGACGAGGGGGTGCATACTACATGAAAGTCTCACTATGGTCAATTAACGTCTATTGTCTCAATCATTCAAACAAGAAGCAATAACAGAGAACATGTAAGATAAAGCAGTAAGGCGTCCCAAACGCTCATTCAAAATGTTCTTGAGATATGACTGTACAAAATATAGCCAAATGATGTAGCAGGGTATACACAATTGTTATCAGCTGCAGTCTGACTTAGTTACAATTTTGTAAAGGTAAGTGCAAGACAGTCCGACTAACATGTTGGTGCCAAACGGCAATAAGTAAAATAAGTAGTAAAACGAGCAGGGAAGCAAGGAACCCACTCGTGTCCTCCTGCGATCATTCCTCTAGTATTGACCATCTTGGAGGCGGAAGTAAGCTGAGTCCTCGGGAGCTGGCTCTAAATCTGGCCATACAAAACCAGAGAGGTTAGACCTCTAATAGCAAGTACCGCAAGGAAGCACGATTTGAGGAATTAGAACCAGTGATAAGAGTCAAGAATATGATAAATAGATCTCTGCTTGCTACTGGGGTTCGCACAACATCACGACACTCCAAGCCAACTTCCCAACCAAACAAGGACAGAAGTTGACCCGTCATGTCCTGACGTTCTGCTTATCTCAATAGTTGACAGAATAGGCACATTTCATAAACAAACCAATTTAAAACGGCCATACAACTACTACGGCTTGCTATTGTGAGTTCCAAGTTGTCTTGAAAATATGCAATAAGGGATTCCTCAGTTCCTACAATGTATAAGCAAGGCTAGTCTATCCAATAATCAATTGCGTCAATCATGAATTAGACGTGTCCCAGCGGGACGCACGTCATCAATATACATTAAATATAAGCAGATACCACTCCCTACCCGTGCGGTAGATTTGCAGTATCCGTGGGAACCAGCCGGCATGTCGGGAAACTAATAGTCCCAAGATGGCTGCCATGTAAGAACTCGAGAATCCATCCTCTCCATGCAATAGTTATTTTTATTTAGCTTAGTAGGTCCTATGTTAATAGAAATCTCATGCCGTCGATCATGATCATTCTGAATGAGTACTCTCGTGGGTATCGATGAATTTTCTATGTTTTGAAAACAGGTTTTTGTCAAAGTTTGGGATCCGATTTCTCGACGTGTAGTCAATGTAATCGGGTTCTGTAAATTGGGTCGCAGAGCCTTATAGATTGGATAGGACTATCTTTGATTGGTTTTCGAAATACCTTAATGGTTTGTTCATAAACTCGCTTCCAAGTGGGTGTTTGGTTCATCCTTACTGTTTTCCGAAACAGTAGTTTTTGGTCGGATTCGCCTCGATTTTTTGAGAGATTCCTTGGCCATCTATAAATTCTATTTGTTAGGGATCCGAGTGGGTTATGTAGGCTCTCCGGAATACTTTACGAAACATTAAACGGCAAAGTACAGGGGGAGAAATATACCTCAAAATATTGGTGTTCAGCCTGGTTGTCGCTGCGTTCTGTCTCAACTCGCGCGTGCGGCCTGGTTCGGGCGGCGGTTCCCTTCGAACGCCGACGTCGCCCTCCGGCGTACATGTGCCGGAGTGGGCGCCCAGTGTAGGGGGTGGCGAGGTCGAGTTTTATCTAGGGTTTTCTTCGTTCAAACTGTCGGTTTCTATATATATAGACATCGAGTATTTCGGTGTGGGGACTTCTGTTGTATGCATACATGTGACCTGGCCCGACTGCTGCTATGGGTGCTTCCTGTGTAGGTTGGGGGTCTCCTGGGTCGGGTCTGACCGGCCTGGGCTGGGCTGGGATTGATATTTCTACTTTATCCTTTTTCTTTTTCCTTATTTCTATGTACCATATGTATATATATGTATATACACACACGTACGTATATATATACACAAACGTACGTATATATATACACACACACCATTATATATATATATTTATATATACCTACACATATATATATGCATACACATTTATATATATGTATATATAATATGTATATATGCATATACTTTAGTAAAACTAAAAATGTATTTACCCTCCTATATATATTTGTACAACATGTATTCATGTATATACCCTAATAAATTATAAATACATTTACATTCCTATATACTCAATATATATACCCTGATATATATATATATATATATATATATATATATATATATATATATATATATATATATATATATATATATATATATATATATATATATATATATATATATATATATATATCATGGTATATATATATACCACAAATTCCATATGGACAATAAAATATTTTAAATATAATCAATATTAATATTATCTCATAGTAATACATATATTTATTTAATTACCACAAAATAATAAAATAATAATAAAATAATTAAATGGTGGTTTGGTGAACCCATACTATTCACCTTTATCTGGGTCGAAAAAAATTGTTCAAATATTGTAAAATAATATTTAATAGTAAAAATACTAATTTTTGTACCATATTCAAATAATTAAAAATATAAATTAATACTTAAAGTAATTTAGAAAATATTTGTACACACATAAAATATGCATAAATGGTCATCTTTGGTCTCTCTACAAGATTACATGGGCTCGATTTCGGTTCGGGTCTAGTCCGAGCTAAATCGACACAAATCAGGTCTCCTATAAGTCAAATATATAATTAATAAATAATTAAAACGTTCTATAGGGTTAAGTCGTAACTTGGCATGGTTTTCCTAGTTAGGACATCACTATGGCTTGGCCTTCCCTATTAGGGCTAACACACTAGTCAAAGCACGCCATTGCGCTATCCGTGCCACGATTCCTAGTCGCCTTGTACTCCAAAACTCCATCATGGCTAAAATCATCTACCGTAGTAATTAACTAAATAATTATTTATAAAATTCTAAAATCAATATTTAAATCAAATGAATAATAACAATAAAAATATTTCAAAAAAAATTTCGAGAAGGGAGGCTACAAAGTGCCCCTAAGAAAAGGGACAAGAGAACAATCAAACGATCGGACAGGAAAGATCAATGAAGTCAAAGGATACTGGAATTATCAAGATGGGGTCGAGAACAACAAATCAAGAGATCAAGGGGGAACATGTGTGATTGAGACATCCTATAAATTAAAGCACTCCACAAGTCTGAAATTAGACCTGCATGGGCCACCACTAAAACCTCTGTCACGCCCCAGAACCGGAATACCGGAGAGCGGGGGAATGTCTCAGCCAGTTATGTATTATGGGTAGAAGAATACCGTATAATACGATTAATGCTGTCTAACGACGAGAGGGTGCATACTACATGAAAGTCTCACTATGGTCAATTAACGTCTATTGTCTCAATCATTCAAACAAGAAGCAATAACAGAGAACATGTAAGATAAAGCAGTAAGGCGTCCTAAACGCTCATTCAAAATGTTTTTGAGATCTGACTGTACAAAACATAGCCAAATGATGTAGCAAGGTATACACAATTGTTATCAGCTGCAGTCTGACTTAGTTACAATTTTGTAAAGGTAAGTGCAAGACAGTCCGACTAACATGTCGGTACCAAATGGCAATAAGTAAAGTAAGTAGTAAAACGAGTAGGGAAGCAAGGAACCCACTCGTGTCCTCCTGCGATCATTCCTCTAGTATTGACCATCTTGGAGGCGGAAGTAAGCTGAGTCCTCGGGAGCTGGCTCTAAATCTGGCCATGCAAAACCAGAGAGGTTAGACCTCTAATAGCAAGTACCGCAAGGAAGCACGATTTGAGGAATTAGAACTAGTGATAAGAGTCAAGAATATGATAAATAGATCTCTGCTTGCTACTGGGGTTCGTACAACATCACGACACTCCAAGCCAACTTTCCAACCAAACAAGGACAAAAGTTGACCCGTCAGGTCCTGACGTTCTGCTCATCTCAATAGTTGACAGAGTAGGCATATTTCACAAACAAACCAATTTAAACGACCATACAACTACTACGGCTTGCTATTTTGAGTTCCAAGTTGTCTTGGAAACATGCAATAAGGGATTTCTCAGTTCTTACAATGTACAAGCAAGGCTAGTCTATCCAATAATCAATTGCGCCAATCATGAAGTAGACGTGTCCCAGTGGGATGCACATCATCAATATACATTAAATATAAGCAGATACCACTCCCTACCCGTGCGGTAGATTTGCAGTATCCGTGGGAACCAGCCGGCATGTCGGGGCACTAATAGTCCCAAGATGGCAGCCATGTAAGAACTCGAGAATCCATCCTCTCCATGCAATAGTTATTTTTATTTAGCTTAGTAGGTCCTATGTTAATAGAAATCTCATGCCGTGGATCATGATCATTCTGAATGAGTACTCTCGTACAGGGTACGATATGCATAACTCTACAACGATACCAGTGCGGCTAGGTTGTAGGTCTTACATAGCATAATGTAACAATCAAGCCTAGCCACGGAATAATCATGCCTTGACCATAAGGTGCACATGCTGCCTTTGTAAAAAAATAGGAGTCAACATGTGTCCATACGCCAATGTTCGAATCGGCTAGTCGATCACAATAGTTCATGGTTCATACATGAACGTGTCTCATTCAATTTTAATAAGACGACTAGCCAGTCTTCTAGTTCCAACTAGGAACGCATGATCAATCATTAGTCAAAGTAACAATCAATATCAATTCGGGACAAGAAACAGCCAAAAGGGCACTATGGGCGGCGGCAGATGGATACCCATCTATACGGTTGGACAAGTCAGGATCCATCTATGCGGCCTGGGAAATCGAGTCTCATACGGCTCGGAAATCAGGTCTCATGTGGCCAGCAATCGAGTCTCATGTAGCTCAGCAATCGAGTCTCATGCAGCTCAGCAATCGAGTCTCATGCGACACAGAAATCGAGTCTCATGCGGCTCGGCAATCGAGTCTCATGCGGCTCAGCAATCGGGTCTCATGCGGCTCAGGATGATTGGGTCTATGCGGCTCAATGCCATACGGCCAGGGTTTCCATGCGGCCGAAGGAGACTGATCCTTATGCGGCTCAGGTTCATCTCAGCCATGTGGCAAGGAAAAGACAGGGCTCATACGACCAGGAAATAACAAGCCTTATGCGGCTGAGATGAGAGGAGTCTCATGCGGCAGAGAAACATAAGCTTATGCGGCAGGGATGATCATGCGCTCATGCGGCCAAGTTAACCCGGCCATGCGGCTAAGGGTAACATGCGGCCAGGAGACTTGCCGCATGAAAGAATCATACGGTCAAGCACTAGTGTTCTTCTCCAATTTTCGAGAACAGGACCATGGAAGCCATTGCTTCCAAGCTCTCTAAATCCTTCATTCCAAGCCCAAATATGGACTTCTATAGGTCAAAATGGGGTAGAACGAAGTTCTCTACAACATTGAACCATCAAAACTTGAAAATAATAAGGTTAAATAGATCAAAATTCAAGAAATCCGAAAATGTAATAAAGTTAGATCTATATGAAATGAGCCATGAAAATAAAAAATGCTAAGTACTAAAGTGTCATAGAATCTCGTAAGGAAGACAATGGAACAACAAAATTGAAGATCCATCACGAAGCAAGTTGTACTTGCCTAAGCTCTCAGGTTGGTGGGAGAGTAATGGAGGAAGAAGAAGAAGTAAATTAGAGTAATAAAGAGAGAGAAAAGTAAAAAAGCATAAATATCAAGCCCAAGTCAAATCTCTACCACCCATTCCTTCCTACAAGATCTAGGCCATCATCCCTCATCATGATGAACCAAACTAAACCAAGTTGGTTCAACATGGACAAAATAAACCAAGATCTTAAGCAAAAGCAAAAATTAAAAATACAGAAAAATTAATTTGCATGAAATTACAGAATAAATGCAGGATAAGAATTAAATAAATACACTCAAGCAATACACGTATTAAAATACGTATTTTAGGAACGAGAAGTGACATCTCTACCCTCCTTAGAAAAATTCCGTCCTCAAAATTTTAAATCCAAGCAGGATAGAAACATCAAAGCTAACTAATCCAAGTACAAGCAATTTTAGTGAACAAGTAGTCATTTTACAATATCAATAGCAAGTAATATATCTATACTTACCAATCTATGATATTAAGCAATTTCTACTCATAGGGTGATAAGCATGAGAAATTAGGACAATCAAGGTACACGGAAAGAAATATACCTTATGAGTCAAACAGGTACGGATACCGTGATCGGATATCATCCTCACGTTCCCATGTTGACTCTCCTAAGGAGTGATGACCCCAAGCAACTCGGACAAGGCTAATTGTTCGGTTCTTGAGTATCTTCTTTCTTCGGTCCAAAATGGACACATGCTGCTCCTCGTAAGATAGGTTGGTACCAACAACCAGCTCAGAATGATCGAAGATATGGCTTGGTTCCGATACATACCTTCGCAACTGAGATACATGAAACACATCGTGTACCTTGTATAACGAAGGTGGAAGGGATAAATGATAAGTAACATTGCCTACCCTATCAAGGATAACAAATGGGCCCACGTACCGTAGACTCAACTTCTCGCGAACGCCAAATCTAATGACCCTACGAGTAGGTGAGATCCGCAAGAACACGTGGTCCCCAACAGAGAACTCTAACGGTCTACGATGCTGTCTGCCCAATGACGGTGTCGATCTTACGTAACTCGAAGTCGCTCTCTAATCTCCTTCACCACTTCAACCGTCTGAACAATCAATTCTGGGCCTAACATCTTCCTCTTTCCTATGTCATCCAATGCTAGTGGCGACCTGCACTTCTTACCATATAGTGCTTCAAATGGTGCCATCTGGATACTAGCTTGATAGCTATTGTTGTACGAGAATTCGACTAAGTACAGGTGACTCTCCCAAGATCCTCCAAAATCTAGGGTGCAAGCTCGTAACATATCTTCTAAAGTCTGAATTGTTCTTTCTGATTGCCCGTCTGTCTGTAGGTGGTAGGCCGTAGTAAATCTTAACTTGGTACCCAGGCTATGATGTAAACCCTTCCAGAAATGTGACGTAAAACGGGTATCTCTATCTGATACAATACTGACTGGGACCCCATGCTGCCTGACTATCTGCTGCATATACAACTCTGCCAACTTTTTTGTAGATTGACCTACTCTAAAAGAAAGAAAATTTGCCACCTTCGTAAGCCGATCTACGATCACCCAAATAGCATCCTTACCACTTGGTGATCTCGGTAAACCGGTCATAAAGTCTATTGTGATATGTTCCCACTTCCATTCCGGGATGGGAAGCGGCTGTAATAATCCAGCTGGCCTCTGTTGTTTTGCCTTCACTTGCTAACGTATTAAGCAACGCGAAATGAATCTAGCTATCTCTCTCTTCATTCCGTTCCACCAGAAGTGCTGCTTAATATCTTGGTACATTTTGGTCCCTCCCGGGTGTATAGAATACTGAGAACTGTGGGCTTCCGCCATAATCTCCTGTCTGATATCTCCACTAGGCACGTATAGACGTGATCCAAATCTAATTGTACCATCCTCATGAATTTTTATCTCCTTCCTGAGTCCTGACTCACATTCTGTCCTAAGCTTCTGAATCTTCGGGTCCTGCGCCTGAGCTGCCTTGATCCTGTCTACTAAGTCGGATTGAACTCATAGACTTGCCAGAATTCCTCCATCACTAGGAAGTATAACCTCGATGCCCATCTCCTGAAGATCTTCTAAGATATGTTTCTGTGATGTCAACATAAATGTGCCGCCTTTCCTGCTAAGAGCATCTTCTACCACGTTAGCCTTGCCTGGATGATACTGAAGCTCTACGTCATAATCCTTGATCAATTCTAACCATCTTCTCTGTCTTATGTTCAGTTCCTTCTGACTAAAGATGTACTTCAGACTTTTGTGGTCTGTGTACATGTCTACTCGATCATCGTACAAGTAATGTCTCCAAAGCTTCAAAGCAAATACTACTGCCGCCAACTCCAAGTCATGAGTTGGATAATTCTTCTCGTGGTCCCGAATTGCCTAGACGCATATGCTATCACCTTTCCATGCTGCATTAGGACACACCCAAATCCGTTTCCAGACGCGTCACAATATACTGTAAAACCTTCGGGTCCAACTGGCAATGTAAGAATAGGTGCTGATATCAACTTCTGCTTTAAACTCTCAAACGATGCCTGGCATTCTGTCGACCAGACGAATGGCACATCCTTTCGTGTCAAGCGGGTCATGGGTGCTGAAAGTCTTACAAAATCTGATATGAACCTTCTGTAATACCCTGCCAATCCTAAGAAACTTCGCACATCTGCTACAGTCTTAGGCATTGGCCAACTTTCTATTGCTTCTACCTTCTTGGGATCTACTGCAACTCCAGCTCCTGATATGATGTGCCCTAAGAATGAAATGCGGTCTGACCAAAACTCACATTTGCTGAGCTTGGCGTACAACTGGTTCTCTCTCAGAACCTGCAACACTTTTCTGAGGTGATCTTCATGCTCTTCTTCACTAGCTGAGTACACGAGAATGTCATCGAGGAACACAACGACAAATTTATCCAAATATGGCATAAAGATACGGTTCATCAAATCCATAAATATTTCTGGAGCATTGGTCAAACCAAACGGCACAACTAGGAACTCGTAATGCCCGTACTTCGACCTGAATGCTGTCTTGGAAATATCCTCTTCTCGAACTCTAACTTGATGATACCCTGACCGAAGATCTATCTTGGAGAAAACTCTAGCTCTGCTCAACTGATCAAATAAGTCATCGATCCTTGGTAGTGGGTACATGTTCTTTACGGTTGTCGCGTTGAGTTTTCTGTAGTCAATACACAATCTTGATGACCCATCCTTCTTTCCTACTAGTACTACTGGTGCTGCCCATAGTGACTCGCTGTCTTGAATAAATTTCTTCGCCTTCAGTTCCTCTACGTGCTGATACACCTTGGCCTGCTCTGAATCTGACATTATGTAAACTCGATCCGATATTGGTTTAGTTCCAGGTGCTAATTCTATACTGAACTCAATATCCCTAATGGGTGGTAGACCTGGAAGTTCCTCGGGAAATACGTCGATGAACTCGCCAACTACCTTCGGGACTTGAACTTCTTTCATTGCCGCTACTACTCCTTTTTCTTCTTGAGATGCCCCTGATCTGACTAAGGTAAACTGCTCCATGCCTGGAATATTAAAAGATACACTCCCTCTACGGCAATCTATTATGGCACAACTGTCTTTCAGCCAGTCCATGCCTAGGATAACGTCGAAATTATTCATAGAAAATTCTATCAACCTGGCGGGTAAGGAACTCCCGCACACTACAATACTACATGCTAGAATAACTCTACTAACTCTTACGAGCCCATTACCAGTGAGTATATTCAACCTCCCTGGCAATGCTTCAAATTCCACTCCTAGTCGTCTCATAAATTGTGCAGATATAAAGGAGTGTGATGCTCCTGAATCACACTGCACCACTAGTCAGGTTGTACCATATATCAGACTGCGTCCAGTTACATTGTGCCAAGATTTATATGGCGTCTGACATTCAATGGCCATCATTACCTGACAACACTGACAACTGATACCACAGTGAACGAGGAAAATCTCTTCGAATCCTGTGAATTGTGTCGCTCAAGGGGAGTTGGTTAACAGCTGTCCTGTACGCTTTGTAAGTTGCGCCTAGGCACAATCCAGACAAAATCCTTAGTTGCGCCTAGACGCAATCTGAATGACTTCTGCTCAAAGGCTGCCATGTGTTTAGGCGCAGCCCAAATCAAGCGCAGTTTGACTCGTTGACTGAAGGTCGCACAACCTGATAAAGTTGAGACAACTTACATTCTAAAGCAGGATGACGTGGCACACATGCCACTAATCTTTCAAGACGTGTCTACTATCGTGTACACGACCACGCGCATCTCAATCACATGATGCCACGCGTCTAAATACAGTTAGTACACGACTTAACAACTGAATGAAAGTTGGCGCAACAGGAGGTTGGCGCAACCCAATGTGGCACAATCCAGCCTCACGCACATCAAAATAACTGCTAAAACAGTTATTTTTTGAACTCTATAAATAGAGTTTCCAATCATTGTGAGATGATCAGATACATACGCACAGAGATCAAGAACTCTTGTAAAATTGCTGCTGCATTCTCCAGAGGCTACAGTCTTCAAGTTCACATAGTCCAAGGGATAAAGTGATCGTCTTCTGATCAGATTCCTATAGTTGTACTTCTCCAGAAATCATTGTACTCTTGTAATCTTTTCTCAATTTGTTATAAAACTTTTATTTTTGCAAACAGTTATAGACTAGTTTACTTGTTGCTGTCACGATATATCACGGATTAGTACTATATGGATCTCTTCATGCGATGTTATCCCCTCGGATACATCGGCTATATTGTGCTCATGTACTTTATCATGTGCATCGTCTACTCATTGTATTCGTACTTATTCACGTATACTCATGTGACATTCATGTACACTCATGATCATGTGAGCCTTCATGTATAACCTAGTGTGCATATGGACTAGCTATCCATGTGACGCACTACTTTCATGTGCAATAACATAACCTGGATAGATCCTTGTGTACTGATTGGAACAGGAGGAGTATTTATTTGGTTATGTGATCTACACCATTTCATGTATAACTCCAAACTAGATTTAAGTCATGTATAACCAAAGCCTATTTACATAACCAAACATGTGCTCTGAATCACATAGTTAGCTCAGTTTTCTTATCTATATCATGTATATCTATTTCTACTATATCATGTTCTTTTTTTTACAGTCTCTTTACTATTTCTTTATCAGCAGTTCATGTATATTATTCTATAGCTTGTTTCATATTTCCTTTCATGTTATGAACTGTGTGAGAGATATGTATTCGTTCCTGTCATGACTGGACCGTTGACAATATTACAGATGATGTGGATTACTGTGACACTTACTATGGAGCAGGCCTAGTTGACACAGGTGACCTGGACCCTCAGCAGGATCCAGTAGTCACTAAGGACTTGCCATGAGTTAGATTAGACTGTTATTATTATCTAGTTATGAGACTTTGTGATTGTATTAAGATTTATTATGGTGTGGTTTACACCAGGATTATTATTATTATTCATTTTGTGACTCTCTGTTGAGATTATCTTTCTTCCATTATATCTTAGTTATTGTGATTGAGTAGTACCATTTATATATTATTCTCCGTTCGGAGTATTTACTAGATTGTGTTAGATATTGGATCCAGGACAGCGTTCTACCGCCGACACTGCGGCATAGGCTGGACGTACCCACGTCTCGTGCCCTTACACTGGGTGCGGGTCGTGACACAACCCAGACCTCTTTTGTACTTCTTTTTGCTTCTTTCACATGCTTCACTCCTTTTCTAGCTCCACCAACATAAATACACAGCAAATATGGTTGCTTCAGGATGGCTTATGTTGACCAATTTTAGCCTTTGGAAGTGGGATCCGAACAAATATTGTATAATTATTTTTTTAAAGTTAGTACATCCATACTATTATATACTTCAAATACTATGGTTATTTGGATTACATAGATCTTTGTTTAAATTATTATTTATATAGGGATAATAAAGTCATTTGCACTCTCTACTAATTTGAATTATAAACTAATCGTAACTTCCTCATCACTTAGGACCGTAACTTTTGTTCTCTCTCTTTCTCGCTCTATCTCTCCTTCTCTAATCTTCTCTTTTCTTATTTCTCACTTTTTTTGACACTTATGTATTTTTTTTATGTTGTGCAGCATCTAAGAAAATAAAAAGAAGGAAAGTTTCTCTCTTACTCTTTTTCTCACCTTCTCCAATCTTCTCTTTTTTCATACTTAAATATTTTTGTTTTCTGTTTTGCAGCATCTAATAAAATAAGAATTTAAGGAAAGAAGAGGAAACAAAGTTATCTAAACAACTCATGCTGACTTCGAATTGGTTAGTATATATTACTTTTATTGATTTTTCTACATAGAACATCAAAATTATTTATCGTTATTTATATTTATCATCTCCAATTCTCAAGAATTAAAACGAAAATATCAATACTTTTTTTTGTATCGATGTTTTTATTTTTTGCTTCTTCGCTCTTGCGAACTATCACTCTTGCAAACTTATGAGTAAGAAAGTTGGTATGTATTTGACATCTTTCATTCTATATAATAATTGTGCAAGAAAACATTCTATCATGTTTTCCATATCAAAATTCTAATGTTTAGTGTAGGCATATCAAATCTACTTCAATAGACTTTATTTTAATTAGACTATTTAAATTACCAACTTTCTTAATTGGATAAATTTTTAATTATATTAACTTAACTTTAAAATTAATTTACAGTAGACTATATTAAGATACCGTTATAATATTTAAGTATTTTTTTAAAAAAAGTTGTCTTCAAATTTAGAATAGTATAATTAACAATAGATTAAATTTCTAGATTATCCTTAATTTTAAATAATTTTTTTTAATAGATTAGATGAAAGTAGACTACATAAACTCTTATGAAATTGGATTGGATTAGGTTTAAATTAAATTTTTAGTTACAAATTTTAAACATGGCAAGAACATTCATTCATATTATTTTTTAAATAGCAGATTAAATTTTAGATAATAGATTTAATTTTAAGTTAGATTAGATTAACTTCAATTTGAAATTATATTAAAGTTAAAACTTAAATTTTTAATAGATTAGAAGAAAGTAGACTACATTAAAAAAAAAATTAATAAGATGATATTAACATGTCTAACATTAGAAAATCTATCGATGGAGAATAATTTTTTAAAATAACTTTGGTTGTATGTTATCTTTGCTACATAAAATGGTATCAACATTTATAAAAATACGTTGCACATGCATCGCATGTGCGAAGACACTAGTAACAATTAATATAATTATGATATATTTAATTATAGTAATGTGCTTTAAATGAATTTAAAAGATTTTTTGAATTTTAATTCAATAAAAGCTAATTACAATTTGATATATTTAATTAAATTATTTTAGATGTAATTTAATTTGTCTTTAATATATTTTTGTTCATTTATGATAAATTAATTTATTTTATTTTAGAAATTTTTGTTGGTGCTTTCTTTACATGGAGAGAGCTTGCTTTCAACGTGCCTTGTAAAAGTTTAGTCCCACATCGGAAATGCACCATGAGTTATCTCAACATATATACTTGGTTGTGTTGTTGAGAGATGCACATGGGGTGGTGACCCTAAGGAGGGAACCATGTGGGTGATTTTACTAGGAGGTAAGAATAAGGCTCCAAGGATTAAGCATTAATGCTTTTGTCATTCTCTTGGATTAATTCCATTTGGAGCTAAGCCCCAAAGGGGCTTAGCGACTCGGACTCGGACTCATGAGGCGTAATGTGGCATTTTGTTGGCGCACTTAGCACGTCAGCAGTCATGCGGCTCATATGCGGCCACATGCGGTCTCATACGGTCCATGCAGCTCATGGAGGGCTCCGCTGACTGTGCAGACTACAAGTCAGTTATGGAAAGACTGATTCAATGTAATTAATTCAGATCCACTTTTTGTGAGATTTGATTCAATCTTTCCATAAGATTTGAATTAATTTCGTTACCATCTTTGTGGGATTTGAATTAATTTTGTTTCATCTTTGTGGGATTTGAATTAATTTCGTTTCCATCTTTGTGGGATTTGAATTACTTTTGTTTTCATCTTTGTGGGATTTGAATTAATTTCGTTTCCATCTTTGTGGGATATGAATTAAGTTCGTTGCTATCTTTGTGGGATTTGATTCAATCTTTCCATAACTGAAGAGGCGGCTAGGGTTTCCACCCTCTCTCTATATATACTCTCTTCTGGCCTCCTTTGTGGAAGACTACGAATTTTATAAGTCAGAAAAGAGAGAGAGAGAGAGAGGGAACTGCTGCCGCCATTGCATGTCCATCCGAGGAGTCAGAACAGAGGTGACTTCGAGCGTTCCACAAGTTCTTCAACTTGCTGGTTCCTGGAAGCAATTCGTGTGGGGCGAATCTTGCTTTGAGCAACGGTGTTTTGACACCCCAGCAACTTTTCTTCATCTCATCTTTCTCTAGATTATTGTAACTCGTTCTGTTCCAATTGCAACACGTTTGCAAAGAAGAACGAGAGATCTTCTCTTCTCTATTTCCCTTTTTCATATTTTAATCTGGCTATTTGGTTTTTTGTATCTTCGTAGATCTTGAGTTTGATCACTACAAAGTTTTGTGTGACTCTCAGATCTCGATTGCATCAGTTTTTCATCTTTGATCAAGCCCCGGGACTAACAATCTCAAAGCAAGATCCTTGTAGATGGAAAACATTAATGCTTCGCTCGTCCAATCGGACTACTGCAAGTTGGAAAAGTTCGATGGAGAGCATTATCAAGTCTGGAAGAGGAAGGTTTATCTAACTCTTCAACTCAAAGACGTTGATCATGTACTGTTGGAGGAAGAACCTTCTGTTCCAGACACTGGGTCTACTGCCGCTATCAATGCGGCTACCAAACTCCAGGCTAAATGGAGAAGGGAAAATAGCATCTGCAGGCTTCTCATCCTGAATGCTATGGAGGATTCCCTGGCAGAATCCTACTCAAAGAAGGAATTTGCCAGAGACATATGGGAGTCTGTAGAAAAACTGTATGAAGAAGACAAGAACATGAGCAAGATGTTTGTGGTTGAAAAATATCACAAATTGCTCTTTGAGGACGAGAAGTCCATGTTGCCACAGGTGAAGAAATTTCTGAAGCTGCGTCAGAAACTGGAAGACGAAGAGATGCCCCTTCCCGACAAGTTTGTCGTTGGAGGGATCGTCTCAAAACTTCATGCTGGATGGAGTACCTTCTATGCAAGGATGCTTAGAAAGAAGCTAGACATTAGCTTGGGAGATCTACTTCAAGAGATCCATGTTGAGGATGAGATGCGTTCCCAACAGAAGATGGACACTCTGTCCAAACAGTTGGCTAAGGCCAATCTAGTGCAGACGAGAGATCCCAAGGGAAAGCAGGCGGCTTCTCATCACAAGAAGAAGGACTTCACCAATCTAAAAGTGAAGGGTCCTTCATTCAAGCAACAGAAGTCCAAGTCCCAAGTGACTTGTTTCAATTGTGGCAAGAAAGGCCACTACAAGAGTGAATGCAGATCCAATCCTAAACAATCAGAGAAAGGTGAGCCTAGTAAGGTTTCATTGGTTTCTAACATTGTTGCTATGATCGCACAGGTCACAACTGTGGGGGTTGACTCTGACTGGTGGATAGACACTGGTGCGACTTGCCATGTCTGTTCTGGCAAGGAATGGTTCGTCACGTACCAGCCGATATCTGAGAAGGTTGTCATGGCGAACCAGGCCCAAGCTGAAGTTCTGGGGATCGGGACTGTGGAGCTGAAACTCACTTCTGGGAACACTCTGACGCTTCAAGGTGTGAAGCATGTTCCGGTGATTGCCAAGAACCTGATCTCTGGGAGCCTGCTCTGTAATGCAGGCTTGAGGATGGACATCAATGCTGGTCAGATGGTGATGTCCAAGAAGGGAACATACTTCGGGAAGGCTTATCAAACCGAAGGGATGTTTAAAATTCAGCTTGTCAGCCAGTTTAATGACATTAATGCAGTTGCATTTTCTGATTATTCTCTTGAGTTGTGGCATAATAGACTAGGACATGTTTATTATAAAAGAATTAACAAAATGACAAGTCTAGGACTTATCTCCAAATATGGGGGTAAGGTAGAGAAGTGTGAAGTATGTGCTCAGACAAAGATCACAAGGAAACCCTTTCATCGGGTCAATCGAAGCACAGATCTTCTGGAGTTGGTGCACTCTGATATCTGTAACTTCAAACATTTCTCTTCGAAGGTCGGGATAAAGTATTTCATAACCTTCATCGACGACTTCTCAAAATACGCGTTCGTCTACTTGCTCAAGACTAAAGACGAAGCTTTCGAGAAGTTCAGAGAGTTCAGGGCCGAAGCTGAACGACAGACTAGACAACAACTCAAGAGGTTGAAAAGAGATCGAGGTGGGGAGTACAGGTCTCATGAATTCATATTGTTCTGCAAAGAACATGGAATAATAAACGAGACAACTGCTCCGTATTCTCCTCAATCTAACGGAGTAGCGGAGAGGAAGAACAGAACGTTGACAGAAATGATGAACTCAATGCTGCTAACCGCGGGTCTTCCTGTCACGATCCGCACCCTAGAATAAGGGCACGAGACGTGGGTACGTCCAGCCTACGCTGCAGTGTCGGTGGTAGAACGCTGTCCTAGGTCACAACATCTAACAGTTGAAGGTAAAAACAGTTATACTCCCCGAATGGGGGTGACATAATAGGATATATCTCGATCACAGGTAAGGTAGAACATGCAAGGAAGATAGATAGATAATAAGATGCAAGATCCAAATCTACAAGAAATACAGATAAAGAGAGAGAGCTAAGTGTCTATAATAAACTCCACAACATCCAGACATATTACAGATCCCAAATGTATATACAACTCAACTCCAAATACTATGAAATAAGATAAGCTAACTATGGAGCAACTGTCTCTACTGCTAAGGGATCCGACTGGAAGTCCGGATCGCAAGTGTCCTCTAAGGCTGTCCCATAGTAAGTGTCTAAGCAGGCCTCCTCCTCATCCTCTGTAAAATTTTTAACAGGTCCAGTCAGGACAGGAACGAGCACATATCTCTCAAACAGTTCATAGCAGGTTAGGAGTATAAATCATGCAATAGAGTAAAATACAGGAAGTGCTGAATGGAAGTACAAGTAAACAGGAGATATTTTGTAACTGAAAGTAAATACATGATAATAGAGACTGTAAGTGACTACATGATTTAGAGTACAATATGGTTATGTAAACGGCTTAGGGGCACATGAATACAAATAAGGAGGCACATGAATACAGCTACTGGAGATAGTGTTCACATAACCAATGCTACTCACCCCGCCCCAATCAATACACAAGGATCCATTCAAGTTACGTTATAAGCACATGAATACAGCTAAGGGTACGTGAACTCATGTAATGAGTAGTACATGAGGCACGTGATAAAGCACATGAAAGCACATGAGAACATGTAATAACATAAACTAGTACGAGTACAAGGAGTACCTGATACACATGATAAAGTACATGAACATGAAATACCCGATGCACCCGTAGAGGGATAACATCTCAGGAAAGGATCCATATAGTACTAATCCGTGAAGATACGTGTCAGCATCATGTAGAGTAATCTAGAGCAAGAATATAGTCCAGACAGGTATGAAAAGATCAGAAAATGTACTCGCCTGCTAACTGAATGTCCGAGATGAAAGTACTGTCCGAGGAGTGGTGTCTGGCTCCTATTTAGAACAGTATAAGTCACAACAAGTCCAGAATAGTAATGAAATGCACTACAATGCGTTCTACATGAATCTAGGTCAATCTAGACCAAAGTCAACTCTTGGTCAACTCTGGTCAACCCTAGAAGTCAAACTAGGTCAAATTATGGTCAACTAGGTCTAACCAAGTCTCACTAGGTCAAACAAGCTATTCTAGGTCCTATCAAGGCTAACAGTCTATTCTAGACTCCATACTAGGCATACCATGCCATAGGCAACCCATAACTCATATCTACATGTCAAATCATAAGTCTAACTATAATACACACATTAATATATCATACAATCTAATATAGGATTACACCTATCATGTAGGCTACCTATAATATATATATATATATATATATATATATATATATATATATATATATATATATATATATATATAAATGTACAAAAAAAAAAAAAAAAAAATATATATATATAAATGTACAACACATATATAATATATATATAGGATATATATGTATCTATTCATCTCAAAACCTATACATGTATATGTGACACTAGTGCTCATGTGTGTGTGTGTGTTAGGCTAGAGGGTGTCAATAGGGAAAATCAGTGAGTAATTAACCTGAAATCAGTTAACAGTGCAACACAAAGTAATAGGACACAGGGAAAAGAAACAGTGGCAGTGGTGGGTGTTTGTGAAATCCTGAAACAGTGCATACATATGTGCTAATGTGTGTGTGAGTCTAGAGAGTGAGGGTGTGAGGATGTGGTGTCACATGAAATCAGGAAGGGTCAGTAACCCCCTGTGTATGTCCTGAATACAGGAAACAGGGAAGGGACAATGATGCAACCGGTAGGTGTGTGTGTGTATTCAGAAAATGAGAAAACAGTGTGACATACACAATATGGCAAAATAGGATAAAACAGTGAGGAAAATGAAGAACAGTGGCAGTGTAATAGTGGCATTGTTTAAGGATAAATCAGTGAATATAGTTCAAGAAGGGACAGGGAACCAATTCCAGGTTGTAGAATTATTTCAGTTCAGTCCCATATATTAGATTAACACAAAAATCATTTAACAGTTCAAAGAAACAGTCTAGGTAAAGCAGGAAATCAATTCAAAAATTTCAATTCAGGTTTTATAGGGATTAACCCATTCCAATACAATTCAGTTAAAAGGGAAAAACTGGAAAAATATCAGTGAAGTTAATATTGGAACTTAGTTCACAAACTCAGTTTTAGAAAGAAGTACCAATCCCAGTTCCTATCAGTTCAGTCCATAGTTCCTTAACAACTGGACTCAAACAACCAATGCACATTCATTCAATACAGGTTCTTTAATGAGGAACCAAATTCTCAGGTAATGGGAAGTAAACTCAGTTCATAGTTTGAAGGGAAGGAAATCAATCCCAGTTCACAGTTAAGCTAAAACCAAACCTCATTCAATTCCCAGTTTCAGTCTCAGGTTATTAGATAACCTTCCCCCCCCCCCCCCCATTCTCAGGTAATAACACAGAACTCAGTTTCAGATTTTTGAAACCACACACTATGACAAAATCCTATTTTCAATTCCAAAAGCCTATTTCGAATGCAATACTGAACTAACATGAGCAACCAAATATGTGGGGACATATAGCAGTGAACAACAGTAAACAAACAAGGAATCAAAAGTTAGGAGAAAATGGGAAAACCCATGTATCAGCTATGTATCAGAAAAATGCAGTAAATTCCCAATTCGAACCCAATTCTTCCCATTAAACCTAATCTAACATGTAAACCTAGTCTAACATAGATTATACATGATATATAGGATCTAGTTAATCAATTAAAACACAATTTAAAACTATTTAAATGAATTAAATAGAGAACACAAAACACTGTGCACAGAACCGCACAGTTACAACACGTGCACACGCAAATACATGTCCGACACGACACAAGGACTCGTGCAACTCGAGGAACCTCGTGTCAGTCATGGACACAACGTGTGTGTCGAATCTCGTGGGTCGAAGTGTAGTGTGCACTGCACACCAAGCCCCGAGTACCAGGGCATTAAACCTGCTAGCGCGTGCGTGTGGGCACCGCGTGTCCACGCGTCTGTGGCGACACGACGCGACACAAGAACGTGCTCAGTGCACAAAAAATCCATAAGCGAGATGAAGACCTAGCTTTCTATTCAAACACAATCCACAAAATCAAACGAAATGCCCTTTGAGGCATTTCGTCGAACACGTTCCTATACACGTTGATACGTGTCCATACGGACACGTAAAGGGCTCAAAATCTAGGGTTAGCCTATCCTACTGTTAGGTTAGGGCTAGGGCATCCTAGAAATGCAATAAAACCAAGAATTTATGGAAGGAATTGAAATATACCTATGGTTGTTGCAAAGCTCAAAAAAAACTCAATGGAGATGGTTCCTCAAGCCACCAAAACTTCCTCAAATTGTGTCCTTCCTGAAAATACTCAACACCAACAGCAAGAACAGTAAAATTAGGTCCTAATGCAATTGGTTTGGAGGAAAAACGAATTAAAATAGATTTTTTAGGGATTAGGGAAGATAGAGACTCACCTCTTCCAAAATAGCAAATAATTCCTAAAGACGCTAGCCCTAATTTCTAGGAGGGGATTAAATAGGGGGAAAGGATCAATGATGGCTGCCATGGGCTGATTAGGGTTAGGGTTGGTTCATGGTGTGGGCCTATGGGCTATTAAGCCTTAAGTCACAAGTCATGACTTGTGAAATCACAAGCCATTCCTTAAACAATTCAAATCCTATTTTCCCAAAATAAATTCTAATGGGTTAATTATCACTAACTTAAGTCAACCTAGGTTTCCATATCCTAATCACATAGTCATGACCTAGGTTAGTCTCTAGGTTAGTCTCCAAAGTCAACATAAGTCAAAGTCAACTAAAACACCAAAATCAATTATACTAAAAATCTCTAAAAAATCACATTAATTCTAATAAATCTAAATAATACATAATAATTCCAAATAATTCCCAAAATTTGAAAATGACCAAAATATCCTCAAGCTAGAAAAGTGGTAGTGACAAATCTACCCTCCTTAAAATAATTTCGTCCTCGAAATTAAAGGCGAAACTAACTGCTGAGAAGGATAGAAAAGTATACCTCAAGGTCCAAAAAGATAAGGGTACCGTTCGCGCATCTCATCCTCCCGCTCCCAGGTCGACTCTCCTGGAGAATGATGCCTCCATGCGACGCGTACCAAGGGTATCACCTGGTTCCTCAATACCTTCTCTCGACGATCCAGAATCTCCACAGGCTGCTCTGGATAACTGAGAGTAGGTCCAACCTCAATCTCCGAATGATCGAGCACATGGCTGGGGTCAGCCACGTACCGTCTCAACTGTGATACGTGGAATACGTTGTGAACTCCCACTAGTGCAGGTGGCAAGTCTAGCCTGTATGCCACGTCACCGACTCTCCCGCTAATAACGAAAGGGCCGATGAAGCGCGGGCTAAGCTTCCCACCTCTACCAAAACGTATCGTACCACGAGTCGGAGATATCCGCAGAAAAACCATGTCTCCAACCTAATCACAAGCAAGGTCTCAAGTTACTAAAAATCAAACACGATCAATCAAATAAAACAAAATACAACCTACTTCTAATCCTATCTCTAAATCTGTACCTCAAACTCCAGCGGCCTCCGGTGGCTATCGGCCCAGTGTCGATGTCTGTCCTGCGCCACGCGAAGTCTGTCCCGGATGAGCTTCACCTTCTCGGCTGCGTCAACAACCATCTCTGGTCCCAGTAAAGCTCGCTCTCCAACATTATCCCAAGATAAGGGTGTACGACGCCTACGCCCGTACAGAGCCTCAAACGGTGATATTTCAATGCTGGCCTGATAACTGTTGTTGTAAGCAAACTCCACCAAATATAGATGATCCTCCCAGGAACCTCCAAAATCCAGGACGCACGTCCGTAGCATATCCTCAAGGGTCTGAATAGTCCTCTCTGACTGTCCGTCCGTCTGGGGGTGGTATGCAGTACTAAACTTGAGCTGAGTGTCCAAACTAGTCTGCAGACTCCTCCAGAAATGGAAAGTAAAGCGACTATCCCGATCTGAGACTATGCTAACGGGAACTCCGTAAATCCTGACTATCTACCTCATATACAACTCCGTAAGCCTCTCTGTAGACGTACCCACCTTGAATGGCAAGAAGTGGGCCAATTTGGTCAACCTGTCAACGATGACCCAAATCGCGTCTTTCCCTCCTGGCGTACGTGGTAACCCAGATACAAAATCCATGGTAATATGTTCCCACTTCCACTTTGGAATGGGCAACGGCTGCAATAATCCTTCGGGCCTCTGCCTCTCTGCCTTGACCTGCTGACAGATCAAGCATCTAACTACGAAGTGGGACACCTCCCGCTTCATCCCGTACCACCAGACATGCTCTCGCAGATCCCTGTACATCTTGTTGGCACCAGGATGTATAGAGTACTACGATCTGTGAGCCTCCTACATGATCTGCTCTCTGAGCTCCCCGCTAAGCACATATAACCGAGAACCGTGCCTCAGGACACCATCCTTTGCAAGTGAAAACTCGCCATCCTCCAATCCTGTACTGATCTGCTCTCGGATACACCGCAGAGCCACATCCTCGAACTGTGTCGCCTTGATCCTGTCTATCAAGTCCGACTGTATCTGAAGGCCCCATAACTGCATCTGCACCCCTAGCACAATCACCTCAATCCCAAGGCTCTCCAAGTCTGCAAGCAAATATCGATCCATAGTCAAACACATGGCTGTCGGATACCTACTCAAGTCATCGGCAACCACGTTGGCCTTCCCTGGGCTATACTGAAGTGAGATGTCAAAGTCCTTCATCAACTCTAGCCATCTGCGCTGTCTCATGTTGAGCTCTTTCTGTGTAAACACATACTTCAAGCTCTTGTGATCTGTAAAAATGTCCACCCTCTCGCCATACAGATAGTGCTTCCACAACTTCAAAGCAAAAATCACCGCCGCCAGCTCCAGGTCATGGGTAGGGTAGTTCTTCTTATGGGGGACGTAATTGTCTGGAAGCATAGGCAATCACCTTCCCATGCTGCTGCAAGACGCAATCCAGCCCCTTCCCTGAAGCATCACTATAAATAGTGAATCCACCCGATCCTGAAGGCAATGTCAGAATTGGAGCTGTCGTAAGCCGCTTCTTCAACTCATCAAAAGCTGTCTGACACTCCTCTGACCAAACAAACTCAGTATCCTTTCGGGTCAACCGAGTCAACGGCTCTGCAACCCGGGAGAAATCCTGTACAAATCTCCTATAGTATCCTGCCAGCCCCAGGAAACTCCTGATCTCTGCCACTGAAGTCGGCGATATCCAAGCCTCAACTGCTACAATCTTCTTGGGGTCAACTGAGATACCATCTCCAGTCACCACATGTCCCAAGAAGTCCACCCGGTCCAAAAAAAACTTACACTTGGAGAGTTTCCCATAAAGCTGCTCCCTCCTGAGAGTCTCTAGCACTATCCGCAGATGCTCCTCGTGCTCCTCCTCTGTCTTGGAATATACCAAGATATCATCAATGAACACCACCACAAACTTGTCCAAGTACTGGTGGAACACCTTGTTCATTAGATTCATAAACACTGCTGGTGCATTGGTTAGCCCAAACGGCATAACCAAAAACTCAAACTGCCCGTACCGCGTCCTGAAAGCGGTCTTAGGAATATCCTCCCTCTTCACCTTCACCTGGTGAAAACCTGACCTCAAATCAATCTTCGAGAACACCAGAGCTCCGCTCAACTGATCAAAGAGATCATCGATCCGCGGCAGTGGGTATCTGTTCTTGATCGTCAGGTTGTTAAGTACCCTGTAATCGATACACATCCGTACCGACCCATCCTTCTTAGGTACGAAGAGTACCGGTGCACCCCAAGGTGAAGAACTCGAACGGATGAAGCCCTTGTCCTGCAGCTCATCCACCTGCTTCTTCAGCTCCACCAACTCGCTGTTGTTCACTCGATAGACATGCTGGGAGATCGATTCCGCACCGAGAATCAAGTCTATCGAGAACTCTATATCTCTGTCCGGTGGAAGCCCTAGCAACTCCTCTGGGAATACGTCCATAAACTCTGCGATCAAGGGATGCGGAGCCACCTGCTCCTCAACTGATGCTCCACAGAAGACTCCGCCGTCCTGCTCTGCCTGCCGTCGGGTGTACTCAAACTCTGGCTCTCCTGGCGCCCCGAACAAAACTCTACCCCCTCGGCACTCATTGCGGGCGTGGTATCTACTCAGCCAGTCCATACCTAATACTATATCGTAGTTCGGTAATGGCATGACGAGTAAACTCACTCCCAACTCTCGGCCTCCCAATAAGACGCTCCGTCCTCTGCAAACATCACTCACGAGGATGACCCCACCCCCGGTCGTAATCTTGCAGGTCCTAGGCAATGGTTCAGAAACCAAACTGTGTCTAATAGCATACGATACTGACACAAAGCTGTAGAAAGCTCCGGAATCAAAGAGTGCAAATGCTGGAAGGGAATCTAGGAGAACCGAACCTGCTATCAGCTCTCCGATGGCCTCGGCATCCTCAGCTGCCATGGCGAAAGCTCGCCCCTGCTGTCCACCTCGTGCCTGCTGCTGGTGCTGCTGGAACCTCTGCTGCTGGGTCTGCAGTGGCCCCCTCTGCTGGCCTGCTGGAGCCTTGGCTCTACCTCCCTGAGCTCCTTGCCCAAAAGCCCCAGGACAATCCCTCAACTGGTGATCTCCCGCACCACAAAGTAGGCACTTGCCTAGCTTCTTCCTGCACTCATGGATCATGTGCTCCGGCTTCTTGCAGAAGGCACAAACAACTACCTGCTGCTGACGGGGTGCCTGCTGCTGATGCCTCTATTGCTGCTGCACCTGCTGAAAAGGTGCACGACCCTGCTGCTGATACTGCTGAGCTGGCCTCTGCTGCTGATACTGCTGCTGGAAGTAAGGCCTCTTGGCCTGCCCCTGACTGCTGCTGCCACCCTGGAAGTCACGACCCCTCTTCTGCTTCAGCCCTAGGTCGTCTTCCGTCGCCATAGCCCCAGAAAATATCTCTGCAAAAGTGGTGTTCTGGTCGCTCTTAGTCAGCGATCGAACCTCTCTAATCAAGCTCCGGCAAAACTTCCTCGCCTTCGTCTTCTCAGTCAAGTCATCAATAAAATGGGCCAGTCTACAAAACTCCGCAGCATACTCAGCTACCGTCTGGTTCCCTTGAACCAGAGCCTCGAACTGTGCCTCGATACCTCCCACCAGAGCCTCGAACTGTGCCTCGATACCTCCCAAGGCAACATCAGGTAAGAACTGCTCCTTAAACAGCTCCTTGAACTGGGCCCAGGTCTGGCCCTCAACTCCTACCCTGGGATCTGTCTGATACCACGCACGGGCTAAGTCCTGTATCTAACTGCCCGCCGCCTCGATCTGAAGTCGAGCTGGTATCTCCGCCAGTCGGAAGATCTCCTCGATATGCTCTATCCAGTCGTCTGCAACATGGATGCCCTCTGTGCCGAAGAACTCCCGAGGGTGCATCTTCTAGAAGTCCTGAATGTCCTTCTCCCTCCGACGGGGCTGCAGCTGGGTCCCCTGAGCTGTGATCATCTCGACTGTAGTGCGAACCAGCTGATGTGCCTCATCGATCCCCTGCCTAAAATCTGCAGTCTGCCTCGTCTGCTGCTGCTGGTGGGACTCAAGAATCCTCTCCACGAAGGAGAAGAGGTGCAGCATCTACCATCCCCGCAGGCGGAGGCTGCTGCGGTGGAAGGATCTCAGGAATCACAACTGGCCTCCTGACTAGTGGAGGTGCTCCTCCAAAAGTGGCAGAAATACCGACTCCTGAGGGCTGCACTGGCCCTATGGCACCGGGAGCTGGCTGCTGCTGAGGTCGAGAGGTGCTAGACCCTCTCCAGCGTCTCCCAGTCCAGGGCGATGCGATCGCGTCTCAACCATCCTGGAGACACAGATCAAATAAGAAACAATTACTGAGAATGAATCAAAATATCAAAGGAGGACAGTTAAAATTTCTAAGGAAGACAATAAGCAGCAAAATAGATATACGGAATCTGATAAGGAGTTTTCCTAGTGTGATTGAGTACCTTCAAAAATATACTAATTCCTACTGCAGGATGCAGTGATATTCTAGTTCGAATACCACTACATTTTCAACCTAGACCTGCATGGGCCACCACTAAAAATGTGTCACGACCCGCACCCTAGAATAAGGGCACGAGACGTGGGTACGTCCAGCCTACGCCGCAGTGTCGACGGTAGAACGCTGTCCTAGGTTACAACATCTAACAGTTGAAGGTAAAAACAGTTATACTCCCCGAATGGGGGTGACATAACAGGATATATCTCAATCACAGCTAAGGTAGAACATGCAAGGAAGATAGATAGATAATAAGATACAAGATCCAAATCTACAAGAAATACAGATAAAGAGAGAGAGAGATAGAGCTAAGTGTCTATAATAAACTCCACAACATCCAGACATAATACAGATCCCAAATGTATATACAACTCAACTCCAAATACTATGAAATAAGATAAGCTAACTATGGAGCAACTGTCTCTACTGCTAAGGGATCCGACTCCGGATCGCAAGTGTCCTCTAAGGCTGTCCCATAGTAAGTATCTAAGCAGGCCTCCTCCTCGTCCTCTGTAAAATTTTCAACAGGTCCAGTCAGGACAGGAACGAGCACATATCTCTCAAATAGTTTATAGCAGGTTAGGAGTATAAATCATGCAATAGAGTAAAATACAGGAAGTGCCGAATGGAAGTACAAGTAAACAGGAGATATTTTGTAACTGAAAGTAAATACATGATAATAGAGACTGTAAGTGACTACGTGATTTAGAGTACAATATGGTTATGTAAACGGCTTAGGGGCACATGAATACAAATAAGGAGGCACATGAATACAGCTACTAGGGATAGTGTTCACATAACCAATTCTACTCACCCCGCCCCCAATCAATACATAAGGATCCATTCAAGTTACGTTATAAGCACATGAATACAGCTAAGGGTACGTGAACTCATGTAATGAGTAGTACATGAGGCACGTGATAAAGCACATAAAAGCACATGAGAACATGTAATAATATGAACTAGTACGAGTACAAAGAGTACCTGATGCACATGATAAAGTACATAAACATGAAATACCCGATGCACCCATAGAGGGATAACATCTCAGGAAAGGATCCATATAGTACTAATCCGTGAAGATACGTGTCAGCATCATGTAGAGTAATCTAGAGCAAGAATATAGTCCAGACAGGTATGAAAAGATCAGAGAATGTACTCGCCTGCTAACTGAATGTCCGAGATGAAAGTACTGTTCGAGGAGTGGTGTCTGGCTCCTATTTAGAACAGTACAAGTCACAACAAGTCCAGAATAGTAATGAAATGCACTACAATGCGTTCTACATGAATCTAGGTCAATCTAGACCAAAGTCAACTCTTGGTCAACTCTGGTCAACCCTAGAAGTCAAACTAGGTCAAACTATGGTCAACTAGGTCTAACCAAGTCTCACTAGGTCAAACAAGCTATTCTAGGTCCTATCAAGGCTAACAGTCTATTCTAGACTCCATACTAGGCATACCATGCCATAGGCAACCCATAACTCATATCTACATGTCAAATCATAAGTCTAACTATAATACACACATTAATATATCATACAATCTAATATAGGATTACACCTATCATGTAGGCTACCTATAATATATCACATATATATATATATATATATATATATATATATATATATATATATATATATATATATATATATATATATATATATATATATATATATATATATATAAATGTACAACACATATATAATATATATATAGGATATATATGTATCTATTCATCTCAAAACCTATACATGTATATGTGACACTAGTGCTCATGTGTGTGTGTGTGTGTGTGTGTGTTAGGCTAGAGGGTGTCAATAGGGAAAATCAGTGAGTAATTAACCTGAAATCAGTTAACAGTGCAACACAAAGTAATAGGACACAGGGAAAAGAAACAGTGGCAGTGGTGGGTGTTTGTGAAATCCTGAAACAGTGCATACATATGTGCTAATGTGTGTGTGAGTCTAGAGAGTGAGGGTGTGAGGATGTGGTGTCACATGAAATCAGGAAGGGTCAGTAACCCCCTGTGTATGTCCTGAATACAGGAAACAGGGAAGGGACAATGATGCAACCTGTGGGTGTGTGTGTGTATTCAGAAAATGAGAAAACAGTATGACATATACAATGTGGCAAAATAGGATAAAACAGTGAGGAAAATGAAGAACAGTGGCAGTGTAATAGTGGCAGTGTTTAAGGATAAATCAGTGAATATAGTTCAAGAAGGGACAGGGAACAAATTCCAGGTTTTAGAATCATTTCAGTTCAGTCCCATATATTAGATTAACACAAAAATCATTTAACAGTTCAAAGAAACAGTCTAGGTAAAGCAGGAAATCAGTTCAAAAATTTCAATTCAGGTTTTATAGGGATTAACCCATTCCAATACAATTCAGTTAAAAGGGAAAAACTGGAAAAATATCAGTGAAGTTAATATTGGAACTTAGTTCACAAACTCAGTTTTAGAAAGAAGTACCAATCCCAGTTCCTATCAGTTCAGTCCATAGTTCCTTAACAACTGGACTCAAACAACCAATGCACATTCATTCAATACAGGTTCTTTAATGAGGAACCAAATTCTCAGGTAATGGGAAGTAAACTCAGTTCATAGTTTGAAGGGAAGGGAATCAATCCCAGTTCACAGTTAAGCTAAAACCAAACCTCATTCAATTCCCAGTTTCAGTCTCATGTTTTTAGATAACCTTCCCCTCCCCCATTCTCAGGTAATAACAGAACTCAGTTTCAGATTTTTGAAACCACACACTATGACAAAATCCTATTTTCAATTCCAAAAGCCTATTTCGAATGCAATACTGAACTAACATGAGCAACCAAATATGTGGGGACATATAGCAGCGAACAACAGTAAACAAACAAGGAATCAAAAGTTAAAAGAAAATAGGAAAACCCATGTATCAGCTGTGTATCAGAAAAATACAGTAAATTCCCAATTCGAACCCAATTCTTCCCATTAAACCTAATCTAACATGTAAACCTAGTCTAACATAGATTATACATGATATATAGGATCTAGTTAATCAATTAAAACACAATTTAAAACTATTTAAATGAATTAAATAGAGAACACAAAACACTGTGCACAGAACCGCACAGTTACAACACGTGCACACGCAAATACGTGTCCGACACGATACAAGGACTCGTACAACTCGAGGAACCTCGTGTCAGTCATGGACACAACGTGTATGTCGAATCTCGTGGATCGAAGTGTAGTGTGCACTGCACACCAAGCCCCGAGTAGCAGGGCATTAAACCTGCCAGCACGTGCGTGTGGGCATCGCGTGTCCACGCGTCTGTGGCGACACGATGCGACACAAGAACGTGCTCAGTGCATAAGAAATCCATAAGCAAGGTGAAGACCTAGCTTTCTATTCAAACACAATCCACAAAATCAAACGAAATGCCCTTTGAGGCATTTCGTCGAACACGTTCCTATACACATTGATACGTGTCCGATACGGACACGTAAAGGGCTCAAAATCTAGGGTTAGCCTATCCTACTGTTGGGTTAGGGCTAGGGCATCCTAGAAATGTAATAAAACCAGGAATTCATGGAAGGAATTGAAATATACCTATGGTTGTTGCAAAGCTCAAAAAAACTCAATAGAGATGGTTCCTCAAGCCACCAAAACTTCCTCAAATTGTGTCCTTCCTGAAAATACTCAACACCAACAGCAAGAACAGTAAAATTAGGTCCTAATGCAATTAGTTTGGAGGAAAAACAAATTAAAATGGATTTTCTAGGGATTAGGGAAGATGGAGACTCACCTCTTCCAAAATAGCAAATAATTCCTAAAGAGGCTAGCCCTAATTTCTAGGAGGGGATTAAATAGGGAAAAAGATCAATGATGGCTGCCATGGGCTGATTAGGGTTAGGGTTGGTTCATGGTGTGGGCCTATGGGCTATTAAGCCTTAAGTCACAAGTCATGACTTGTGAAATCACAAGCCATTCCTTAAACAATTCAAATCCTATTTTCCCAAAATAAATTCTAATGGGTTAATTATCACTAACTTAAGTCAACCTAGGTTTCCATATCCTAATCACATAGTCATGACCTAGGTTAGTCTCTAGGTTAGTCTTCAAAGTCAACATAAGTCAAAGTCAGCTAAAACACCAAAATCAATTATACTAAAAATCTCTAAAAAATCACATTAATTCCAATAAATCTAAATAATACATAATAATTCTAAATAATTCCCAAAATTTGAAAATGACCAAAATACTCTCAAGCTAGAAAAGTGGTAGTGACACTTCCTAAATGCTACTGGGGAGAAGTTGTATTGACGGCCACTTTTATTCTAAATAGAGTGTCGTATGCAACTTCGGACGTAACTCCTCATGAACTCTGGTTCAAAGTCAGACCAAACTTGAATGTCATTCGAGTGTGGGGGTGTCTGGCATATATGAAGCTCCCAGATATGAAGATTCAGAAGCTGGGGACAAAGACTACGAAGGCGATCTTCTTGGGGTATGCCGAGAAGAGTGATGCTCGGAGATTTCTTGATATTGAGTCAAATCATATCATCGAATCTCGCGATGCTGAATACTTTGAAGACAAGTTTGCAAAAGACAAAAACATTGTTCTTTCGAACATTCCGAAAAATAATGTAGGTGCAAATGAGACTGAAATCTCATATGGGCCAGTAGTCCAAGAAGAAGCTGTTGTTGATGAAACAACTCTTGTACCAGAACTCGCAGAGCCGTCAATAAAGCGAGCGAGGAGACCTAAAGAATTCGGAGATGACTTTGTCACCTATCATGTGGAAGCAGATCCGCTTACCTATGATGAGGCAATAAAGACCAGAGATGCTATCTTCTGGAAGGAGGCAGTGAATGACGAGTTTGACTCTATCACCTCCAATAACACATGGGTGTTGGTAGATCTACCTGAAGGAGAAAAGCCCATCGGATGTAAATGGATCTTCAAGAAGAAGATGAAGGCAGATGAAACTATTGACAAGTTCAAGGCCAGGCTGGTAGCCAAGGGATTTTCTCAGAAACAGGGGATAGACTACTTTGACACGTACGCTCCAGTAGCTCGGATGACCACCATTAGAATGTTTATCGCTCTAGCAGCTATACATAAGTTGGTGATACATCAGATGGATGTAAAGACATCATTCCTGAATGGGGAGCTGACCGAAGAGATTTACATGCAATAGCCAGATGGATTTGTCGTCAAAGGTCTTGAAGACAAAGTCTGCAAGTTGGTAAAATCATTGTATGGTTTGAAGCAAGCTCCCAAGATGTGGCATGAGAAGTTTGACAAAGTTATTAGGTCAAACGGCTACAGAGTCAGCGAGACGGACAAATATGTTTACACAAAGTTTGCTGATGGCAGAGGAGTCATCGTTTGTCTGTACGTGGACGATATGCTAATCCTAGGGACGGATATAGGCTGTGTCACGGAGACAAAGAAGTTCCTCTCAACCAAGTTCAGTATGAAGGACTTGGGGGATGCAGATATCATCTTGGACATAAAGATCATCTGGACAGACACTGGAGTAGCGCTGTCACAATCTTACTACATTGAGAAGATGCTCACACGCTATGGGTATAAGGATCTTCCAGGGATCGATACGCCATACAGGTGTGATCAGAAGCTGAAGCCAAACTCGAGGGAAAGCGTTAGGCAGTTGGAGTATTCTAGTATTATCGGAAGTTTGATGTACGCAACCACTGCCATAAGGCCTGACATAGCTTTCACCGTGGGAATGCTGAGTCGGTTCACAAGCAACCCAGGGATTGAGCACTGGAAAGCTGTGAAGCGGGTTATGAGATATCTCAAGAAGACTCAGACATATGCACTGTACTACAACGGGTATCCGACAGTAGTGGAAGGCTTCAGTGATGCTAGCTGGTGTTCAGAGGTGGAAAGCGAGAGATCCACAGGTGGTTATGTCTTTTCCTTGGGTGGAGCTTCTATATCGTAGAAGTCGAAGAAGCAGACTATACTCTCTCGTTCCTCCATGGAATCTGAATTCTATGCACTTGAAACTGCAGCAGATGAAGCAGAATGGCTTCGGGAGCTCATGTATGATCTTCCAGTGGTTGGGGCTCAGATACCGACGATACCGATATACTGTGACAACCAGACGACTGCGACGGTGGCATCAAATAACCTCTTCAACGGGAAGAAGAGGACTGTGCGGTTGAAGCACAGGGCAGTACCTGATCTTATCAAAAGAGGTATAATTGCAGTGATTGATGTTCGGAGTCAGAAGAACCTGGCAGATCCGTTCACAAAGGGCCTCAAGCGCCAGTTGGTCGATGACACAGCTTGTAAAATGGGCTTGAAGGCATTCTGATAGTGTATCTTTGTAATCCTACCATAAAGTTTTATGCTATTAGTTCAAAGAGAAATCTACTAGGCATCTAACTTTTGGTTCAAAGGAGGATCACTGACTGGAAAACTATCAGGTAACAGTGGGTACTTGTTCTCTGGAACATGGAAGGGATACGGACCCATAACCACTGTTGTCTACTATATATTTTCTGTAGAAAAAACAGATCCTGTGGAAGGTTGGCTTAAACGCCTTAATGAGTTCTCAGGCAGAGTGAATGCCTGGTGTTCTTTACAGGAAGCACGGTAGAGCAGCACTACAAGGAGTGAAACTCCATGCTACAGTGGGGTGACTCTACCATGAGGTTCCCAGATCTGGGGTAATGCCTCGGCTTTGCAAGCCAAGTCATAGCGGCGTAGCACCGCAAATAGGCAGGTAGCCTAATGCTGTATAACGTAATTAAAGAGTTGTAGACAACACTACAAAGGGGAGGATGGCCCCATGTTACAGTAGCACGACACCATAATGAGGTACCCAGGTAGGGGTAAAGCCTCGGCCTTGCAAGCCATGTCGTTGCAGCGTAACACCGCAAGGAAGCCTTAGGCTTCATGCTGAGTAGATTGGCACTACAAAGAGGCTGAGACCTCATGCTACAGTAGTATGACACTACGATGAGGTTCCCAGGTAGGGGTAATGTCTCGGCTTTAGGCCATGTCATAACGGCGTAGCACCGCAAGGAAGCGCAAGGCTTCATGCCATGTCTCTTTAATAAAGAACTCACCTATAGTGTATGGAAAGAGATATCAGGCCATCTCTTGAGGGTAAACTTGTAGACGCCCAAAATTATACACTAAAACCAGGCTGGCACAGGGCCTTTCATGTACAGCCAGAAGCACACGTAACTACACTTTGTGAGTGGGAAGAATTACAATTGTGGTGCAGAATTTAAGGCGTAGTCCATTCTTGTATCACATTGTTATTTAACCCATGCGAAAAGATTCAAGTCGTCAACGACATCTATTCTAATGCAAAATGGACAGTTACTGTGGGGAACGCTCAACCCTGGACACATAAATATGTTGTGATATGTGGGGGATTGTTGGTGCTTTCTTTACATGGAGAGAGCTTGCTCTCAACATGCCTTGTAAAAGTTTAGTCCCACATCGAAAATGCACCATGAGTTATCTCAACATATATACTTGGTTGTGTTGTTGAGAGATGCACATGGGGTGGTGACCCTAAGGAGGGAACCATGTACTAGGAGGTAAGAATAAGGCTCCAAGGATTAAGCATTAATGCTTTTGTCATTCTCTTGGATTAATTCCATTTTGAGCTAAGCCCCAAAGGGGCTTAGCGACTCGAACTCGGACTCGGGCTCATGGGCTCATGAGACGTAATGTGGCATTTTGTTGGCGCACTTTGCACTTAGCACGTCAGCAGTCATGCGGCTCATATGCGGCCATGCGGTCTTATGTGGCATGTGGCTCATATGCGGTCTCATGCGGTCTCATGCGGCTCATGCGGTCCATACGGCTCATGGAGGGCTCCGCTGACTGTGCAGACTACAAGTCAGTTATGGAAAGACTGATTCAATACAATTAATTCAGATCCACTTTTTGTGAGATTTGATTCAATCTTTCCATAAGATTTGAATTAATTTCGTTTCCATCTTTGTGGGATTTGAATTAATTTCGTTTCCATCTTTGTGGGATTTGAATTAATTTCGTTTTCATCTTTGTGGGATTTGAATTAATTTCGTTTCCATCTTTGTGGGATATGAATTAAGTTCGTTGCTATCTTTGTGGGATTTGATTCAATCTTTCCATAACTGAAGAGGCGGCTAGGGTTTCCACCCTCTCTCTATATATACTCTCTTCTGGCCTTCTTTGTGGAAGACTACGAAAAGAGAGAGAGAGGGAGGGAACTGCTGCCGCCATTGCAAGTTCATCCGAGGAGTCAGAACAGAGGTAACTTCGAGCGTTCCACAAGTTCTTCAACTTGCTGGTTCCTGGAAGCAATTCGTGTGGGACGAATCTTGCTTTGAGCAACGGTGTTTTGACACCCCAGCAACTTTTCTTCATCTCATCTTTCTCTAGATTATTGTAACTCGTTCTGTCCCAATTGTAACACGTTTGCAAGGAAGAATGAGAGATCTTCTCTTCTCTATTTTTCTCCTTCATATTGTAATCTGGCTATTTGGTTTTTTGTATCTTCGTAGATCTTGAGTTTGATCACTACAAAGTTTTGTGTGACTCTCAGATCTCGATTGCATCAGTTTTTCATCTTTGATCAAGCCCCGGGACTAACAATTTTACATACATCAACATCCACTTTGAACAAACAACCAAACTCATTTTTTCTTCACTTCCAACAACTATCCAAACACCAAACCCTTTTTTTTCCACTTGCAGGAGACAAAAAGTACTACATCCAAACACATTTTGGAAAGTGCCACTTTCACACTTTCAACTACAACTCATCATGGTGTAAGTGTCACTTTCACACTTTCAAAGAGTTACATCTATCCAAACAGCCCCTAATTGGACTTTGGGCTGTTTAAGTAGGGTCCATCCCTAGATGATCTAATTTCGGAAAAGAAAAACCATTCATTTCTTGTATTTGGATACTAAAAATAGCAAAAAAAAGAAATAATTTCCAAAGAAAAAAATTTGGAAGAAAAATAATTTTTCCAAACATCCTAAGGATTCACTTTCAATTTCCTTGATATTTTCAAACATTAGAAATAAAAACTGATGGAAATTACAATTTCTCAAAGGAAAGTTCTCCTTGGATTAAGGGTGAAAAGTGTTAAGTGAAAGGAGAAACAAAATCTGCTTGGTTTGAGGATGGGGGGGTTGTGATGGAGAGTAGAGGATTAAGTGAGTGAAAGTTTAACATTATTTTATCTATTTTTTATTAATGGCTCCCCTCCCTTGTCTTGAAAATTTTTAATTAAAAATTCAATCAATCTAATTTTATGTCACATGTAATAAGTTTATTTTGATAATTATTGTATTTTTATTAATTCTCCTCACACTCAAAATCTTTTATCCAAGCAAGAGTTATTAAACACAATCCACTTAACTCTTCCTACAATCCAATCAAGGTTATATGTTGATAATTATTGTATTTTTATTAATTCTTCCTACACTCAAAATCTTTGATCCAAGCAAGAGTTATTAAACACAACCCACTTAACTCTCCATACAATCCAATCAAGGTTATATTTAATGACTCTCCTCCCTCCCCTCATTTAACCCCACTTAACTTTACTTATTTTTTTCGCTCAATCCAAGTAGATCCTTAGTGAGGTTGTTAGTTAAACTAAACTCAAATCTTATATAATGAAAGGATACAATATTTCCTGTCTTCTACTTCAAAATTTTGAACATGATTCTCAAAAATGTATTATTCTTATAATTGAAATGTCATAAGCAATCATATTTATTGTAATTGTAATTGTGAATAGAAACAGCAGTAATATGCTTTGTCACAATAGGAATAGCAAAGAGTATTTCATTCAGTTTCCGTATAGGTAGTATTTAAAGCAATAAGTTCATACTACATGGTGCTTCCCACAATTATAGTTTGATTACAATAACCCAATAAATTGTGTATTATGCCAAGAGTAAGACATAACAAGTTGTTGACTTGCCATCAAAAGAATCAGCCATCCATTGGTGTTAGAATAAATTCTAGCATTTAAAAAATCCTTTGTAACGCAATCTACAATTTAGAATTCCATGGAGATATCCAAAAATTCTTTCAACAGCAAGCCATTGTGCATTGTTGGGATTGCAAGTACACCTGTTGAGTTTACCAATTGCATATTAAATATATTGTCTACTACGGTTTGCAATATATAAGAGCGAACCAATCAGTTGCGCATATATGTGTTATTCTATTAGTTCACTTAAGTTATTACACAGTTTAATATTAGCATCAAATGGTGTAGCAATTGTTTCTCCTAGCTCTAGCTATTTCATGTCCAAAATAACATCAGTTTTTCCTAAGTCTTTCATAACAAACTTGAAAGAAATATAAACTTTTACACTTGAAAGAAATATAAACTTTTCTCCTAGCTCTAGCTATTTCATGTTCAAAATAACATCAGTTTCTCCTAAGTCTTTCATAACAAACTTGAAAGAAATATAAACTTTTACACTTGAAAGAAATATAAACTTTTTATAAACTTTTCTCCTAGCTCTAGCTATTTCATGTTCAAAATAACATCAGTTTCTCCTAAGTCTTTCATAAGCAATGACACATAGTTACTTTTGTCATAATTTTTGTAATAAATGTTGAAAAAGGAGGAGGAAAAATCAATCCCATGGGTCATGAGTGGAATCATATTCCCTCCAATTTTTCTCCTTGTCAGAAAATTGATTCCCAAATTTGTGACTACCAAACAAAGGAAAGGAACAACTTTCCTTTCATGATCCCTTAAATCCGTGAACCAAACGAGACCTAAGGGCCCGTTTGGTTCACGGATTCAAGGAATCCGGAAAGGAAACTTATTCCTTTCCTTTGTTTGGTAGCCACAAATTTGGGAAACACTTTTCTGACATGGAAAAAAATAGGAGGAAAAATGGTTCCTCTCATGACCCATGGGATTCATTTTTCCTCCTCCTTTCCCAACATTAATTACCAAACATTATGACAAAAGTAGCCTTGATTTATTACCTATTTTACCAATTAACTCTTCATTATAATTATGTTGACATTGGATATTGTTGGAACAATGATATATTTTTTTTTTCCTTTCCTACACCAACCAAACATAGAAAAAAAAATTTGATAGGAATTATACTTTTCCTTTCCCATGAAAAATACATGAGAATCGATTTCCTTTCCGTGAACCAAAAAGGGTTGTAGAACCAAGAAAGAAACAAGTAGAAGAATATGTCTGCTTTGTATGGATGGTACTCGGATCCAAAATTAATGACAGAAAATTAAGAGTACCCAATCAGTGCTCCACTTGGGTTTTTAGGAGCCACTGACAAAGTTCTAATTAATGATATGTTGAAATAATCTAGATTTCAGATAACTAAATTAACAACAACCAATATTGCATAAACATGTCAATTTAAGGAAACTAGCAAACAAGTTGCAATTACTTTATGAAATAGCAACAAAAATTTAAATTAGGAAACATATTTATTTGATTTAGAGAATAGTTTTATAGAGAATAGAGGTTTTGGAAGAATATTTTAGAATAATAATAACAATATAAATAGAATCTCTTATTTGGTTCATATATGTTAGTGGGTTATCGGATCCACTTATACCCGTTAAGTTTGAAATGTAGGTTCGGATTATTTGGTTCAGAGAGCCGTTGCCATCCGAACCTACCCAACCTGTCAATTACTTCCCACTCTCTTCACCCTTGTTAGCAATTCGGCAAATGAAAAAAATTCGGGACGGCAAAAGTACGAGTATAAATCAGCTCAGTGCAAATAAAATACGTTAAAAAATTCGGTCAAATATTCGAAAAAAAAAAATATTGAGATTAGAAACTTCACATTTTTAAATATGTTGTCAAATTTGATTAATTAAACAGGTTTCCAACATGTTTATTGTGCCAAATTTGTCAATAATATATATAGAACACATTTAAAACTTCGCATGCTTAAAATTTACATACTAATTTGGATCTGTCAAAAATATGCAAGTACTATACGTTTATGAAAGATACGGAAAAATTCGTGTATAATACGAGTTTTATTCGGGTGATTGCTAACAAGGCTCTTCACTTCAAGATCTAGAAAGAGAAAGAAGAGAAAGAGAGAGGAATTTATTTTAGGGTTTTCGAGCGAAAATCAAAATTAGGGTTTCTTCAGTCCTCTTTCTTCGCCAATGGAAGTTGAAGGCCCCGTAGGTATGTATTACCCCCTCCCCTCCGCCGCCCCCACCTTTCTTGAACAAAATTAGGGTTTTTTTACGTCTTTTTCCGGCGAAACCCTAATCGAATTGGTGTTTTTACTCGCAGAGAGTTCCTCTTTGGGGAGGAAGAGGCTCTCGGACATAACCAACATGACCAGCATAAGATCCGGACCCGATAAGGGTTGCCATGAGAAGCCCATCACTGCCAAGGATTACATTGGTCACCTCCTCAAGGTCTGGTGGAGTTTGAATTCATTGTTGTTTGTTGATATGTACTTCATTTTCTTTCCTTCTTGGGTTGTTTTGATGAAGAAATGTTTTTTTTTGGGTTTAATCTCAGGAAAATAATGCGCTGCTGAGGCTAATTGAGGAGAGGAAGTAAGTGAAGTCCTTTCAAAATTTGATCTTTTTGGTGGGTTTTTGGCGTTTAGTTGGCAGGGAACAGTAAAAATCATGGAATTAAGTAGTTGGGTAAATTCAAAATTGGATCTTTATTGAGTTCCTTTACAAAAATGACGGGTCTTGGTGTTTGGTTGGTATGGAACAGTATACTCATGAGAATTTCATATTCTATGCTATATTGCACTGACATGAACACAGAATGACACAATTGGATCTTTGTTGAGTTCAAAATCATGGAATTAAGTAGTTTGGTAAATTCAAAATCGGATCTTTATTGAGTTCCTTTACGAAATGATGGGTCTTGGTGTTTGGTTGGTATGGAACAGTATACTCACGAGAACGTCATATTCTAAGCTATATTGCACTGACATGAACACATAATGACACAATGTGGAAGAATGACACAATGCGGATATGGAAACATGGACGTGGTACATGTTTTGGGTGTAGTGCTTGTGTGGTGTACAATACTCACGAGAACGTCATATTCTAAGCTATATTGCACTGACATGAACACATAATGACACAATGTGGAAGAATGACACAAATGCGGATATGGAAACATGGATGTGGTACATGTTTTGGGTGTAGTGCTTGTGTGGTGTACAATACGTCTCCAGCATGACATGACAGTGATGACACACATGGTACTGATTTTTGGGGTGCCAGTGCTTCATAGATTCCGGTTACTTTTTATCAATTTCACTTCTTTGTAAATGAATTTGATGTTGACATGTGCAATTTAGACCACTAGATGCACCGGTAAGGATCAACAAGAATTTGAGGCTTTAAAGAAGAATATAGTTTTGTTATTGTCACAGAGGACATGGACCATGGTAAAGTTGAATGGAAGAAAATGATTCAAATAGTTGACCCCAAAACTTGGGATGAAGGCTTTGTTGTTTTTATTGTTGTTATAGAAAAATAATTTAATGTGTCGGTTGTTTGGTTGGTATTACAGTAAGATCGTAGAGATAAGTGGGATGGAGTTGCAGAAGCTAAAATTCTCTCTGCAGAAGGCTAATGAGCAGAACTGGCAGCTTGCTCAGGCCAATTCTCAGATGCTAGCAGTTCGTTCTCTCCGCTTTTTCCTTCTTTATACATTTTTTTTCACTATTAATTACTAACTTGTTGGTTTTCATAATTGCTCTTCATGGTTTGAATTTTGCAGCAGCTCAACTTGGGAAAAGATAGAGTATGTCAATTTCTATCTTTCGATTAACTCTGAGTATTACATATTGAATATTGACGGAGATTTACCTATTGGTTTGTAAAGAAGCATTGGTGTTATAATGGGTTGTTGACATTAAGTAGTATATGGTTTTCCTAGTGAAGTTTTAGAAAGTAGCTTGTTGCCTTTTGATATTTATGTTGTTTCTGACTATGCTAGGAGAGTGCTCTTAAGTCTTAACATAGAAATTTTGAGGTTCTCCTGCTCTTACCTATCCAACTATATCGTGAAAACTGTTTTGGCTCAAATCTTACATTCATCATCGTACCCTTCTCCCATTAGAATGGGATAGTCTATGGAGCATAAGGAAGCTCTATAAAAGATTTGACAAAGTCTTTAACCGGCAGTCGACCTGACACGAACACTATTGGTGCCAAATGAAAATTCGAAGTAAAATATAGTAGACTTTGTCCCACCTCAATATGCTGGTCTGGACCTGACAAAGGATGCACAACAGTGAGCATGACAACCATTGTTACAGTAACATAGTGCGAGATAAAGATTCCAACTTGAGTTTGAAGCTGCCTCTGCCTAATCGAAGAAGGAAACCTAAATTACCAAGGAGTACAACTTGTTGGGTAACCTACCTATTCCATTTGTACTTAAGTCGAGAATTGTCAACCTTGACTTTAATAAGAATACTATACAAACTGCATGTCTACTTCGCATTCTAAATGAGATGAGATGTAGGCTGATATATTAGGCGTCTAGATGTTCAAGTTATTATGTGATTTTTAATAATTATTTTGGTTAAGCATCAAGCAAATTAACTAAAATTCTGAAATTTGGTTTTTGTTTTGTATGAAGTTAAAAGCCTTGCAGCATGAACTCGGATGCACCGTTGCAGTTCTTAAAACAAAGACTTCAGAATTAGACGTATGTCAGGCTTTATGTTGTGATGGTATAGTATCTTACTATATCACTGAATGTTAAAGCTGAAGTTATGTCTCTCTTCCTCACAGGAAGAGAAGAAGCTGAACAGGCAAGGTAAACTGCTCCAGGAGAGGATCAGCCATGAGGTAAATATAGCCTACTGATCAAATTTGAGTTTAAAATCTAGTCAATCCTCTAATCCATCACGTGTTTTTATTATGTGCTTTTAAATTTAGACTCTTAGGGAGGGGCACACAAAGCCAGCTGTGGTGGTCTCCGAAGATCCTTCCCTTCCTGCTAACTGCAAGAAACCTTGCAATACCAATAGGAAGCGCACACTGAGAAGCCGATGTAATTGAATTATATGTAATTACATTGATTTTACTTATTTATGTGTTCCTGACTAATTCCTTCTTAGTGTCAGTGGGTGAGCAATGGTTTGTAATTCCTTTTACTTATTTATGTGTTTCTTGATGAGCTACAAAGTCATATCTGACTTTGTAATATACGAAGCGCCATTACACTGATTTTACTTGTGTGTTCTTGACTAATACCAATTCCTTCTCATGTCAGTTAGTGGTTGTGCAATTGAGCCATGCCTGACTTTCTTAATTCCTTTGCAGCTTTGGGACCTGCCATTGTTGTACCTCATCAAGAAACAACAAAGGAGAAGGAAGAGTGCAGGAGGAGGTAATGCACATTTTTTTAATTTGGTTTTGTTCATTGCCTCGGAGATAAGTATGAAATAATGATTTGTCTATGCTGAGTTCAGGTTGCTGAGAAGAAGATCGAGTAACCCGAGAGCTGAACTGCATGAACCATCCGAAGACCTCTTCGAGATAGAAGATGTAAAGTTACCAGTTCGTTCATATTTCGTTAGGCAAAGGGCTTCAGTTCCACCCAGCCCGATTGCTGTCACTAACTCGGTGAAGGATGAGCCTGAGAGAGACAGAAGTGTTTCCCCGCGATCTCAAGGTCGTCAGGAGCTTCGAAGAGCCTCTCTTGGAAGGCCATCGCGAAGGGCAGCTGAGAAGGTGTCTTACAAGGAAGTGTCTATTAATGTCAAGATGCGTAGATCTGATTAATCTGGTACAAATGATGAGAATATTTCCCTTCAAACTTGAGGTCAGGGGATCTTTATTGTGACACCTTACAGAAAGGCCAACTCGAAGAGGGAAGGCCAGGCCAAGAAAGTGAGCTTCTACGAGGGCAAATAGCCAACTCAAAGCTGACTGTTTCGTGTTCCTTACATTTTATGATGTATCATGCTCTCTGTATCTGCCTCATATAGCCGTCCACCGTGCAGTCGGAGTTTATGCATCTAGATTTGTTGAGCGTTCGTCACGGAGTTTATGCATCTAGATTTGTTGAGCGTTCGTCACGGAGTTTATGCATGTATGATTTGTCGAGCATTCGTTTATGCATTTTATGCTCTCTGTATCTGCCTCATATAGCCGTCGGCCGTGCAGTCGGAGTTTATGCATGTATTGTACTAGTCTAGGACAATTAAATGAGTAGCAGATGGAAATAGCAGCCAAGGATGCCAGTTAAATATGGTTGTAATCTGTTTTTCCTTGTTGCATCAATTTTGCATGTCTGGCTTCTGTGTGAGCTTTTTGTTTTACATGAACTTTCCATATTTGTTTTCCTAGTATATATGCACGAACGGTACACTTATTTTTAGTCTCTTAATTAACTTATTTTGTACCTGGGAAGTGCAAAAGGCACCAAAAGCAAACTACATTTTCTTTTTAAAAAATTTTATACACAATTACTACATGTTCTCATTAAATTTAATGGACAATTTTGATTTGTAAAGTTAGATAAAGGACAAGCCAACTTTCTTATATAGTAGTATATAGATGTGGACCGAAATGAAAGTGGACAGCATCAAAATGAGAATCAGCCGAGTTGCCGAGGAAAATTGAGGAAATAATGACTAATACTAGTCTAGGGATGGACGTTTTGAATCATGAGTTGCATTTGCAATTTAAACTTGTGGAAGCCTCATTACATATAGTCATAGATAATCAGATGGTTACTGTAAGAGCATCATTAGTAGTTGGGACTCTCCAATACAATTTGGAGCCCAAAATTTTTTTTAAAAAAAAGGCTTAATTGCTAATTGCTATCCTCAACTATCACACTTTTTCAAGTTGATACCCTAAACTTTTTTTCGTAACAGATTGATACCTCAACTATTTTTTTTTTTCAACTTAATACCTAACATTTTAAAAAACCTCAAAATGCCCTTATCCCTTCCCTCCCTCCACCCCCTCCCCCACTCCGGCCACCCCCCTGCTAGCTCCGGCCGACCCCCCCCCCTCCTCGCTTCCGGCCAACCTCCCCCCCCCCCCCCCCCCCCTCTTCGCTTCCTGGCCACCTCCTGCCCCCGCCTCCCGCCCCGCACCCCCTTCCCAGCTCCCCTCCTCCCGCTGCCGAGCCCTAGGGGAGAGGCGGGAGCGGGCGGACGGCCGGAGCGAGAAGGGGGGGGGGGGGGGGGGGGGGGGATGGCCTGAAGCGAGCAGGGGGGGTGTGGGGGGGGGGGGGGAGCTGCGGCCGGAGCTAGCAGAGGGGGGGGGGGGGGGGGGGGGGCGAAGCGAGCACGGGGGAGGGGGGTTAGGGGTAGGGGCATTTTTGTCCAAAATAATATCCGGGTATCAAGTTGTTACAAAAAAAAGTTTATGGTACCAAGTTGAAAAATGGTAATAGTTGAGGGTATCAAGTAGCAATTAAGCCTAAAAAAAAAGCAAATGTAGAATGGGTTGGGTTTGTATGAGAATAGTAGGAAATGATAAAGTGAGCTTCGGTCCCAAAAATTGTGTGGTCAAAAATTAATGTAGGAAAAAAATTATATAAAGTTTAGAATCTAGAAAGTTTGGCTCCAAATTAGAACTTACTATTATTCTACAAAACGAGTTTCTACAATCTAGAATCTAGAAATTGAGAAGCCCAACCCTTAGCACCCATGGATGGGTTGGATCCGAAATTATAAAAATTGGGACTAGGGATGAAACTTATTATTCTACAAAATGAGCTCCTACATTCTAAATCTAGAATCTAGAAAATGGGATGGGCCTTACTAATGATGCTAAGTCATAGATAAGAGTCGGTGGTCAATCTTGTTGATCTGCCCTTTTGCTTGTACTACAGTTTGTTGCAAGAGTTGATGGAAACAAAATTCATCACTACTCAAAAGTAAAAAGTAATTGGCTTTTAAATACCTTTAGTTTTCGTTTTTGCATCTCTTTGTTTAGGGCTACTTTGCCCTTAAACAAAACTCCCCTAAAGAGAAAAAAAGAGAGTTCAAGACAAGAAATCATAAAAAAGTAGTATAACGAAGTATCCTGCAAATGCACAAAAGTAGAAGGTATTCAAATGCACATTAGCTCAGAAATAAAGTTCTCAACTTTAACAATCAGCAAGTATATTAGCTAGGTAAAAAAAAATAACAAAGTATAGTTTATCCATAGGAAAATCTGATGTCTAGAACTTCCCCAACATCAACAGCCTCTTCAACCTCAACTAAATTTCCAATTGACAACTTGCCTTCTTTTGTACAATGCAACAGAAAAGATCACAGCTTGTTATTGCCAGTGAAGAATGTGTATATCATATTCGTGCTTGCCAATGCACTCAAAAAGGAAGTGCCCGTTTAAAAATGGCAGGAATCATTTCCTTATAATGATCAATAAGCTACAGATCAATGTCAATTTCATATAACCCACAGAGAGAATAAAACATTATGAACTAATGCACTCTTCATAAGACCCAAATTAATTTGCTCTTCAGTGCTGCAAATAGTAACAATGGGCAGGTTTGGAAGGACCCCAAAAATTGTGGATGGGCTCTAAAATTCAACATTCTAATCGTTGGTCTGGAAGGCATAGTTGGCAGCTGCAAAGTGTGCTTTGACCAATGCCAGAGCTCTCGAGCGGTGTGAGATCTTATGCTTTTCCTCAATTGGCATCTCAGCATAACTGCGACAAGTTGAAATGTAAACGTTTCAGCAGAAGCTCATTTATCCAAGTAAAGCTTAAAAATACTCCCTAATAAGAAAAGTTTCCTACGTAAGTTCGTATCCATCTGGCTGAAATATTGGATCCCATCCAAAATTTGCAGGACCTCTTGCAGGAACTATTTTACCCTGCAGTACAAATAACAAACAAGTATTATGTGCCGCAGAATAATTTTAAGTGGGTCAAACAAACACAAATCATAGCCAAATCTTTCTTGCAAAGATTCTCAAAATCTAAAGACACTTGTGTGACACATCTATCAATAATTCACCTCGCCCATTATTTAGGGTTTCACGGTTGTGTATTAGATTTTGGCACCACAGCCATTGGCCCATAGTCAAAATTATGTCGTCTCGGCCAGCTTAAAAAATCTGATTGAATTCAGTAGAAGTTTGGGAAAAGCAAAAAAATACAGAATTGTAAATAAGAACCATATTTGCAAAAGCTATGAAGTTTGATGAGAAATTTGATAAGACAACTACTAGGCCAATCATGCTCGATGGTCAAAATCTCAGGTAAACGGTATTATGATATTAAATGAGAGAAATGAAATGAGAATGTTAAAATGGATCTGGGGCAATTCAGAAATGATAAAACGCTGAGTAATATCCTTGGAAAACTATTTTTGTAATATCAATCGAGGCTAAGATGAAAACTTAATGTTAGGAGAACATGCCTGTTGAAGAGAGCATTCAGTTTGCCAACTAGGAGGGACAAGTAGTTCAAGCTTTCTATGAAGACGGGTCCAAAAGAAAAAGGTATGATAACAAAATAAGGAAACAAAATAAAACTTGGCTGCCTCAGAACACATCAAATTATTCTCCTATCACTACTTCCTGCCAGTCCTAGCTAGCACCTTTTAAGTCTTTAAATATATCAGTAACTCTATGTGATCCTCTCAGGTTATTTCTTGGAGAACTATACTATTGGGCAGCCTTTTATTTTTCTGGTCATTTATTGGACTGGGAAATAAAGAATTAATTTTCCAACTTAACTTGGAATATTGAGAGACCTCCCTGCTGTTGTTACACAATTATTATATGACACACAAAATATGATCACCTTTCTGAGGAAGTGGCCTATTACAACATGTCAACAAAGATAATAATTGAGCAAGGTGCACGTGCTACAGCAACAACAAAGCTTTTATCCCAATTTATTTGGATCAGGTATTTGAATCTTGTATTCCTCTCAGGGGCAGCCCTGGCCCAGGGCATGATGGGCGACGCCCAAGGTTCAAAGATTATAGGGCACCAGCATGAACATATCTAGAATAGAATAAGATGTAATATGGGCCAGCCTTAACTCAAAAGAGTTGTGGTGTAGTGGTTATCATGTTAGCCTTACATACTAGAGGTCCTTAGTCAAATCTCGGTGGCAACAATTTTTTGTTATATTTTATTCTAGTTACTTTTTTTTCACATTATGTATAGGGGCCCCATTTCGGAAGTTCGCCTCGGACCTCCATGAGCTCAGAGCTGGCTTTGATTCCTCTCATCTATATAAAGGAATACGTCCACCATAAGGTTACCAAAAAACTATATCGTTCTTTATGGCCTCAATCAATGTTTTATGCCTACACTGCCTACCCATAGTTCTAGCGGCTCCTTTAACTATATATTGTGGCTCCCAAGTAGTAGATATATCCGTCTATGTTGCATATGTGCAAACCAATTAGAAGATTTTGTCTCACACACCCACTTTAGTCATGTCTTATCCTATTGAACGCTTTGCCTGTCATCCATCTTAGTGTTCTCATTGGAGTACGCACATTTTCTAGACGTGTCTTAATTGCTTAATACTCGAACCCATAAGTATGGCTGATCTTATACTTGTCATAGAGATTATCCTTTCGTCAAGGTATCATGTGATCATAAAGTACTCCTCCACTTCAACTGCAAGCAACATCATTGTCAATCTCTTTGTCATCCTGCCTATCATGACGAATAATTGGCCTTTGCATACAGAAAAAGTTTTAGCCTTGGGTGTCTGTTGTCCATGCATATGTAATACATTTCTTTTTGAATTTTGGGTTGTACATTCAATATTTTGTTTTTGTTCTACAATTTAAAACCTTTAGATTCCAAAATTTCTCAAGCTAAGCCTAAAAAAGAACAAGGTGCACATAGTAAAATTCTTAAATTTAATCTGTAAGAAGATAGTGAACCAATATATAATCACTAAAATTCTTCATGATGTTTAATCAATAACCCAACTGGTCATAAAGACACTTAACTCTTAAGAGATTTTGTATCCCAGTTTGTTTCAAATCACAAATAAACCAATATTGCCTACTTTTTAATCAAATAAACAGCAAAAGAAAGTTCAATGGAATTGGAGGTACTCGATAATAAGCTGCTAGGAGAAGGTTGAGCAAATAAAGATAATCAATTGTTGCGGTCTAACATATAAATGTCATCAACAAAATGTTTTTTAAAAAAGGTGGAAATATATTATGTACAATCTAAACAATCAACATTGTTTCCAGAAAAGTACAGCAGGTCTTCTTTGATCTACAATCAGGTCTTAACATGGCAGTACAAAACAAGTCCGGAGAGTCAGTATGACATAAGTTCAAAACCCAAATTGATATTTCCTCCCTTTGTATGGATTAGATGAAGAGTTAATCATGTTAAATGAAACAAGTGGAAGTCCACGTTGAGGTCAGCTGATGTCGCACCCAGAAGATAATTACTAGATTAGCACCTGCTAGGTAGCACAATATGTCAATTAGCAAGATCGCTCTCAATCTTAAATGCTTCCGCCAGTACCTCATATGACAATCCCCCAAACTTTGCATAGCATGGATTGAAATTGAAGACATAGTCCGTTAAGGATTAATAGGCAGGTTGAAGTTTTTCCACGATATATATATTGAGGCTTGAAACCAATGGTACCAATCATCTAATAAGGACAAACTATTGGAATTGATTATGTGTGAGAAATATTAGCAAAAAATTTTTGAAAGGGAAAAAAAATGTTTTAAGATGTTTTCACTGTTACATTCAAGTCAGAAATGAGAGATCCTGCACATTTTTCAAAGAATTTATATACTTGTTCGCTTCTTCTCCCAGGAAGAGGTGTTCATTGAAAATATATACTTCTTCTGGTTTCTTTCTGTATTTGCTACCTTTCAAATATTGGCTCTATTCTAGTCACTTTTATGCTGAAGGAAGAAAATAAAAAATAAAAACAATTTTCTTCTCTATTCTCTTAGAAAAAGCATTTGAAGGGAGAACAATAGTTAAGTGAAGTAGCAATGATGTGTCTAAATTGAACAAAGTTTTTGTTATTTCTGTAGAACCTGTACGAGCTTGCTAGAATTATCTATGCAACAAAGAATAAGCAAGCTATGGGTAGTACCAATAAAGTAATTTGCTGAGTTGATGCAAGAATAGTATGATATGGCATTTATAACAAAGGACAAGAACAACCAGGAGGAAAGAAACAGTTGGGGAAGCACTCTAGTGATATAGAAGTACAAAGAATCACAAAGAACATCTAGATAGACGTGGTTAAAGCGTCCAGGAATATCATTTTGATTGAGAATACGGTTTGGGTCGGAAGGAAGGCACAGTACAAATTGGAAAATTAAGATTGATAAATCTACGAATCTAGTCGATAAAAGCAAGGTATGATAGCACATAAAGCAACATATCAGGATATATCAACCTTAATAGCGGTGGCAGAATATTGATTATCTATATATATAGGTCACTGATCACTCTGTACAGGTGCATCTCAGTGCAACCTTCAATATTTCAAATGTTGTAGAGGATGAGAACCTTAGCGCAATATACATTCATTAGATTAAAAAAAACTAAGTTATCAAGAGAAGTAACAGGTGATGAGCCTGGGCATAGCTCAGATTAGTACGGTTTTTTGCACTAATTAACAACAAATGAATCGCGTAACTGCGAAATGGCATACCTCTGTTTTACCAACAAATGTCACCGGTTCCACATGTGGCCCGAGAGCAAGGGAAAACACACACAACGCGTAAGCCGATTTGTCGTCATAAGCCTTCAGTAGATTGTTCAGACCTGGCGAAGATGGAAACTCGGAGTAAAACATACTGCCATTTACAAAATTAGAGAAATAACACAGTATCAGACCTTCGTGTCCAGTCTTCTGCAGAAACCACTTTCTGTTCATCCAAATCGTTCCCATACGTGGAGAAAGAAAAACGTCATTAGAGTTTTAACTTTATAATTCGCAAGTACTTACAAGTTACAAGAAGATAAAAATAGATAAATCATAAATAAGTTGTTATTTATTATTACTAGGAGAAGACGACGATGCTTACATGTAAGGTCCTGTAACAACAAAAATGTGGACCATGTCAGTCTCAGTACAAAATTATATAATACAGCAAACCAAAAATAATAATAACATGTGCCCTTAGGCCTCATTTGGTTCGCGGAAAGGAAAGGAAAGGAAAGGAAATCAATTCTTTGCTTTTCCTTGGAAAATTGCAATTCCCGTCAATTTTTATTTCCGGCGTTTGGAAAGGCCAGGAGAAAAAGGAGGGAAAGTGAATCCCTAGGGTGGGTGGGAGGAACCATTTTCCCCCTATTTTTCTTTCCTTTGGGAATTATTTTCCATTCGTGCTCATTTCCTTTGACATCCAAGCACATGTAACGAATAACTTTTCTTTCCCAATGCCTTGATTCCGCGAACCAAACGTGGCCTTAAGTCATCTCCAATGGGGGTTTCTATCTCCCCTATTTCTATGGTAAAAATTCTTTTTAGAAAAAAAATAATTCTCCAACAGTGGTTTCTATCCCAATTTTCATCTCTAGGAGAGTTTCTACATGTAGAAATTTCTAGGAGAATTTCTAAGGTGGTTAAACAAACACCTGGGAGACCATTAAGCGCGTTAAAGCAGAGGCAAGTGTCCTCGACGAGCACGGGTCCGTTAACCTTCCAAGAATTTAAAGACTTAAAAGTTAGTTTTTTGGACGAGGAAGCCATAGCAAGCAAGCAGCTAGTTGAACGAACACATGAAATCGACTGACCTCAGCTGCAGCCAAACGGGCTTTCTCTTTTGAAATTTCTTCCGGTTCACCTTGCAGTTCTGGCACTGAAAAAAAAGTAAAAATTGGGGTTAGGGTTAGGCTTTTGTTGTTGTTGGGGTAGTGGGAGGAAGAAGAAATTAGGGTTAGGGTTAGGGTTTGGAGAGAGGGAGAGAGGAGAGTAGTAAATGTTAGTTACGATCGAGCTTTAGGGATTGGAAAGGGATGGATGGGCCGAGGATGGCTCTGGTCTCCTCCAGCTTCTTCGCGTTCCCAGTCACGAACGTCACCGGACGAGGAAGACGAACCATTCTACTGCTGCTACTCATCGCTTAATTCTTCTTCGTCTCCTCCTCTATGCTAACCATAAAAAAAGGTTTTTTCTAAGGGCACCACCCTTTTTGCTAGGGGGTAGCCCAAAATAGTTCAAGAATATTACAAGTTTGCCATCAAAATTTTTTGCTAGGGACTAGCCCAAACAAACCTATAAATACCATATGTAGGACTGCCAGGGTCATGGCAGTCCTTCTTCTGTGAAGGACTGCCACCACTATGACAATCCTAGTCTATGATACCTGAATGCAGAGTTTTAGTCAGTAAAGGTGTTTGAAATTTATGAACACCAATTGTTGTACAAAAGATGGTCTTGCTATTAATACAATTTGCTATTTATGGACACCACTCTTATGTACGGTCCTAATCTATGAAACCTATTTGCTTTAGGATGTTGTCTAATTGTACTAACCTTTAAGTTTTATTGTAGGACTTGAGATCTTCCGATTTTGCGATACCGGCTCCAATTGCAGTCAATGTAGCCCATTTATTCTGGACCGATCTATGTTTTGAATCAAGCGAGGGTGCGGTACATTGGTGTCGAGAAGTCGGACGAGAAAACAACATTGTTCTAGTGATATCCAGATCGACCCGAAACCGACCGGGACGACAAACTGTGGTGGTTGGCTGTGAAAGAGGTGGTGTGTTCAGAACGCACAAGAAAAATACAGTTATCCAAAGTAAAGTTCCAAGAAGAAATGTTGGAATGAGGAAATGTGGTTGTCCATTCACGATACATATTAGAAACGAAGAAGAAGGGAAATGGACAGTAGAAGTGAAGAATGGAACCCACAACCATGAGATTATCGAGACACTATTGGGTCATTCGTATGTTGGACGGTTGAACAATACGGAGAAGAAGATAGTCGAAGACTTGTCCACCTCCGGAGTTGCACCGAGACAAATATATTCCGTCATACGACATGAAGATGAGAAGAATATGTCTACAATGAATTCAATATACAACGCCCTAGCTTCTTCAAACGCTGTCCGGACGAAATCAAGAATGGCGATGCAAGAAGTGCTCAAGTTGCTTGCCGATAATCATTATGTTGAGTTCCATAGAAGACATCCCCAGAGTAATGAAATATTATCAATCTTTTGGACTCATCCCGATTGCACAAATTTGGCCAGTTTGCCGACGTGTTAGTCCTTGATTGCACGTACAAGACAAATAAGTTCAAGATGCCTCTCTTTCATGTTGTCGGGTTCACCTCTACTTGGAAAACACTACTAAAATCTGTCAAATCAGCGATGCCTCAGGACGTCGCTAAATAGGAAAAATACGTCGCTAATTTCAATTAGCAACGTTTGCACGTAGTCGCGATTAACCTAGTCGCTAAACAACATGACGTCGTAATACATCGCTATTGCGACGACACTTAGCGACGCGTACACGTCGCTAATTTAGCGACTACCAGCGACGTAAAACGACAGCAGTTACCGACGTAAACTAGCGACGTTGAGCGACTTGACATGCATCGATGCTGACCTGGCTTGAGAGCCAAATGGCGACGTTCTGCGACTTCGTTACGTCGCTATAGTACCGACATATAGCGACGTTTAGCGACGTCATACGTAGCGACGTTTAGTGACGATCAGCGACGGTATTCATCACAGTTAGCGACGTTTTGATACTTACTTAGCGACGTTATCTTTCGTCGCTGGACGTCGCTGAGCGTCGCTGAACGTCGCTAATTTTGAAAAAAAATAAAAAAAAATACAACATTTGCAGCATCCCCTGCAGCATTTGCAGTATTTGCAGCATCCCCTACACCATTTGTTACAACAACGACGGTGTGTATCACGAACACAGTATCAAACAACACAGATACACACAATCACGAACACATTTGAAACACAATATCATCAATCAACACAGATATATAAAAATTTGTAACAACAATGTCAAACATAATGGTCCACATAAGAATAATGTATGTATAACCACATAAAAGACCCAACAATGGGCCATCACACAACAATAAATATATATGTCGACTACGGCTGATCAGGAGGAGCATTACCGCTCCTAGAAAGAAGGTAAGCATACTGCTCCGGTGTAAGAACCACCGACGACGATGAAGGAGGAGGCAATGCAACCGCTGGAGAAGGAGGCAGTGTAACCGCTGGAGAAGGAGACAGTGTAACCGCTGGAGATGGGTGCGTCCGCGTCTCCTCTAGGGCTAGCAGTCTGGCGCTGCATTGCTCCATGCAAGCCGCTATCCTAGTAACGGTGTCGTGAATGGACTCCTGCGTCCCATGTACGTGCCGCACGGTGCGCTCGAGCTCGTCAAAGTGTGCGGTGACCGAAGCAGCGTCCCCTTGCGCCTGAGACCCTGGCTGCTCAGAAATCCTCCTCAGCATATCGTCGCGCAGCTCAGCAATCCGGCGGGCAATGGTACCCTCGACTCGGGACGACTCGGCCTGTGACGGCTGTGAATGCGCACTGGCAGGGGGAGCCCTGGACGCCTGCGTCGCAACAAATATGTCGTAGGACCCCGTACCGTAGTACGTACCCCTCTGAAGACCACCAACAGCGGTCTTCCAGAGCTCATCCTCCGACTGAGGCGGAGAGGGCTGCGATGTACCAACCCCTCCCTCTGCCGGTGCACTAGCACTCGCACGCTCATCACGTAGCCTAACAAACTCGTCCTAGAAATCATTGTGCATCTCTATACATCAGTACTTACCTAAATTAGCCTAATAAACGTCTAAAGTATTTAATTATTATTAACTATATGGTTATCTGTATATTCTTCAAGTTGTGTTAAAAATTAACGAAATCTAAATTAGTACTTACATAGCTCTGAGTAGCCCGGTCGTCAATGAGCTTCCCGTCCTTCCGATGGGTGGCCAGGAAGACGGTCACCATGTTTGTGTCCTCACCGCTCTGTACCTGCATGTTTGTTATATTTTATTCTTTAGTAAAATAGAAAATTATATACTCCTACTATCAATAAAGTCTTATATATTGTAATAAATTACATACCAGACGACGGAAATGCTCCGTCATAGGAATCGATCCACCACACCACTTTTCGGCCCTCATCCTAGCCGCCTTCTCCGACCGCTCTCTGTACCGGGGCTCCTCAAATCGAGCCCTCATCGTAGTCCACTGGTCAGGTGTGATCCAACCAGCAATCGGCTTTCCGGAACGCTGACGAGCTTTCTGATCGTCAATTGCATCACGGATCAACTTGGCGGCGACGGCAGAAAACTGCCTCTCAATCTGCTCGGCCCGGTGTGGTGGATAAAAATAAGTCCTCTACAAAAATTACAATTAAAATAATAAGTTCTAAAAAATGCTTAAAATTATATTAATCATACTAAATTAACTATCTTTAGTTACCTTGAAGTGGGCAAACCAGAATGCCTTCCTCTCTTCCGAGGCATCCGAGTAGTTGATCTACGGACCCCCATAGTTGGACCGTAGAAAGGAGGCCAACGCTCTCTGTACCGACGAGGGACGATATCTGTATACAACGATAACCGACGTATTAATGAATATATATAGATATACAGACATGCATAATATATATATATATATATATATATATATATATATATATATATATATATATATATATATATATATATATCATTTAACTTACTTCGTAGGACCGTCGGCCCAAATCTCCATTCTCGTCTCGTCCTGAGGTGCGCATGGAGGGTCGCTCTGGTATGGATCCGCCCAGGCGGGAGTAGGGACTACCTCCTCCACCTGCTCCCCACCCGCCATGCTATTGTCAGCGGTAGGAAGGCTAGGGGAAGGAGTATGATCAGCAAGCCTGGAACTGCTCGTCGCAGGTGTACTGCCACCCGGGCCTGCGACCGTATGGTACAATAGAGTGCTCGGGTCAGACGATGGTCCGGAGCCATCCTCTGGTAACGGAGCTCTCTTCCCACCTAAGGATACGGCTCGTCCTGGCCTATCTCCGCGTCGTCCTGGGGTGCCTCCGCGTCGTCCTGCCATGCTGATAATAACATTGGAGTTCATAATTTAAGATTACAGAAATATGAATACATCAAAATCACAGTTTATGATTGAAAATATATATAAATACAATGATAGTTTAGAAATATCTGCATACATTGGAGTTCATAATTTAAGTTTTCAAAAATCTGAATACTAATAGAAATAATCATAGTTCATAATTTAAGATTACAGAAATATGAATACATTAAAATTATAGTTTCTCAATCATCCTCTGAAAATTCATCTTCTTCGTTTGCCTCCTCCTCCTCCTCCTCATCCTCTTCCTCTTCCTCCTCATCGTCACTAGCATCTCCTTCGTCTTTCCCTTCGGATACTTGTACCTCTTCTACACAAGTAGATATTGAATGGGGAACTTCTGCTGAGTCGACATCAACTGTATTTGGTACAAGAGGCAGCTCGTCCTCCTGATAAGCCACTTCGTCGACGTCGTAGGTATTTCTGGCTTTAGTCTTGCATACTGCCCATCAGTCGTACCTCGTTGTTCCCCGTCTAGGATATGTTGTAAAATATATGAGTTGAGCTTGACTTGCTAGGATAAATGGTTCATATCCTTGGTATCGACGACGGTAGTTAATATCCACAAGACCATGCTTGTCAATTTTCCATCCTTGATCTTGTATGTGATCGAACCAATCAACTTTGAACAACACGATCTTGGCAGGCTCTATGCCATAGTTGTACGTCAATTCCACGATCTTCCGTAAGACGCCATAGAAATCATTGCCTGGAGTGACATCTTTGTAGTTTGTAGATTTGATACACAAGCAACTATTTTTTGTGGAATCAAGATCCAGGAAGCTATCTCTGATGAGAGCATTTGTTGACTTGAACTTAAACCCATTCACGCAATAACTTGGCCATATTTTGACGGCATAAATTAGTCCCTTGGCAAGAGTTCTAATAGATTCATTCTCAAGGATGACGTCCGGACGATCGACCTAAACACGAGAAGATACAAAATTAAGTTTAATGTTAAGTTATTTCTTGTGCAGTTGTGAATGGAGGAAGATTCTAACTAGCTTCTTACGTACATATGCAGTCAACCAAGACGGGAAATGAAGTCTCATTTCTTTTTCTACTTCTTCATCTGTAATGTATGGTCTACTTGACCTCACCTCATCATTAAATTTGCTGAAAACCAATAAATATCGGGATATACTCGTTAAATTATAATAACGTAATCAACAAATAGATGACTTGAACGTTGAAGATTTTCACTTACCACTCTAGCTTTTCCACTTCATCCTCCTCGCAGTTGAGTAATATATATAACTGGGCAGCCTTTAGTTCCTCATCATTCAAATATCTCTTTTTCAGTTTTCCAGAAGGCTTTTCAAGAGCATTGAAGACTTTCAATAATGCATCATTATATTCTATATCTCCATCGTCGTTCCTCGGAGCTCTTGTTCAATTTGTAGCAATATGAGGCTTGAAATACATTGAACAAAAGTTTGTAATCTCCTCAAGGACATAGGCTTCACAAATAGAACCCTCGACCCGTGCCTTATTTTTTACCTTCCTCTTCAGGTGGTTTAGATGACGCTCGAACGGGTACATCCACCGATAACCGACGGGCCCACCAATACATGCCTCATATGAAAGATGAATTGACAAATGCTCTATAGAGTCGAAGAATCCAGGAGGGAACACCCTCTCAAGCTTACACAATGTTACTGCAATGTCCTTCTCCTGCTTTTCAAGCCGATCGACGAGTAACTTAGTAGAACAAAGATCTCTGAAGAATATGCTAAGCTCTGTCAGTGGATCCCAAACGACCTGAGGTAAGAATTCCCGAAATGCAATCGGGATTAACCTCCATAAAAATGCGACAGTCGTGGCTCTTCATACCCTGTAGTTTGTTCTCCTTTGGGTCAACACATCTTCTCAAATTCGATACGTACCCATCTGGAAATTTTAGGCCCTGGATCCACCTACAAAGTTTACCTTTGTCCTCCTTTTCTAATAAAAAAATGGCCCTGGGCTGCTTATACTTTCCACTGCCTTCCTTTATCAAATGCAACTCTGGACGTCTGCATATTTCTTCTAAGTCCAACCTGGCCTTGGGATTGTCTTTCGTCTTCCCCTTTACGTCCATCACAGTATTTATTATATTGTCAAATACATTCTTCTCGATATGCATGACATCCAGGTTATGTCTGAGCAGATGGTCACTCCAATATGGTAGGTCCCAGAATATACTCCTCTTCGTCCAGTTGTGAGCGCGGCCAAATCCATCACACTTGTACCCCGCTGTAGGCTCTTCAATAGCACTTGACAATTCTTTAACTTCTTCCCATATCGTGTTCCCGGACCACCGTGGCGATGGACTGGACTTCTCTACCACGCCAGCATGAAAAGCATTCATGTTCCTCCAGTACGGATGATCCTTTGGCAGGAACTGTCGATGACAATCAAAGAAGTACGATTTTTCTCCGTGTTTCAAACGGAAAGCCTTAGTGCGATCCATGCAATACGGACATACGAGACGACCATGGGTGCTCCAACCCGATAACATTCCATAGGCCGGGAAATCATTGATGGTCCACATTAGTGCGGCCCTCATCTGAAAGTTCTGCTTTCTAGAAACATCATATGTGGTTGCACCTACTTCCCACAACTGATTCAGCTCATCTACCAAGGGCTGTAAGTACACATCGATGTTCCTCTTCGGGTTCTTCGAACCTGGAATAATAACAGTTAGGAACATGTAAGGAGTCTTCATACACATCCAAGGCGGCAAGTTGTACGGAGTAACAATCACAGGCCAACAAGAATATTGTGAGCCCGAAAGTCCAAATGGGATAAAACCGTCAGAGGAAAGCCCCAATCTGACATTACGCGGCTCCGAAGCAAAATCGGGATACACTCGATCAAAGTGCTTCCATGCTTCCCCGTCGGATGGATGATCCAGTACTCCATCTATTTGTTTCCGCTTGTGCCAACTCATATTATCAGTTGTCTCATTTGCCATAAACAACCTCTGCAACCGCGACGTCAAAGGCAAATAGTGCATCGAATCTGTTGGCTTGCGTGCACCAGAAGTCCTTGTTGTACTAGTTGCCTTGAAGCGATCGGCACCACAAAATCTGCAGGCGTCTTCATCCTTGTCGTCCTTATAGTACAACATGCATCCGTTGTGACATGCATCAATTTTTTTATACCCCATCCAGAGCGATCTCACCATTCTCTTGGATCGGTAGAAGTCTTTAGGTAACTTGCCACCCTCCGGCAATATATCTTTAATTAATTCCAGGATTCGGTTGTAGCATTCTTGAGACATGTTAAAATCTGATTTTATGCTCAACAATCTTGTAATCACCTCCAACGGTGAATGGTCATCGCAATCAGGATATAAAGGAGTCCTTGCATTCTCCAGTAACTCCATGAACTTTGCAGCATCGACATTCGGTGCCTCCTCAGCTGCATATTGATTGTTCGGATCAAAATTAGGCCCCGCAGCATCGAAAACCATGTTCGTCCACCCTTGGTCGTAATCAGCATGCTCGTGGACATCTACATAAGGCTCCACATAAGGCTCTGACTCGGAGGCTAAAGGCACAAGTTCTCCGTGTGCGGTCTACTGATAATAATTTGGCATGAAACCCCTCGAATACAAATGATATATCACATTCACTTCCGAATGATATTTCAAGTTGCGACATCTCACACATGGACACTTAATTCTTGTACGATCCATGTACTAAGGGAACGCCTTGGCAAACTGCAAGAACTGTTGCACACCCTGTATAAATTCATCCCGCATACCGCACATGTCATTAGGATGATGATTGTACATCCACAAACGATTCCGCAGATAGTAATTCATATCCATTTTAAGATAATTCTGCAAAGATTGACACAGATAATAATTCATCAGGATGACGATTGTACATCCACAAACGGTTCCGCAGATAGTAATTCATATCCATTTTAAGATAATTACTGCAGAAAGTGAAGACCGACATGAACTGACGCACGAAAGTGACGATTGTACGACCACAAGTTTTATGTTCTTCAACGATATATTTCACATGCTTAATTGCCAAGTGTAGGGACGAATGGCTCATAACACAACCCAAAATTCATTCTAGCATACATTAGTGTGAATCATCTATGTTCTGTACATATGGTGTAGTATATGTTCTTATCGAATCTAGTATCTGAAGGATGTAACAAAATCAGTAAGATGAACCCACAAAATATAATACTAAGACATTATCTACTACTAAAAGATGTAGTGATAGGTTGTCGTATCATCATTGCCGAGAGATGGGGGTCGGAGGACAGTCAACTTCATCTGAAAGTTCAGTTTCACTAACAGACTGACTTCAATTCAGTTAACATGACATCCTAAACACTGTTAGTCCATACCAGTTCTAACTGAGCTCAATAAACTATCAATATGAATTTCTAGCTAAACCAAACTTACATAAGTCTCAGTTTACTTGGTACTATCCTATACTATACGAGTTCTCAGGTTCATACACTAAATCAACCCCCTGTTACCAGAGTCAGTCACATCCTTAGGATAGATATCAACAATCCAATATCAAGACAGCCACTAATCAGTCCAATTGATTTTAATCTTAAAATGATTTCAGTCTTAAAATGAATCCAATTGATTTCAGCCATTCATTAGTAACTCCAATTGATCTCAGTCTTAAAATGAGTTCACTTATCAGTCCAATGTAAACCTAATTATCAGTTCACTATGTAGCTGTACATCAGTCCTTTATGAATCCATATACCAGCCATACAATCAGCTACTGTCAATAACCACAAAATTCTTAGGTTTCATAAGACTGTCTCGAATTGAAACAAGTTCAAAACAGCACTCATATAACCCTGCAATCAAGTTACAGTTAAGGAAAATATTGATTGTTGCAACACCACAGGTCTGGTGTCAGTCACCCCATAGTAAGAGGTCCACCCTGTCTCACTTGTTTGGTGTGCAGGACAACATCATTTGCTGATACATCCCAGTAACCATACTACACATTTATAACCCACCATAACCCAATAAAATGTGATATGAAAAAGAATACTTAAATGGATTCAGACATCTAAACACAATGGTTGTAAGCCTCCTAATAGCCCTACACCCCAATATAATCTCCTTGTTCCCAAATCGAACCATTAATTCAATTCCAAAGATTTCAAACCCGACACATTCAATGGACTGAACATGTGCCCTTCTGAAATATAATATACAAATGGATATCCCTCAACATGAGCAAGCAAGAACTGTGGACACACAAGTCAGATATTAGGTGGCCAGACTAGCCAATAACGGAATTGAAGCAGTGTATATTAGTTATTACATCTATCATCAGAGAATGAACAGCAAACCGCAATAGGCAGCCCCTCCCTGGCATTAGCTTCGACAAACACTCTAAAGCAGTGCCCTATAGAGAGAGAGAGAGGTCGAGAGAGAGGGTAGGGGCTACCTGAGGAGAAGACCGGAGGAGGGTGCGAGGAGGAGGAGAAGCGCCGGAGGAGGATGAGCGCTGAAATTTTTGGGGGAAAAAAATATCGGCCGCGAATAGAAAAGAAACCCTCGTGTCCATGCCCTATATGAAACATTTAGCGACGTCCGCATGGGACGTCGCTAAACGTCGCTGACTATTAATATAATGCGACGTAATATAACAGTCGTCGCTACGCGTCGCTATATTAAAATAATTAGCGACGTGTAGCGACAAAATTGCGACGCAGGTTCCTATTTAATATACTAATATCGCTATTCGTCGCTAGTAGTCGCCACCAGCGACGAATAGCGACGTCATGTAGTGTCCCGTCCCGCAAAGTCAATCGGAGGAATCGAAACGCCGACGGCGTTCGGACTTAGCCTTGCAACGGCTTGCTCGGAGACATCGCTCAGGTGGGGTAGTTTCGGTGAACTTGCATCATCTTTGCCTTCACATAATAAATCGTGTTTTCAACTTGCACAAGTAGGCTTAATAATAAAAGAGATGAATCCACATAGCCAAGGGTCAAAAATGAGTTAGAACATGGAAAACGTCCCACGGTCGGCTTAGAGTTGGTGTACGGCGTACTTTAAAAATGACACTCGGTCCTTCGTCCCGTGGCTTGGGAGAAGGAAAGTTGGTCTTCGACACAAAGTTAAGTATTAGCCTAAGTCATAGGCGTCGCCTGCGTGAATGCTTGTTATAGCATGCACGGTCCCGTCGATTTGCCCCGACACTCGAATTGGCCTAAGTCATAGGCGTCGCCCGCGTAAATGCTCGATAAAGCATGCACGCTTCCGAAATATAAGGCTTGGCATAGCCTTTGCTCGTCCCTTGGGTTAAGTTGTAGGCTTGAGTAAGTTAGGCAAAGTTATGCCGGTCGACCTAAGTCATTCCAATTGCTGTCTCGCTCATTCTGCGGTTGTCGAGTTAAATAGTCCCACGATCCCAAGGCCCGTCACATGAAGTATGACTTGGGCGATAGCGTTGCGTAGAATACGAGTCGGTTTAAGGCACGAGCCACGGTTGGTTCAGTGGAAAGTTAGCCACGGTCTGTTGATACTTAAGGAATACGTTATGTTCAAGTTAAGTTGGAAGGCTAGGCAGTAGCTGTTCCCTGAGTTCAAAGAACGTTAAGTCTAAACGATGGTTAGTCGCCGAGAGGAAATATATCGGGACTGTGGTTCAGTCGCCGAGGCAACCCTGGTTTGGGCTCTGCAATGGAAGTATGAAAAGTGGAAAGAGTAAAACAAAGGAACTATGATAATAATGAGACCATGCATTACGTTAAGTCTAGAAGTTAGCGTAGGCGCGTGGTCATGGACAACTTATCGACAAGGGCGATGGTTCTTCGAGCGACAACCCGGGGCCACGGGACCGACTCGGCCTAGGAAGAACAAATTATAGCCGAACTGGGTAATAGGCAATTGGTAGTACGGGGACTTGCATCGGAGATCGCTACTTGCGGTACAAGGATCCCGTTTGCCAGGCTATGTCTACGATGGCTAGTTAATGCCAGTGACCTTTCATATAGATGTGTCGGCACGGAGTTCCTTGGCGATTCGAAGCATACGGCCGCGTGGACTGAAGACTTATACAGGACATAATGTATGGACATCGCCTTCCGAAGCTTCCGCTGGCTCAAGCAGTGTAATCGAGAGATGAGAGAGAGCAGAGTGACTTGTAATCGAGAGAAAAGTAAGCACGAGAGACTTGTAATTTGGCCTTGCGCCCACAAATGTAATCTTGTATTGAATATCAATAAAGAGCTTCTTTTGAATAACTTGTGTTTAGTTCTAATTCCGCTGCTATAAATCAATGTCTCTGCACGGGACTTCTGTGCGATGACCCCGTCACAGCCGCTGAAATCGGCCGTTATGGAAACCGCCTTGTACGAGAGCAATCTAGGCTCGTGCGGCATCACGCCTTAGCGAGGACGATCGCTCCTACGGGAGCGGGGCATGACATGTCACATTTACACGTCGCTAACTCCCCAAAAAATATCGATGTTCACTCATGGAGTCGCTAAATTCGTCGCAATTTTGCCATATTTTGGTAGTGAAACATTTCCAGTGGCATTTTGCTTCATGAAGAGTGAGAAACTTGAAGACTACACATGGGCGTTGAAGAAACTGAAAACACTTTACACTGGTCATACAGAGCCGTCAGTATTTGTTACCAACAGAGAGTATGCCCTAATTAATGCTATTCGCATTGTTTTTCCTCAAGCGGATACATTGCTATGTACTTGGCATGTCAATCGTAATATTCAAGCCCAATGTAATTTGAAGTTTCGGAAGGAGGATGGTAAAATCGATATGCAGATTTTTGACGAATTCTACAATGCTTGAAATTGTGTGTGGCGAGCATCTACGATTGCCAGTTACGACACCGCATGGTACTTGTTCAAGCAAAAGTGGGAGGCAAGGGAGCCGACATGCATTTCTTACATCAAAGATACATGGCTTGAACCGCACAAAGAATAATTCATCTTAGCATGGTCGAATGTGGTGAAGCATTACGGTACGACAACTACCAACCGTGTCGAAGGAGCACACTCTTTATTGAAGAGGCACCTAAAATCATCTCTCGGCAACTTCGTCTCTGTTTGGCAAGCTATACATTTATCAGTAGACCGGACGATGAATGAAATTAAGGCATCATTTGAGATGAGTTTTAATATAGTCAAGCATGAGCATAAAAAGGAAGTACTCTTAGATGCTTTAATGCGCGTGGTATCTCACAAGGCATCGGCCTTAATAGCTGATGAGATTGAAAGGTCAAAGTTTGTCGGGCTTGATTCCGAGGTTTGCGGGTGTGTATATCGACATACACTGGGCCTCCCTAGTGCACATCAGATTAATGAATATAGCCGTGAATCCATTCCTATTCCAGTAGATGCTGTTGATCAACGTTGGAGGCAGTTGTCTATGATGCCCCTGGTGAAGACGGACGATGATTTCTTCTCTTTGCCACAAGTAAAACTTCTCCACGCAAGGTGGTGTGCCTCAGTAGGAGCGGAACGGATGTCCATTGAGCTTAAAATCCAAGAAATTGTATGTCCGGTGACTACTAGAATACATGAGCCGTCCGTTGTTTCCAATCCTAAATGCAGGCCTCAAACAAGATTGACTAGTTCACAAAAGAGAAGGCTGGAGTCGACTAAGAGAGATCATCGTCCTTTGAGCATGTTGAACGAAGCTTACAGCAACCTTCGCCTGCACGGAAGGGCAAGCTTGTCGTTCGCCGAAAAATGAAGAAAATGAACCTTCCAAGAAAAGATACAGTTGCAAGCCAAACAACAAGTTTGTATATTGACAAATTTCAACCTGCGCTACGAAGTTACATTTGGTCTATTGTCGATGTCCCCGGTGATGGCCATTGCGGATTTCATGCCCTTGCAAGGCATCTTGGTTATGATGACAAAGACGGATGGAGACGGGTGAGGCAGGAGCTATACGAGGAGTTAGAGACTCGTCTTCCATTCTACTCCCGCATCCTAAGCGAAGAAACGGTTACAAGTTTGTTGTTAAGTATCCCTTGCATCGACAGTGTTACCGGGACATACCACTACATGTCAGTCCCGTCTGCCGGTTATTTATTTGCTAATAGGTACATGATACCTGTTGTACTTATCTCGTCGGATATTAACAATACATTCTTTCCGATGTGCGCTCCTCCGACGGACCACGGAGTGTCTAACCTATGTACTATAGGTCTGATCGGGGATCACTTCGTTATACTAAAGATGATTGCTCATTCTCCGATTCATCCACCTTCAACAGTTTGGTACAAAAGAGCACCGGTCGAAGCCATCGCTTGGACCACACCTTTCGTTGACCAGATCAACCATTGTAAGAAGTTGTTGAAGATTGAGGAGCCAAGAGACTTACCTGCTGACCACTACGACGTCGAAATCGACTAAGTATAGATATATTTACAGTTTGACATTTTGTATACGGAGGACCACTTTTGTATACAGTGAAATATGAAGTCCAGTAATATATATGGAGTAAATTTTGAGTTATATATGTTTACCTGTGCCTACCTGTGTTATATGTGCCTACCTGTGTTATATGTGCCTACCTGTGTACTATATGTGCCTACCTGTGTTATATGTGGTTACCTGTGTGTTATCTGTGTTATATGAGTGTACCTGTGTTATATGTGTTCGCTGTCACAGCATTTCAGTTTGAGAAACTCTGTCACAGAGTATCAGTATCAGGACTGCCACACCCATGGCAGTCCTACACTGAAGTAGGACTGCCAGGGTGATGGCAGTCCTAACTAAAACTTGCTGTTAGTTAGGACTGCCAGCTCCCTAGCAGTCCTAATTCAGTGTAGGACTGCCATGGGTGTGGCAATCCTAACTCTAATACTCTGTGATGAATTTATGTGTGAATCAAATCATCACAGAGTTTCATAGTTAGGACTGCCACACCCATGGCAGTCCTACACTGAAGTAGGACTGCCAGGGAGCTGGCAGTCCTAACTAAAACTTGCTCTGACACCAAGTTTTAGTTAGGACTGCCAGCTCCCTGGCAGTCCTACTTCAGTGTAGGACTGCCATGGGTGTGGCAGTCCTAACTATGAAACTCTGTGATGATTTGATTGTGTGAATCAAATTGTCACACAGAGTTTGATAGTTAGGACTTCCACCCCATTGGTAGTCCAACACTGAAGTAGGACTGTCAGGGTGCTTGCAGTCCTGATACAGATACTCTGTACATTAAAAAGAACAATTTATCACAAGTACATAAACAACAATAATTCTTCACAACTTAAGATTCATCACAAAAACTCAATAATCCAACTACAATAAATTCATCACAACTACAACAATTTATCACAACTACTTAGTTCCGAACATTCCACATCCAAATTAAGTTTCAAACAAGCAAAATATCCATAATAATTCATCAAATGTACGTAACTATTCCATATCCAACTTAAGTTTGAAACATGCTCGTATATCGAAATCCATCTACATATCATGCCGGGCCTTTGAACGAGACTCCCTATTGTTTATGAAGGGGAAGTCGACCACGTCGTCGATGCGATCAAGCTCGTTGGCGACCGCGACACAAGTGTCACTTTGGCAACCTCTCCGGAGTGTCTGCGCCAATTCCTTCACCCTTTGAGACTGAAAATGAAAGTATAAATGAATTAAGTCTACAAACATGGTAATCTCAGTCTTATTATAAATACAAAACTCACCATTCTTACCAACCCAGCATATAAGACATTTTTGGAAGGAAGAGCTCCAATTGCTCCGACGGCCATGGGACCCGGGTTGGTAGGGTTCGACAACTTAGGATGTCCGACCCCCAGGAAGTACTGCATGTAGTCCTCGCTGCAGTCGGCCATCTGGGTGACTGATCGTCTTTCAGATTCCCGAAGTACATGTCGTTGCCACTCCGAGTAAAAGTCGGCCACCCAGTCGAATTCCGTCGGTTTGTAACTTAAAGGTTGGGTTCCGCGCGGAGGCTCCAACAGCCGTAGTGTGCGCTTCGGCACAGTTTGCACGAAGCCAAACTGACGAAGTACTCTATCGGGCATGTACGGCTCCGTGATTTTATAGCATGTGATCATGCCATGAAATAAAAAAACTGGTTGGACCTCACGATTCAGCTCACATAAATTCCGGTATGGATTCCAAAAAATTTGTAGGAAAACAGTTAACAACAAAACAAAATCAACATGAAAAAGTTAGTCAAAAATTAGTACCTCTTCTGGCACCAAACTATCTAATACTTCACGAATGGAAGCCAGTGTTTGCCAATTTTTGGTTTCCAGCTGGGATGGCCTCCATCGACACACTCTAGGAAGGTGTTCAAGATACTCTGGGATTTCGTCAGCCCGTCTAAGCATCGAAAAGTGCTCGTATATCCATGCCTATTCAATTTATAAATGAATAGTAAAAATTAAAACAACAAATTGAAGTATACAAGATTAAATTGTTAGAAGTTTTCTTACATGTAGCAGAGTCTGACAACCGGCCATTGTCTTAGTCCCGACACGGGATGCGATGCCTAGCTCGCGGTAAAGATTGGCTAGGATACCGCTTCCCCAGGATATATCAATAAAGTCATCCACTTCAGATAAGTTGAGCATGTACCGAGTATGTATCGACGTTCCGGACTTGTCCGAAATGCCGACCGTTCCTAGGACGAACAGCATATACGCACGGGCCACCGCGTCGACCGTATCATCGTCATCGTTATCCACCTCCATATCCATGAACTGGTCCACCAGAAATGATAGAGGAATTTTGTACGACTTCTTGAAGCCTGGTAGAGTTGTAAAACTCGTAGCCGGAACTCCAAGGTGAGTTGAGACGAACTTGACGATCTTCTCGTACCATTTCAAGGATTTTTCATTCGTGTAATATTCTTTGGTCATTACGCGCCCGGTCACTGGCAGCTCCAATATCTGGTAGACGTCGTCAAGTGTAATGGTCATCTCCCCTGCTGGAAGATGAAATGTGTTGGTCTCCGGGTGCCATCTCTCCACAAATGCAGATATGAGGGAACTATCCATTGTCCGGTAGGCGTTTTGTGCCAAATTGTGCAAGCCGCTCGGTATGATTTTGCTCCGAACGGCCTCCGATAAGCTTGCAAACTGCCAGGACACGGTTTTCTTCCCGTGACTCACAGCCCTAAAGATACGATATGTCCTCTGTATATCGAACAACAAAAAACATATCAATTATGAAATACATATATATATAGTATACTAAACTGGTAGCTTACAAACGTCATATACATACCGGGTTCTTCCATATTTCATACGTAATGTAGTTCTCAAAAGAAACCAACATTGAGCAACCGGGCGGACGGACAGGCGGCTTAGAATGACCGGCCTCTTCAGAAGGACCGACCTTCTCAGAAGGACCGACCTCCTCAAATGGAGCAGAACCGTCTTGACGTGATAGGAGTCGGGCAATTGGCACATCGTCGTCGTCGTTGTCGTCGGAAGGAGGCGTAGAAGTAGGAGCTCGTTGCTTCGACCGATCTTGACGTACTGTAACGCCCCAGAACCAGAATACTGGAGAGCGGGGGCATACATAGCCAGCTACGTATAATAAAATAGAATCAACCCCACTATACGGTCACGGCTGTCTAGATACATGAGGGTTTAACTACAATCCATCAGTCTCCTATGGTCAATAACAATGCATAAATGTCTCAATCTCAAGCAAGCAAGTAAAATTACAAGATGTAAGATCACCAAATATACAATAGTAAGGCATCCCAAATATTACATATCCAGCTGATCATGAAGCTAGTCGTTACAAAATATGAGGACTAGCAAGAGTTTAGTCATACATGATCAACCCTAGGATCTGTCAATCATGTTACAGCCCGTAGGCAGACAGTAATAAGGTATACAATACGAGCTAACAGGTGCTCGTCGGCTAAACGCCTCAAAATGAAATTTTTACAATAGAGTAGGAGAGCAAAAATAAACCCACTCGTTGCCCTGGTTACGCCTGGTGGTCACCATCGGGCTGGAAGGTCGGTAGATCCTCTGAAGCTGCTCCGAAATCTGGCCACACAAAACCAGCTGGGTCAGATCCCAGAAAGAGCAAGTACCACAAAGGAGGCTTCACTTAAGAACTAAAACCAGCACATCAAAAAATATATTAAAGCAGTTAAAAGAACTTGAAGTAAAAGAATAACAACAGTCATAATGGAGTACGAGGGAACCATTCAAGTAGCCAGATCACAACCCTTAAACCAAACAAGGACCGGAGTTGTAACCCTTCACCTGAATAGAACTCCGTCTCCAAATCTTGTTGGTAAGATAAAACATTACAAACGTGACGTGGGGTACAATAATACAATAAACGAAAAAAGGACTCAGAACTGCTCCGGGAGCCAGGTTACAACCCTTAAACCAAACAAGGACCGGGGTTGTAACCCTTCGCCTGAACAGAACTTATAGTCCCTGATCTTTATTGTTAAAAGTGACAATCATGCGATCAAGCTTGCAATAATCGAGTACTGAAACTACACCATACAATCGCTCCCGGCCAATCAGTGACTACGACTTTCTACATTAGTTAACTAGGGTTATCACAACATGCAGTGAGATGTTCCTCCAGCCACAAGCCCTGCAGCTAATCCAGGTTATACAGGCGACTTGGTTTCATTAAGCAGTGCATCGTTCTTTCCATATATCAGTGAATTTAGACTTGTGCCTTACTCATCGACAGGCTGCAAGTCCCACAATGGTGGCCGGGATAACGGGATCGCCTGTGACTGGGGAAATCTCTCATGACTACTGAATTATTCTAGTTATTAGCCTTAGCCATTTATAGTAAGTACCCCTGACCGTGGTACTCAGGGATCCTTGTCCTAGACATGATACAAACATTACCGTTTTAATTTGTACAAACACACTCAACCACGGTGTCCAGGCCATTCAATCTTGTCATGACATGCTAGCCGCCGCAACAGCCTTCAAAATATATATACATCATGTCATGTCCATTGTCAGGAGTGTGCCACGTCGGGCCACTATCATGTCATGTCATTGTCAAAGTGTACCACAACGGGTCACCATCTCGTCAGGGAACAATTAATTTGGCACAAGCACACATTTAGTAATTAAATATTAGAAGGGGCAAGGGCTGTGGGGGACTCATGCGGCTCGGGAAAATTTTCATGCGGCCAGCAGTCACTTGGCCATATACGGCTGAGCAAAATATATAAGCATGCATGCTTGCATGCAAATGCATTTAATACATTAATATAATGCATTAATATAATGCATTAAATAATACATTAATATATTAAATATATTATATTAATATAATGCATTATATTAATATATTAATATACATTAATATACATTATATTAATATACATTACATTAATATACATTACATTAATATACATTATATTAATATATTAATATATATTAAATGTATGCTTGCATGCATTAGTATAATGCACTAATATGCATGCGGCTGACTTCGTTCCCATATGCGGCTCACTATTGGCATTTGCATGCGGCCAGCAATTTGCTAATGTGGCCAAGTACTGTTCCCATGCAAGCACTTGCTGATGCAAGCAAAATAATAAAGAAAAGCCATACGGCCAACTTTTAGCTTGCGGCCACGCAAAATGGCCATATGCGACCAAGCACAAAATTGTGCTCATGCGGCCAGCACAAAATTGTGCTCATGCGGCCAGCACAAAATTGTGCTCATGCGGCCAGCAATTTGGCCATATGCCTTATGCGGCTCAAAGCTATTCTTAATGCATGCGGCCAAGGCTATTATTAATGCATGCGGCCAAGGCTTAATATATATGTGCATTAAGTATAATAGCCTGTAAGCTAAAGTATGCCAGCTAATGCTTAATGCCTTAAATATATATGCATGCCTATGCAAGAATTAAGAATAATAGCATGCAAGTTAATGCAGACTAAAGCATGCCAACTAAGGCATTAAATGTATAATCATGCAGACTAATGCATGCAAGTTAATGCATGCATATGTATGCAAAAAAAATGTAATTGGCCATGCTGCCAAATAATTGAGCCTATGCGGCTAAGGCAAATAATTGAGCCTTGCTACAGGGCATATGCAGCCAAGGCAGTATTTGCTAATGCATGGGAGCTTATGCGGCCATGCAATTAATTAAATGCAAGCACAGTGCATATGCGGCTAAGCTCAAAATGTGATATGCGACCAAGAGTGCAATTAATGGCTCTCTCAGTGAACATGTGCATAAAAAATACCATGGCCTCCATGCTCCTCCAAACCACAATAGGAACCCAAATCCAAACTCCCGTAGGTCAAATTTGGGTAAAATGGAATTCTCTACAACATAGAACCATCAACTAGCAAAAATATGCAAGTTTGATAGATCAAAACTCCCGGAACCGAAAATACCACAAAGCTAGATTTACAAGAATTAAACCATGGAAATGAAAAATGCTAAGTACTAAAGTGGGTTAGAAACACATGAGGAAGACAATGGAACAATAAAAATGGGATTCCTCCATGAAGCAAGATGCACTTGCCTAAATCTTCCACTCTCAGGTTGGTGGAGAAGTAATGGTGGGGAAGAAAAAGAGTTAATGAGGAGAGAGAAATGTTTGGTGGGATATTTAATGAAGTGGGTGGTAGGTGGGAGTGGTTTGGTTCACCTAAAATCAAGCAAAACCGAACCATACAAAACCAAGCCAAACCAAGTCGAGTCGGGCCAAACCAAACAAGGAGACATGCAATACGGGTCTAAATACGTACATGTATACCAAAATACGTAATACGAACGATGTTCATTACAACTCTACCCACCTTAAAAGAATTTTGTCCTCGAAATTTAATCAAGTGGCTAGAGATGCAAGGACAAGCTATACTAATCACAGATAAGCTATACTAGTCAAGAAATCAAGCAATTATTCATGCAAGCAAGGAATCGAAGGCTTGAGGCATAAGAAAGATATTATACCTCACGAGTCAAACAGGTCGAGATATCGCGATCGGATATCATCCTCACGCTCCCACGTTGACTCACCCAATGAGTGATGACCCCAAGCAGCACGGACTAATTTGATAGTCTTGTTCTTGAGTATCTTCTCTCTTTGGTCCAATATGGATACAGGCCTCTCCTCATACGAAAGGTTGGTACCAACAACCAGTTCCGAATGATCTAGGATATGACTCGGGTCCGAGATATACCGTCGTAGTTAGGATACATGGAACACGTCATGTACCTCACTTAGAGACGGCGGAAGGGCGAGACGATAGGACACATCTCCTACTCACTCCAGAATATTGAACGGCCCTATATACTTAGGACTAAACTTTCCCCGTACGCCGAAACGAATGACGCCACGGTTAGGCGAGATCCTCAGGAATACATGGTCGCCGACAGAAAACTCAAGGGGACGCCGATGATAATCAGCCCAATGGCGCTGACGATCTTGTGCAACGCGAAGATGATCTCTGACTCTCCTGACCACCTCAACTGTCTGAGTGATCATCTCGGGACCAAGCATCTGCCTTTGTCCAACATTGTCCCATGCTAGTGGGGATCTGCACTTCCTTTCATACAATGCCTCGAACGGTGCCATCTGGATACTAGCTTGGAAACGGTTGTTGTACGAGAACTCCACCAGGTGCAGGTGATCTTCCCACGAACCACTGAAGTCGAGTGTACAAGATCTCAACATATCCTCAAGAGTTTGGATCGTGCGTTCCGACTGACCATCTGTCTGCGGGTGATATGCTGAGCTGAACTGGAGGCGAGTTTCCAAACTCTCTTGCAAGCTACGCCAAAAGTGCGACGTAAATCTTGAATCTCGGTCCGAGGTAATACTGACTGGTACATCATAGAATCTGACAATCTGCCGGAGATACATCTCTGCTAGCTGAGCTGTCGACTGACCAACTCTGAACGGGAGAAAGTGAGCCAACCTTCGTGAGCCTGTCAACTATAACCCAAATAGCATCTCTACCGGCTGGGGATCTAGGTAATCCAGTCACAAAATCTATGGTTATATGTTCCCACTTCTATTCTGGAATCAGCAAGGGCTGAAGAAGTCCAGCTGGCCTCTGATGTTCAGCCTTGACTTGTTGGCAAACCAAACACCGAGAGACAAACTGAGCTATCTCCCTCTTCATGCCATTCCACCAAAATTGCTGACGGATATCACGGTACATCTTCGTGCCACCGGGATGAATTGAATACTGAAAACTGTGAGCTTCCGCCATGACCTCCTGTCTGATATCTCTACTGGGTACACGAAGACGCTTACCATGTCGAAGTGTACCGTCTTCATGAATACATAATTTTGGTCGTCGCCCGGTTTCACATTCTGCTCTAAGCCGCTGAAGCTTAGAATCGGAGGACTGGGCTATCTTGATCCTCTCAACTATACTGGACTGTACTCGCATGCTGGCCATTAATGCCATATTGGTAGGAAGGACAACTTCTATGCACATCTTCTGAAGATCTGCTAACAACTCTGGTTGCGCTGTCAGAAAATAAACTCCGGCTCTCCTGCTCAATGCATTTGTAACAATGTTGGCCTTCCCAGGATGATACTGCAGGTTGACATCATAATCCACAAGTAGCTCTAGCCACCTTCTCTGACGCATATTAAGGTCCTTCTGGGTGAAAACATACTTCAGGCTCTTGTGGTCGGTGAAAATCTCCACCCTATCTCCATACAGGTAGTGTCTCCAAAGCTTGAACGCAAACACCACGGCTGCCAGCTCCAAGTCGTGGGTTGGGTAATTCCTCTTATGATCACGAAGTTGTCGTGACGCATAAGCTATTACCTTTACATGCTGCATCAAAATACACCCTAAACCTCTGCCTGAAGCATCACAGCACACTGAAAATCCTCCGGTCCCATCTGGAAATGTGAGAATGGGTGCCGTCATTAAGCCTCACTTCAGCTTCTCAAAAGAATCCTGACATTCTGCTGTCCAAGCAAACTACACATCCTTGCGGTTCAACTGTGTCAATGGCGCTGATATCCGAGCAAAGTTTGAAACAAATCTCCGGTAATAGCCGGCTAATCCAAGAAAACTGCAAACTTCTGCAACTGTGCTGGGCACTGGCCAGGTTTCTATAGCCACGATCTTCAGGGGATCCACTTCTACACCCCCTCTGGTGATGATATGACCCAAGTATGAAATGCGATCGAGCCAGAACTCGTATTTACTGAACTTGGCATACAACTGGTGCTCTCGGAGGATCTGGAGGACAACTCTGAGATGCTGCTCATGCTCCGCTTCACTCTTGCTGTAGACCAGGATATCGTCTATGAACACGATCACGAACTGATCTAAATAAGGCATGAAGATATGATTCATGAGGTCCATGAATACAGCCGGCGCATTGGTTGCTCCAAAGGGCATAACAAGGAACTCCCAATGCCCATATCTAGATCTGAAAGCTGTTTTCGGGATGTCCTGCTCTCTGACTCTGATCTGGTGGTATCCTGACCGTAAATCAATCTTCGAGAATACTGTCGCTCCTTTGAGTTGATCAAACAAGTCATCTATCCTTGGGAGAAGATATATGTTCTTGATTGTCACTGAGTTCAAGGTACGATAGTCAACACATAATCTGGACGTACCATCCTTCTTTTTCATAAGAAGCATCGGGGCTCCCCAAGGCGATCCACTTGCACGAATGAATCCCTTGGTCCGGAGTTCTTCGATCATCTTGTACAATATCTCTAATTTTGACGGCGCCAACCTGTAGACTCTCTCTGACACTGGTGCTGTCCCGGGAGTCAAGTCGATAGTGAACTCGATCTTCCATTCTGGCGGCATCCCTGGAAGCTCTTCCGAGAAAACATCTGAAAATTCCTCGACTATCCGGGGTAACTGTACTGCTGCTACGGCCATCCGCAACAATGGAGGAGAAGGTTCAACTTCGCCTCGAGAAAAAGAAAATTCCGGCTCACCTGGAATGCTAAAAATAACTCTGCCAATATGGCAGTCTATCCTAGCATACTGGTCTCTCAACCAATCCATCCCTAAGACCACATCATAATCGGCCATCGAGAATTCTATCAGCCTAGCGGAAAACTCTCTACCGCTAACCATGATCCGACACGAGGAAAATACTCTATCTACCCCCACAAGACCATTACCAGTAAGTATATTGAGCCTTACTGATAATGACTCGGGCTCCAGTCCTATCCGTGTCGCGAATCGTGCAGACATAAATGAATGCGACGCACCAGAGTCAAATAATACTGAAGCCGGAAAAGTATTGACGATAATAGTACCTGCCACTATCTTACCAGGCGCCACTCCTTCTTCTCCTATGGTCAAAGCCAACACTTGACCATGCCCTCCGGGTGCCGGTCCTCTCTGTTGAAATCCTCTCTGCCTATTATGGACTTGCGCCTGGGCAAATTGCTGAGGCCTTTGCTGCTGAAAAGCCTGGGTCTGCGTCGGCAACGGCCTCGGGAAAGGAAACTGCTGCTGGACTGGTACTGGGTGTCACGCCTCGATTCCGTAGAATCGATAGTCGTCCCCCGGGCGTGATGCCGTGCGAACCTAAGTTGCGATCGCACAAGGCATAGTCATAAGGTTATCCGAAACACAACATCAAGTTAGAGTACGCAGAGAAATTGATTGACACATTTGGAATAGAAGTAAACTTTTGCGTTGATAATAAAACATCATTTACATTGACTTTATTACATTCATTGCCGCGCGGGCTACAACAAGACTCGACTTACAAAATGAATGCCGATGAGATAGTCGTTCCATACATTACACCTTTTTTATACAAGCAAAAACCATTACACATTTCCACCTGCGATCGAGGCGAGTCGAGCCGCCATCTTCTTTTGGACTGAGTGCGGGTCTTCTTCAAAAGGAATCCAGAACAAGCCTTTACACGGACGAGGCTTCAAAAGTGTCCACGCCGCCTTGAGATTTTTAGGTAGCACGCCCTTCGTGGTTCGGGGTACCTGCATGGAGAGCGAGGATCAGTACATTATACTTTGTACTGGTGCGTGGCAAGTTAAGTTCCAAGCTCTCATTTGGTTGAATGAGTTTATATGACTTAGTTCATGAATGTTTCTAACCATCCTAATAAATTTCAAGCGAGAAATGACAAGCATAATGTAATTCACGTTGGAACTTACCCACGGCGGACCGTGCCGCGCCTTATGAGACTTACCATGTTCTTTTCTGTCAATTGTTATCATTTTTCATGCCAAGTGCAATATTACGTGTGATTGGTCACTGACACCACAAGCCATCCTGGACTTATAGCTTTGTTAGCCGGGGCCCTTGCAGCGCAAGTAGCGAGCCCCGCTGCAAGTCCCCGCTTAACCCGTGCTATCATCCAGCACAGCTATACCGTGTTTCCTCCTAGGCCGAGTCGATCCCGTGGCACCGGGCTGTTGCTCGAGGAAACTTTCTCCTTGTCGACAAGTTGTCCAATGACCGAGTTAAGACAACATTTATTTATTAAGGCCTAGCCTATTTTCTCTTTGAAACTTGATCATTTTACCGTGTTCGTGCCCTTGCTTTCATTCTTTCATCCGCAACAACACTATCGAATTACTTAAGAAGGGGGTCGAGAAGAGAAGGGTCAGCCACTCACCTTGAGTTTACTTCGGCGAGAGGACTTGTTGGTCGCGCTAGACGTCGCCTACGCGATTACCTGAAATCGCACAAGCAACCGATTAGAACACTGCATTATTCAAGGAGTTCGATAGGAAATGCGAGTTCGAAATGCAAGCCATGAAAACCATCGAAAACATTCACGAAAGCGCATTCAGAAAACAAAGCCAAAACCAACGCAAGCGGCGTGAAAAGCAGAGCAACGGGAGGTCTCTCCCGACTCAGCCGCAGAGTCAATCCTCGAGGCGCAACCCGCTGAATATGGGACTTGGTTCCGAAGAAGACATTCCATAACGAGGAATGGATCTTAATTCAACCGTTCCCGTTCGATCGACTCGGTCGATCCCGACCGAATCGATAGCGACAGTGTTCCTTTCTCGCGTACCCCGTGGACAGAGTACGGGACACGATGTAGGGACGGGGTACTACACTGGGGCTGGTCCCCTAATTGATGAACTGGTTCTAGCTGGTGATGAGTCAGTCCTGAATGGGCAGGACCCTACTTTGTGGTCCGGTGCTCCACAAAGCAAACACAATCCTCGAGCCTTACGATATTCTGAAACAACATGTCCAGGCTTCCCACAATAAGAGCAGCCCATGGAGGAAGACTGCTTCTGCTTCTGCTGCTGAGGATACGTTGGGGTTGAATGTTGAGCCGACGTAACTGAAGCTGTCCTTCTCGGAGCTCCAATGGTCAAAGCTCTAGCTGCCGGGGCTGGGGCTGACGACTGATTCATCTGGCCGTGAGACCGCTTTCGACCTCCGGTCCTGTCCATAATCCTCTGGGAGGTATACTCATGCCTCCTAGCTGCCCTCAATACCGTATCAAAAGTCTGATGCTCAAACTGCTCTACCGCCAGCAAAATCTCCAGATGGAGTCCCTGTTGAAACCGCTGGGCTCTATCGAACTCGGTCGCCACCAAGGTGGGAGCAAACCGACTAAGCCTGGAAAAATCGGTCGCATACCCATCGACCGTCCGGCCCATCTGCTTCAAATTGGTGAACTTGGTCTGTAGATCGTACCGAGCCACCGCATCGAAGTACTTGGTCCGGAACCTCTCACGGAATACTGCCCAGGCAATAGGCGCCACTAGTCCAACGGCCTGAGCCGCCCACCAGCTGCGGGCTAGATCCAATAACTACAGGTGCACCACGGCCACCTTCTTATCTTCTGGGGTCTTCGCTGCCTCCAATATCACCTCTGTGTCCTGAAGCCATGCATCAGCAGCGATAGCGTCTTCGCTACCATCGAAGAATGGAGGGTTCAGGCGCTTGAAACTGTTCGATGTACTGTTTCCATGATGTCCACCTCTGCCCAGAGCATATGCCACTGCCTGATGCAAGGCATCTCCTCGACGATCCTGCGATGCAAGCAACTCCCTGATAAGTCCCACCAAGGCTCCATCATCCTACCCTGCGGGCTGGGCTGGCTGCACCGGGGGTTCTGGATCTCCGGGAGGCATGACCCGGGAGGCTGCTCCTGAGTGCTGGGCCTGATCTTCTTATTGCTGCTGGTCCACGGGAGGTGCTTCACCTTGCTGATTGGTAGGACCAGGAACAATGCCGCTGAAGAAGACGACATAGGGAACAATAAGGAAGGACCAAGACGGATCAACGATACAAGCATGTGATCAGGTCGAGAATCTCAGGGATTAGAAGAGTCGGGCAGAGATCAAGTACGAGTGCTGATTGAGATATCTATTCGGTAAACCCTCACATATCTTGATTTACAATACCTGCATGGGCCACTACTTAAACCATGTAACGCCCCAGAACCAGAATACTGGAGAGCGGAGGCATACATAGCCAGCTACGTATAATGAAATAGAATCCACCCCACTATACGGTCATGGCTGTCTAGATACATGAGGGTTTAACTACAATCCATCAGTCTCCTATGGTCAATAACAATGCCTAAATGTCTCAATCTCAAGCAAGCAAGTAAAATTACAAGATGTAAGATAACCAAATATACAATAGTAAGGCGTCCCAAATATTACATATCCAGCTGATCATGAAGCTAGTCGTTACAAAAGTGAGGACTAGCAAGAGTTTAGTCAAACATGATCAACCCTAGGATCTGTCAATCATGTTACAGCCCGTAGGCAGACAGTAATAAGGTATACAATACGAGCTAACAGGTGCTCGTCGGCTAAACGCCTCAAAATAAAATTTTTACAATAGAGTGGGAGAGCAAAAATAAACCCACCCGTTGCCCTGGTTACGCCTGGTGGTCACCATCGGGCTGAAAGGTCGGTAGATCCTCTGAAGCTGCTCCGAAATTTGGCCACACAAAACCAGCTGGGTCAGATCCCAGAAAGAGCAAGTGCCACAAAGGAGGCTTCACTTAAGAACTAAAACCAGCACATCAAAAAATATATTAAAGCAATTAAAAGAACTTGAAGTAAAAGAATAACAACAGTCATAATGGAGTACGAGGGAACCATTCAAGTAGCCAGATCACAACCCTTAAACCAAACAAGGACCGGGGTTGTAACCCTTCACCTGAATAGAACTCCGTCTCCAAATCTTGTTGGTAAGGTAAAACATTACAAACGTGACATAGGGTGCGATAATACAATAAACGAAGAGAGGACTCAGAACTGCTCCGGGAGCTAGGTTACAACCCTTAAACCAAACAAGGACCGGGGTTGTAACCCTTCGCCGGAGCAGAACTTAGCCTCTGATCTTTATTGTTAAAAGTGACAATCATGAGATCAAGCTTGCAATAATCGAGTACTGAAACTACACCATACAATCGCTCCTGGCCAATCAGTGACTACGGTTTTCTACATTAGTTAACTAGGGTTATCACAACATGCAGTGAGATGTTCTTCCAGCCACAAGCCCTGCAGCTAATCTAGGTTATCCAGGCGACTTGGTTTCATTAAGCAGTACATCGTTCTTTCCATATATCAGTGAATTTAGACTTTTGCCCTACTCGTCGGCAGGCTGTAAGTCCCACAATGGTGGCCGGGATAACGGGATCGCCTGTGACTAGGGAAATCTCTCATGACTACTGAATTATTCTAGTTATTAGCCTTAGCCATTTACAGTAAGTACCCCTGACCGTGGTACTCAGGGATCCCTGTCCTAGACATGATGCAAACATTACCGGTTCAATTTGTACAAACACACTCAACCACGGTGTCCAGGCCATTCAAGCTTGTCATGACATGCTAGCCGTCGTAACAGCCTTCAAAATATATATACATCATGTCATGTCCATTGTCAGGAGTGCACCACGTCGGGCCACTATCATGTCATGTCATTGTCAAAGTGTACCACAACGGGTCACCATCGTGTCAGGGAACAATTAATTTGGCACAAGCACACATTTAGTAATTAAATATTAGAAGGGGCAAGGGCTGTGGGGGACTCATACGGCTCGAGAAAATTTTCATGCGGCCAGCAGTCACTTGGCCATATGCGGCTGAGAAAAATATATAAGCATGCATGCTTGCATGCAAATACATTTTATACATTAATATAATACATTAATATAATGCATTAAATAATGCATTAATACATTAAATATATTATATTAATATAATGCATTATATTAATATATTAATATACATTAATATACATTATATTAATACACATTACATTAATATACATTACATTAATATACATTATATTAATATATTAATATATATTAAATGTATGCTTGCATGCATTAGTATAATGCATTAATATGCATGCGGCTGACTTCGTTCCCATATGCGGCTCACTATTGGCATTTGCATGCGGCCAGCAATTTGCTAATGTGGTCAAGTACTGTTCCCATGCAAGCACTTGCTGATGCAAGCAAAATAATAAAAAAAAGCCATACGGCCAACTTTTAGCTTGCGGCCACGCAAAATGGCCATATGCGGCCAAGCACAAAATTGTGCTCATACGGCCAGCACAAAATTGTGCTCATACGGCCAGCAATTTGGCCATATGCCTTATGCGGCTCAAAGCTATTCTTAATGCATGCGGCCAAGGCTATTATTAATGCATGCGGCCAAGGCTTAATGTATATGTGCATTAAGTATAATAGCATGTAAGCTAAAGTATGCCAGCTAATGCTTAATGCCTTAAATATATATGCATGCCTATGCATGCATTAAGAATAATAGCATGCAAGTTAATGCAGACTAAAGCATGCCAACTAAGGCATTAAATGTATAATCATGCAGACTAATGCATGCAAGTTAATGCATGCATATGTATGCAAAAAAAATGTAATTGGCCATGCTGCCAAATAATTGAGCCTATACGGCTAAGGCAAATAATTGAGCCATGCTACAGGGCATATGCAGCCAAGGCAGTATTTGCTAATGCATGGGAGCTTATGCGGCCATGCAATTAATTAAATGCAAGCACAGTGCATATGCGGCTAAGCTCAAAATGTGACATGCGGCCAAGAGTGCAATTAATGGCTCTCTCAGTGAACATGTCCATAAAAAATACCATGGCCTCCATGCTCCTCCAAACCACAATAGGAACCCAAATCCAAACTTTCGTAGGTCAAATTTGGGTAAAATAGAATTCTCTACAACATGGAACCATCAACTAGCAAAAATATACAAGTTTGATAGATCAAAACTCCCGGAACCGAAAATACCACAAAGCTAGATTTACAAGAATTTAACCATGGAAATGAAAAATGCTAAGTACTAAAATGGGTTAGAAACACATGAGGAAGACAATGGAACAATAAAAGTGGGATTCCTCCATGAAGCAAGATGCACTTGCCTAAACCTTCCACTCTCAGGTTGGTGGAGAAGTAATGGTGGGGAAGAAGAAGAGTTAATGAGGAGAGAGAAATGTTTGGTGGGATATTTAATGAAGTGGGTGGTAGGTGGGAGTTGTTTGGTTCACCTAAAATCAAGCAAAACCGAATCATGCAAAACCAAGCCGAACCAAGTCAAGTCGGGCTAAACCAAATAAGGAGACATGCAATACGGGTCTAAATACGTACACGTATACCAAAATACGTAATACGAACGATGGTCATTACACATGCCGGTGGTGATATCTGAGACCGAGCTTCAGGCGCCGGTTCGGTAATTGTTATCGAACGCTCGAGAGCACGTCCCGCACGTTCCATCTGCTTTGACGCGATAGGTCGTATTCTTTTGTTAGCGGCCGGTGGGCTGCATGACAACATACACTTATTAAATAATAGAAACAACATGCAGTTACCCAACTCCATTTGTCATAACATTAGGACTGCCAGGCATATGGCAGTCCTCCTTCACAAGAGAACTGTCAGGGTTGTGGCAGTCCTAATTTTCATTAGGACTGCCACATGCCTGGCAGTCCCACTGTCGTGAACCCGAACTGCCATAACGATATCCTAGTTTGTCATGTTCTAGGGTTAGGGTTTCAACATAAAATTGGGGTTTCTTGTGTTCAAAAATTAGGGAAGAGAACGTGCAAGAGATTATAAACCTATTTTATCAAAACTTTTTCAAGAATTAAACAAATTCTAGGGTTTCGAATATAATGTACAAAAATCTCAAAGAAATTAGGGAAGAACGTACCTGGATTCCGATTGCTTTGACTTGCGTGTCATCTCTTCGAGAATCTTCGTGGAGGGATTGAGAATGGAGTGGTGGAGAAGAAGAAATTAGGGTTTAGGAGAGGGAGAGGGAGAGAGCTTTTTCTTTTCTTCTTGAGGAGAGAGAGTGAAGAATGGAAATGAGAGTAAAATTTTGGTTTGGGGGGTTGGGCTGCCCCCTAGCAAGTTTTGGGTGTCCTCTAGCAATTTTTTCCACATTCATGGGCTGCCCCCAAGTAAGGGCTGCCCCCAAGCATTTTTGGTGGTGCCTATAGAAAAAACCAAAAAAAACACCCTATTATGTACTTTTAATAACCTGTATTAAAACCCGACCGATTTGGACTCGTATCGAGTAATTACCAGCCAATATTTTTGTCTAAGTATATAAATAAATTAGGTTTTTTCTAAGGGGACCACACTTTTTACTTGGAGGCAGCCCAAATATGTTTGTAAATATTACAAGTTTGCAATCAGTTTTTTTTACGGTTTTTTTCTAAGGGCACTACCAATTTTACTTGGGGGCAGCCCAAAAATATTTGCAAATATTACCAGTTTGCCATCAATTTTTTTTACTTGGGGGCAGCCCAACATTAGGTATAAAAGACAACTTTTCTAATTTTTTTCTCTCTCTCCCTCTACTCTTTTCCTCTCTCCCTCAACTCTTTTCTTATCTCCCTCTACTTTTTTCTTCTCTCCCAACATTTCTTGGTCATAGAATTAAACCCCAGTCCAAATTTTTCCCCAAATTTTTCTTCCTTTCTTTTCGAGAATTATCTCCAAAAAATTCTCCTATCTCAATCATGTTTGGCACAAATTTTTTCCCAAATTTGTCTAAGATCAGCTACCAAAAACAGTTTCCACTCATACTCAAAATCAGAAAACATAAACATAAATATTAGGTTTAGAATCACTTTAGGGTTCATGAAGGAATTTTTCGAACATGATCTCGCATATTTCTTGAAACCCTAACCCTAGAATACGACAAATCGTTGCGGCCGTTCGGCTGCTACAGTCGTGACTTACAACATTATGACTGCCAGGGTTGTGGCAGTCCTAATATAAAGTAGTACTGCCAGACTTTCTGCAGTCCTACATTAAGTTAGGACTGCCAGGTCCCTGGCAGTCCTTACTTAATAAAGGACTGCCAGGGTGTTGGCAGTTTTGTATAAAACTCTCTGTGAAGAGAGTTTCATACCCAAACTCTCTTCACAGAGAGTTTGGGTCAGGACTGCCAGGCCCCTGGCAGTCCTACTTGTAAGTCTCTGTGATGAGAGTTTTGAAACTCTCTATCATAGAGAGTTTCAATTAGGACTGCTACCTCCTGGCAGTCCTACACAAAAAGAGGACTGCCAGCACCCTGGCAGTCCTATTTATAAAGAAAAATTTTTGAAATGCAGAGACAAACGGCAAAATTGTTAAAACAGAGGTCCAAATATCATTTTTTTGTGATTCTAAAATTTCGAAAGACCGCCTAACTAAGAAGCTGTTAATATTAGGCTCCTCAAAGATACGCTCATTTTGCGACAAACCGGACCTCGTTTCGACCTTCCAGTCAAAAGTTATGGCCCTCCAAAGTTTCTACTGACCATAAAATGCAGGAGAATGACCATTCTCCGTGTTAGAACACGAAGAATGTTAATTTTGCATGAGGGTGGCCATTCTTCGTGTTAGTAACACGAAGAATGGCATTCTCCGTCTTAATTTACACGGAGAACGGCCATTCTCTGTGTTAGTAACACGGATAATGACATTCTCCGTCTTAATTTACACGGAGAATGCCCATTTTCTGTGCTAAATTACACGGAGAATGGACATTCTCCATCTTAATTTACACGGAGAATGGCCATTCTTCGTGTAATTTAGCACGAAAAATGGTCATTCCAGTGTTAAAACGCAGGAGAATGGTCATTTCAGCGTTAAAACGCATGAGAATTGCCATTCTCCGTATTAGAAACACGGAGAATGCCATTCTCCGTGTTAATTTACACGGAGAATGGCATTCTTCGTGTTAATTTACACGGAGAATGATCATTCCCAGTGTTAAAACATAGGAGAATGACCATTCTTCGTGTAATTTAGTACGGAGAATGACCATTCTCCGTTTGTCTCTGCATTTCATAAAATTTTCCTTTATAAATAGGACTGCCACCCCCCTGGCAGTCCGACACTTATGTAGGGCTGCCAGCACCCTGGCAGTCCTCCTTTTGTGTAGGACTGCCAGGAGGTGGCAGTCCTAATTGAAACTCTCTGTGACAGAGAGTTTCAGTTTCAAACTCTCATCACAGAGAGTTATAAATAGGACTGCCACCCCCTGGCAGTCCTACATTAAATTAGAACTGCCAAGGTACTGGCAGTCCTATTTGAAACTCTCTGTGACAGAGAGTTTCATTTTGAAACTCTCATCATAGAGGGTTTCAATTAGGACCGTCAGGACCCTGGCAGTCCTACATAAGTGTAGGACTGCCAGGGTGCTCGCAGACCTGATACTAAATCAAGAATATCAGGAATTGGCCAACAACTTAAGTTTCCAAATGTAAATAACAACTACATATCAGACAACTACATATCCAACAAGTACATAAATTACAACTACATATCAGACAAAATATCCAACTTCAAAAAAATAACATAAGTGTCAACTACATATCCTTCAAAAGTCTGCCCAACAACTTAAGTTTCCAAACAACAAATATATCCTTCAAGTTTCAAACAACAAAAACATCTTTACAAAAACATCCAGATTACATCCAACTAATGATCATTCCACATCTAACTACATATCATGCCGGGCCTTTGAACGAGACTCCCTATTATTCATGAAGGGGAACTCGACCACGTCGTCGATGCGATCAAGCTCGTTGGCGACCGCGACACTAGTGTCACTTTGGCAACCTCTCCGGAGTGTCTGGGCCAATTCCTTCACCTATTGAGACTGTAAATAAAAGTATAAGTGAATTAAGTCTACAAACATGGAAATCTCAGTCTAATTATAAATACGGAACTCACCATCCTCACCAACCCAGCATACAAGACGTTTTTGGAAGGAAGAGCTCCAAATGCTCCGACGACCACGGGACCTGGGTTTGTAGGGACATGCAGTTTTCCTCCCGCATATGAGCATCATGCAGTTACCCACCCCCTCCATATGAGCAACATAGAGTACCAACCCTCCCCCCTCCCCCCTCATTTCCACCCCCATATCTCATTACATTAGGATTGCCAGGCCTGTGGCAGTCCTAATGTAAAGCAAGACTGCTACAGTCCTGCTTTACATTAGGACTGCCACAGGCCTGGCAGTCCTACTGTATTCAAACTCGACTGTTGTAGCCGAACGGCCAAAACAAGATGCTCGTTTGTCGTCTTCTAGGGTTAGGGTTTCAAAAAAAATGTGGGTTTCTCGTGTTCGAAAATTCCTTTCATGAACCATAAAGAGATTCTAAACCTAATTTATCAAAACTTTTTAGAGAATTAAAAATATTCTAGGGTTTTGAATAGAGTGTACAAAATTTTTGAAAAAATTAGGAAAGAATGTACCTAGATTCCGGTTGCTTCGACTTGCGTGTCATCTCTTCGAATCTACGAATGTTGTTAAAGAAATCTTGGTGGAGGAATTGGGAGTAGAGTGGTGGAGGAGAAGAAAGTAGGGTTTTGGGAGAGGGAGAGAGAGAGTTCTTTTTTTTTCTTTTGGTGGAGAGAGAGTGTAGAATGGGTTATGGGAAGGAATGAAGGGTTTGGGGGGTTGGGCTGCCCCCTAGCCAAATGTGGGTGCCCCCTAGCAAAATCTCCACCTCCTTGGGCTGCCCCCAAGTAAGGGTTGCCCCCAAGCAAAAATGGTGGTGTCTTTAGAAAAAACCTTTTTTACTTGGGGGCAGCCCAACAATAGGTATAAAAGATAACTTTTCTATTTTTTTCTCTCTCCCTCCCTCTACTCTTTTCCTCTCTCCTTCAACTCTTTTCTTCTCTCCCTCTACTTTTTTCTTCTCTCCCAATATTTCTAGGTCATAGAATTAAACCCTAGTCCAAATTTGTTCCTAAATTTTCTTCCTTTCTTTTCGAGAATTATCCCCAAAAAAATTCTCCTATCTGTAGGCCTCAAAAATGAAGTCACGCTGAGTTAATACAGCCTATCAGAACAATGTCTAAAATACACGCTGAGTTCTATCAGACCATTTCCTCAAATATACGCAGAGTTTAAATGGTACACAGAGACAGCTCATCATTTGTCAGAGTGTCATTATGACTGACAGCACGAGTCAAAGAATGTCTCATCGTATGCCACGTATGCACGGGACTCGAGAGATCTCAGCCGACTATTGCGTGACTTTCGAAATCTTCCTCAACAAGATTCAGTCTTCATCAAGTTGGCGTACCAAAAAGACCTTATTGTCATTTAATGTGACTGACAAGGCAATCAATGTCAGAGATTTTGTGTCAGTCGAGGCACGTCGAATCAAGACAGCTGGCCGTTCTGACTCAAGTCTGCGTGTATTTTGAACTTCTATGTTCCTTCCTCAAGTTTGCTTGAATTTTGAGCTTTCTGTCTCAAGTTGGCGTGTATTCTGAAGCCTTCTGCCCCAAGTCTGCGTAGATTTCATTCTCAACCAGTTGGCATGGATTTCATCTCAAATTATCAGATTGGAGTACGTGGCAGACATGCCACAAATCTCTCGTATGCGTGCTCAGTAACTTGCACACGACTCATGCACGATTGCCATGTGTCCAACAGTTACAGGCCACGTCTAGTAACTGCTCATTAACCTTGCGTACGTTTGAGTCCTGCGTGATTATCAACTATGCATAGATTATAAAGACAGTTATCTTTTTAGTTATTTTTGACTCTATAAATAGAGTTCTTTTCTCATTCATTGTACAGATACATAGATATCTAAATTGTTGTCGAATTCTTGAGAGCTTTTCTTCTTCGCATCGTCTAAGGGATAAAACGACCGTCTTCTAGATCAGATTCCTACAGTTGTATTTTCCCAGAAACATAATAAATAAAGTAAATTTATTTATGGAAAATAAATTGGCGACTCTGCTGGGGAAACCCATCTTCTCTTCTGAGATGGCAACAACTCAATGCGACGCTTCGTCGGTCGGATCGACGAAGAAGGTGATGTCGATTCAGTTCAATCAACTCGCCTATGAAGAAATGCAGCGGGCTAAGGGTGGCAAGCACACTTCAGCCTCTATCACCAGTGCCAAATCAAAGGGACGATCTGTCTACGTCCCTAAGAGTCTGTTGGCAACCAAAGATGGTAAAGTTTCTGCCACAGTGTCCATTACTAACACTGGCAAGAACTCCACTGCAGGCACGCATACTCCTGTGTGCTCGAAAATGACAGCATCCAAAAGACATGCTAACAGTGATGGCTCCTTAGCCAAATCTGTTTTCGTAGTCACGCAGTCCAGAAGTCACGCTGACAGCACTGGCTCTTTAGCCAAGCCTGTTCTAGCGTGCATTTCCAAACCTAAAAATCACGCTAACAGCACTGGTTCTTTAACCAAGCCTGTCTCAGCGTGTATTCCGCGCGCATCATCCTCCAAGTCAGCTCCCCCTGACTCAGCATGCGTACCGAAATCCGGCTTTTTAGCCAAGACTTCATATGCTGACAACACTGGCTCCTTAGCCAAATTGTCACTAGCATATTCTAAGAAGAATAGCTCTTTAGCTATTTCTTCCTCCTTGCCAAGTTCTGCTAGAACTGGGGGTAGTCTTGCTATGGCTCCTCCACAAATGGCTCACAAAGTCCCTTCGAATAGGAACAACTCTTTAGTTGTTTCTTCTGCTCCTGTAGTGTTTACTTCAGGAACAGCTTTGGCTGACAATTTTGTTAGTCAAAGAAAAGAAAATAGTCTTTTGACTACTCTTCCTTCTGGACATTCTATGTCTCAAAACTTGAATAAGTCTAAAAAGAAACATTTCTTAATGTCTTCTTCTATGACTTCTTTAAATTGGGCACAGAATTTGTCTCTACAAAATGGTTTGTTACCAACTCCTAATCAAGGGGATGGTTCAACTCTTCCTTCTCTGCAAATATCCAGATCAATGGAAGAAAAACTTCAAGTGTCAAAGACCAATGTTTTGCCTCCAACAGATCTAAGAACGAAACTTAATCAATCCCGTTTGGAAAGCACTTCTGGTGTTAAGAAACCACACCAATCGGGAATGAAAGTAAGAGATCCGGATGCAGAATATGCCAAAAATTATGTTGCTCAGATTAATCACTCTTTATATAATCAAGAGTCGGTAAAATCCAAGGACAAGAAATATGTTCCTCATAAACAAAGATTGTTCTCAAATGTACCTCAATCTTCACATACGGATTTGCGAGAACATCTTCAACAAAAGAGGAGGAATAATTCTCTGTCAAGTGATCATGACCATCATGATTGTGACTTCCAACCTAGGGTCATAATTCAATGCAGATGTCAAACTAAACGACAGTCTGTCTTTAATCGGATCCAGTGTGAACCTATGTCTGATGAAGATGAACCTCTTTTCGCTTCTATCAATATGACCTCTCGGGATATTGGGGGTAGAACTGATAGTCCAGATGGGGTATATAGAGGCACCAGAGCAAGAGTCCTGGCTTCTAATCAAAGAACTTCGGTTTCTGAAGACTATTCTGAATTCCTTGGAGAATCCAACTTTCCACCTCCTTCTACTGGGGGTAGTTCTCCTATAACTGATTTTGATACACAAAGCAATGATTCTGAACAAACAGTATCATCAACAATCCCTCGTATGGTCTTATATGGTGGATGGGAATACTGAATTAAACAATGAACCTTCTTCTTCAATGACTCCTCAAGACCAAAGAATTGCTTCTTTGGAACAACAAATGAAGTCTATGGCTGATACTATGAAGTCAATGTACGAACTTATGGCAAACCAGCTGCAAAATCGACAGACTGTACCAGATGCCATACCAATTGACACTGGTGTAGGTCCAGTACATGTTCCTCCAGCAGTACAATCCAATATCCCTGGACAAGCTCAACCAATTCCTAGCCATTCGGGAGCTGGAGGTAGCGCTTATAATGCTGTCCCTCCTCCTAACTATTCTCTACAAGCTACAACTCCACAATCTTCCGGAGTCGTTACTGAAGAATTGAGGAATCTTCGAACCCAATTTGAGGCATTCAAACAAAAAGATGGTCTACAAAGGTTAGGTATCAAGCAACCTTATCCAATAGAATGGAAGCAGGTATCATATCCTCCTAAATACAAGCCTCCTACTATCTCATTCTTTGATGGAACTACTTCTCCGAGTCAGTTTATCAATCATTTTGAAGTGATGACTGACCAGCTGCAACCAAGCGACGCCCTCATTACTCGGGTGTTTGTCGGATGTCTCAAGGGAACGGCTTATGAATGGTATAGAAGTCTCCATGATGGGTGTATTACCTCATTTGTCGGCTTCAAACAAATATTTCTTGAACGGTTCTATGAAGGGCTCAATGACATGACTATGTCTGCTCTTATAAGAATCAAACAGAAAAATAATGAAAGCACTGAAAGCTTTATTGAAAGATTTCGAAGAGAAGCTCTGAAGATGCCCCTCGGAACTCCCGATGCTGTCACTATCGACACTTGCAAGTCGAATCTCTTACCAATCATCAGCATGTGGACAGGATCCACTCAATTCCAAGATTGGCCTTCCTTCATCGTTAGTGCCAAAGCTGCCGAAGTCAGTATCGAGACTTTCAAAGATCTGGGGGTACATATGAATCCCAATGAATCAGGGCAAAATACTAACAATAGTACGCGACCTAACAATCGTAAAGGAAAAGAGACTCTCGAAGTCAATCTCCAGAGCAAAAATCAAGAAGTAATATCTGTCCAAGCTACCCCAGCTCCAACAAATCAACAACCAAGAGCACCTCGCCCCAAAGAAGAATATTCTTTTGACGACGATGACGTCCTTGGTATCTTTGAATGTCTACTTAAAGGTAATAAAATACAATTACCTGAAATCAAAAAACCCGATGAAGCTGGTAAGATAGATCATCCTAAATACTGTCCGTACCATAGAATGTTGGGTCATACAGCTCGTACATGTTTTGTACTGAAAGGAAAAATTTAGGAAATGATTAAATCTGGAGCTGTCACTCTCACTCCGAAAGAAAAGACCGTCACCTCCAATGTTGTCTCTATGCAATTCGGAGATTTTTCTCCTCAACTCCTTGAAAGCGGGATCGTTCCTATTCCCAAGGCAACTCTTGAAATCGTGAATATTCCCCCTCCACAGTCTGAAGGATTAGTACCGATCACTATCGAAACAGGAGAAATCATATGGATTCATCCCGATCTAGTAGCAGATTTCGAATCTCCTCCCCTTCAAAAGGCTACTTCTCTAAAATCTAAGAAGGCTGAAAAAACTAAGTCATGTCATATGACTTCTTTCGGATCTACTTCTGACACAGAACCAAAAGATAAAGAAGAAGCACTTGCTGGTGCTACTAGAACAGGGAAACATTATCTAAAGGATTATTCCAAGAGTCCTGAAGATACTCCTGATAGTCTTGAAGATACTCATGATATCTCTCCAGCTGACAAAGATATTCCTGATGTTCCTCATGAAGAAGAATCATCCACCACACCTGTTCCTTCAACTACACCGGTTGTACCTATTCCTTCCAAGCCCACAGCACTTGAGAAAGGCAAACAACAAGCTCGCTTCGACAAACCAATCAGGAAGTCTCCTCCCCTTGGACTTCAGAAGCCTTATAACTTTGACATTTTAGCTCAACTCGCTAATACTCCAGCTAGAATGTCCCTTTTTGAACTTCTACGTCTTTCTAAAGAGACTCGGGAGACATTAAGTGAGGCACTTCTTCAGGCTGACTCTTGTCTTGTACAATTAAAGAAGCCAGATAAAGAACCTGTTACTTGCTTACATTGCAATAGTGTATTGGAGATCATCCCAAATATCATCTTTACACAAGATGACATGTTATTGGAGGATAATCAACATGATCGGCCTCTCTACTACACCGGGTATATCGATACGATGAAGGTAGATCGTATTCTTATTGATCCAGGGTCTGCTTTAAGCATAATGCCAAGGAGTCTGCTAGATGAATTAAAAATCTCTCTTCACAAACTTTCCAAGGCGGTTACTACTATATTGGGATTCAATCAAAGCCGAAGCGAGCCGTTGGGAAAGATTCATCTGAAACTTCAAATAGGCGATTTCAGATCCAAAGTCACTTTCTATGTGATCGAAATCGTGGGATCTTATAATCTTCTCCTGGAAAGATCCTTCCTTTATGAAAATAATGTGGTGCCTTCTACTCTTCATCAGTGCTTCAAATACATCGACAGCGATGGAAAAGTACAAAAGGAAGTTGCTGATATAAATCCTTTCCGTGGGGTTGAAGCTTATTTCAGTGATTCCCAGATGTACAAAGAGGAGTATACAAAAATAGTACAAGCTATGGAAAAAGAAGATCCACAAAGTGAGACCTTGATAATTCCTATTAAAGGTCGAACTACTCAACAACAGTCTCCTAAACCTTCTGGAGAAGGTCCCTTCATTATCCCAGTGAGCGGACGTATCTCTCCATCACCTCAATCATCTACCCAAGATATACTGATTATTCCTGTCAGTGGGCGTACTACATTTCCTGCATCTTCACCTATAAAACAGGACACTCTGGTAGTCCCTGTTGGTGGGCGAACTACTCTTCCATCCCAAGCTTCAAGGGAGCTCACCTCTTCTGAGCCATTTGTGATCGATCTTAATCGAAACAAAACTCCTTCTCATTCTTCTTCTCCCCCTTTAGTCATTGATTTGGCTAAGATTTCTAAGATTCAACCTCCTTCTAATATAAATACTACTACTTTTGAATTTAACGAAATATCTCCGTCTTTGCAGTATATCGATGTTTGTAATCATGTTCATAGTTATTTGCATCTATTAGATGACTTGAAAACAATAACCATAGGAGTTGTACAGACTTTTCATACAGAAGTATCTTTAGAATCAGTACAAGGTTCATGCTTTCTAGTACCTAGCAGAAAACCAGGAGACATTCCAATATTCTTCTACAAAGGACCAAAAAACCCTATCAACCTTGAAGATGATGATAGAAATGATAATTCTGGAAGATTACAGTTGCGTCGTTACAACCAGCAATCTAAAGATATTATCAAAAATATGAGCTATGACTTCAGAACTGGCCTCAGTAATGGGAAAGGAAGAAGAATGCCTGTTCGGATTCCTTCTTTAAAATATGGAAGGACAAAATGCGGATTGGGTTATATTGCTCCTACTTCCTTCATCAATATCATCCATGAAGATCCCGAATCTGATGAAGATAAAAGATCTGATTCTTCTAGTTCCTCCTCTTGGGATTCTGATACAAGTATCGGTGACTTCTACCGTAACATTCTGTCTTCCAACATGGTTTCCGCTGACGGTCCTGAAGAAAATGACGAAGACGAATTTGAAATCTCATCCGAATCAGAACAATGGGCCCAAAGGCTAGATAATCAATGGGAGTTTAGATTCGAGCAAAGAGAACCTCCGACTGAAGATAAACTCGTCCAAATAGATGTTGGTGAAGAGGGATCCCCCAAACCAATATTCATTAGTGAAAGTCTTTCAGAAACTGATAAACAAGACATGATCAAACTTATTCGCGAATACATCGACGTCTTCGCTTGGAGCTATAAAGATATGCCAGGACTTGATCCACAGATCGCAACTCACAAACTCAATATCATGCCGAATGCTAAACCGGTCAAACAACAACAGCGACGATTTCGTCCAGACATTATGGATGCAATTGAAGCCGAAGTTAATAAACTCATGGCTTCTGGGTTTATCAGAGAGGAACAACACCCTGATTGGGTGGCTAATATAGTTCCTGTCCTTAAAAAGACTGGCAAGATCAGAGTATGCATAGACTATCGTGATCTCAATGCGACATGTCCTAAAGACGAGTTCCCTCTACCAATTACTGATGTTATGATCGATAATACCTGTGGTTTTGAGCGGATATCATTCATGGATGGGTATTCTGGATATAATCAAATAAAAATGTTTCCAGATGACGAAAAACACACTTCCTTCATAACACCGATCGGTACATACTGTTATACAGTGATGCCATTCGGTCTTAAGAATGCAGGAGCAACTTATTAACGAGCCATGAGCACTATATTCCGTGAACATTTATGGAAAACAGTCGAATGCTACGTTGATGATATTGCAGTCAAAAGTCGACAAAAAGAGGATCACATTCAAGATTTGAAAACTATATTTGATCTAATGTGTCGGCATCAATTAAGGATGAACCCTACTAAGTCCTTCTTGGGCGTCTCTAGTGGCAAATTTCTCGGCTTTGTCATTACCTCAAAAGGTATACACGTAGATCCCGAGAAAATCAAAGCCAACTAAGAGATGCGTCCTCCACGCACCTTAAAAGAGCTACGAGGATTTCAAGGAAGGATTGCTTATATCAGGAGATTCATCTCTAATCTTTCAGGACGCTGCAGACCATTCAATAAACTTATGAAGAAAGGTGTTTCTTTTGTCTGGAATGATGAATGTCAGAAAGCATTCGATGATATAAAATAATATCTGATGAGCCCTCCAGTATTGGTACCTCATATCTCAGGAATACCGTTCCTCCTATATACCCGAGCAACGAGTCATTCATTGGGTGCGCTGCTTGCTCAAAAGAATAAAAATGGTCATGAACAAGCCATTTACTATCTCAGTCGTACCATGACCGGAGCTGAACCTCGATATTCACCGGTCGAAAAAGAATGTCTGGCCCTTATGTTCGCTGTCCAAAAAACACGACATTATATCATTGGCCAGACCATTCATGTCATTTTCAGGATCAATCCTATACGAATCATGATGAAGAAACCAAGTGTTTTAAATTCTCGATTGGCTAATTGGGGAATTTTACTTGCTCAGTATGATATGCACTATATCCCTCAGAAATCGGTCAAAGGACAAGCTTTAGCTGATTTTCTGGCTGCTCATTCAATTCCAGAAAATTCAAAACTCTACGATAAAATCCCAGATGAAGTCCTAGACTCAAACCAAATTGCTGAAGAAGATCCTATTTAGCGTCTATTCTTTGATGGAGCTTCAAGAATAGGTCCTAATGGTGACATTGTCGCTGGGGTTGGAATTGTTCTTGTGTCGCCAGAAGGTCTTGCTATCCAAAGAGCTTATTCTCTCGATCAACCATGTTCAAACAACGTAGCTGAGTATAATGCACTGCTTATTGGTCTTTAACTCGCTAAACATCTGAATATTCAACATTTAGAAGCGTATGGAGATTCTAAACTCATTGTCAATCAAATAATGGGTACTTATGAAGTTCGCCATCAAGATCTGGTTCCTTACTATAGATTGGCCATATCTATGGCTTCGTCATTTGAAGGATTCTTCATCGAGCATGTTAGGCGAGCATGTAACACAGAAGCTGATGCTCTTGCTAATCTTGCGGCAGTATTAGCTATTCCGGTTAGACGTCAACAAATGATTGTTGTTTACAATCGAGAATTATTTTATCTTGAGAACAACCTAACTCTAGGACTTCCAGTTGATATTGAAGAATCAACATCTCATGATATCAATACAACAAGAGGATTTGGATTAAGTCGTAAATCATTATCATCTTCATCTGATTCTAGTATGGAATTCACCTTCAGTAATTTAGCTGAGACTCAGAATACGGATAAAGATTGGAGACTTCCTTTCTTAGATTTTGTATTGTATGATATTCTTCCAGATAATCCGAGTGAGGCAGCATCTATCAGACGACGATCACTCAGATTTTATTACAATCATACTACAAAAACCTTATATCGTCGAGCTTATGATGGTTTACTTCTTCGATGTATTGCCGGTGATGAGGCCCAACAAATTATCTGCGAAGCACATGATGGAATTTGTGGAGCACATCAGCCTGGACCAAAACTTCAAGACCGTATTCGACGTATGGGTTATTATTGGCCTACTATGGTATCAGATACCATCGAATATGCAAGGAAGTGTAAAGCTTGTCAAATCCATGCGAATTTTATTCATCAACTCTCAAAATTTCTACATCCAACGGCAGCATCATGGCCCTTCGAAGCTTGGGGCATGGACATTATTGGCCCGATCAATCCGCCGTCATCAAAAGGTCATCAGTTTATTCTCGCAATAACCGATTATTTCTCCAAATGGGCCGAAGCTATTCCTTTATCTGAAGTCAAAACTTCCAACGTCATCAACTTTATCAAGCATCATGTCATCTACAGATTTGGTGTTCCCCGACGCATTATTCATGATAATGGACCACAATTCGTCAGCCAGAAATTTACTCGATTCTGTGACGATCATCGGATCAACAATGTGGCTTCTACCGCATATAATCCGGCAGCTAACGGATTAGCAGAAGCTTTCAACAAGACCATCATCAAACTCTTAAAGAAGTTTGTTTCTACTAACAAACGTAATTGGAGTGAGAAACTTGGTGAATGTTTGTGGGCTTACCGCACTACAGTTCGTAATGCTACTAGATGTACACCTTTCTCTCTGGTGTATGGATGCGAAGCTGTTCTTCCATTAGAGATTCAAATTCCTTCTTTAAGGATAACAATCGCTAATAAACTTACCACCGAGAATAATGATTGTCTCCGACTTCAGGAATTAGAAGCTCTGGATGAAAAGCGGTTATCTGCTCAACAGAATATCGAATTCTATCAAGCTAGAATCTCAAGAGCTTTTAACAAGAAAGTTAGAGTTCGAGCATATCAAAAAGGAGAACTTGTTCTTACAGTCAGACGTCCGATGACTATGACGCACATGAGTAAAGGCAAGTTCGATGCAAAATGGGAAGGTCCATTCATTGTCAATAAAGTCTTTTCTAATGGGGCATATCAGCTTACCACTATGGATGGTAAAGTCACTATGATGCCCATTAATGGAAAATTCTTGAAGAAATATTATGTGTAATATTTTCATCTGTCAAGATTGTTCTCCTATCATTCCCCAGCTAGTAAAAATACCAAAGTCATTATTCTTTACAAGAATCGTTTCGATATCTTTTATCCCCAGTGGAAATAGATATTCTATTTTGTATCATTTTCTTAGCAAATTTGATATCTAGAAAATCACGTCCATATTGCCTCTGAATTTTCTATCTCAGTATCATATTTATGAAAATGATATTTAGTCTTTTGATTCTCGAGTCCAAAGATCATGAAAAATTGAGTTCAAAGATATTTTTTATGTCTGAATTCTATTTTTTCTAATCAGTATTAAACTAAGATCATCTCTGGTTTAATATCATCTGATAGAATTACAAAGTTCATTTGTTCTATTCTATTGAAATGTGTCATGTATTATTTACCTCTGGACATATTTTCTATGAATACATCATTATCAATACAACAAAGTCAAAAATCAGATCAAAAGTTCTCATTTGTCTTCATTCAAAATCAAAATATTGATTACAAGTGAAAATGTAAAAGATCTATTTATTAGGAGTTATTAGCTCCTTAATACGATCAAGTACAGTACTCATTTTCTCATCATTAGCTTTGCGAACTCTTTCTGCTGCTTCGACTGCGACAATTTGTTCATCAAAAGTGATAATAGCAGATTGGCGACGGTTAACTTCTTCAATTTGCTCTGCCTGCAGCTGCTCTCGCTCTTGTTGAAGAATTTGACAGCGTTCAGCTTCAGATATACGAGCAGTGACGACCTCAGCCTGCTCCTTTTTCATGAAGGCAATTCGCTCCTGAAGACGAGCCAGCTCCTCTTTTAACTTCTTGAGCTCTTCAGCTTTTGATATTTCATCCTTCTCCAGAAGTTCTACTCTCTGACGAGTAGCTAATATTTCTTCACCCTTTTCTACTAACTTCTCAGATGAAGAAGCAAGAAATTCTTCTAAAGCAGCTTGCTGAGCTTGGGCTTCATGTTCCATTGAGCGATCTCAGCCACAGTCAAAGATTTAACATCTTCCTTATTAATCTCCCAGTATCTTCGGATAGTTGTCTCCAATTCATCTAGGAGATGTTCAAAGAAGATACATTGAGTTTCACAGCCAGCATGTCGCAGTGCTAGGAGCGGGAAATTGACCACCGTTCAGAGCTCAGAGAAGGGCATAGTTTCGTCTTTCAAGAAATGCCTGGAGTACGTATCCAGATATGAATAGATGATATCTGAATACATCCCCAGAGTCCTTGCCAATCCCGTCTCAAACCCAGGAGTTGCTGTCATTATTGAAAAAGAAGCTTGTACGTTCTTTGTCCTAGGAATTGAAGTATGTGCCGCTGGAGAAGTTGGCAAATGCGAGCTCCCTTCATCAACATCAGTCTGGATAAGTGGAGCATGAGTCGAGCTCATTGCTGCAGCAGTTCCTACTAGTCAAAGGAAAAATAATCAACATATAAAGAAAAAGAAATAGTAGAAACAGAATTTGAAATAAAATTCTACCAGGCTGAGGTTCATATTCTATATGTTGAGGAAGTCTCGCATCCTTTCGCAGTCGATCCATAATGGTGTCTGACACCTGCTTTATATGACTACTACCAGCTCCATAATTACTGGGTGCTGGAGCATTATCAGGAGATTGAGCAGGTTTAGAACTGAGCTCCATTCTATTTCCTCTGATTTTATCTTCATCATAATGAGTGGAAGTCTCAGGATGCCAATCCTCTTCCTCTTCAGCCTCTTCTTCTTTCTCAGAGTGCCCTTCTTCAGACTCTCTTGGATCCCCAGCTTCAGGATGGGTCTCTGATCCAGAATCCATGATATTCACATCAACATCTATTTCTTGAGATGGATGAATCTCAGGAACAGCAACAATAGCAAGCTCAGGTTCTTGAGTTTCAGTTTCCATGGACTCGGTATTGACTGCAGGTTCAGTCTCTTCTGGAATGTTAGTTTGAAGAATGATGTCTTTACAAACATTCTTCAATAACTCATCAGCAGCTGATAGTTCAGACGTTGGCACGTCTTCATCGCCTCTGGCCGAAGAAATGTTTTCTTCAACCTGAGTTTCTTCAATTTGATTAGGTTAAAAAGATGGAACTTTCGGTTGTTCCCTAACTTCTGCCCCGGGAGCTGGTTCTTCTTCTGAATATTCAATTTGATCATCCAATGCCTGGATGACACCCTCTTTCCCGTGCTCAAAAGGGATAATCCTCATCTCTGAAGGTTCAGCAGCTACTCCACTTGTCGTCGGGACAGTCGACTCTACCTCAGTCGGTTCAGCTGAAGTTGCTGGAAGATGAACATGATCAGATTCTGTTCTCTCCGTGGAAACCGCTTCATCGATCTCTGGCAAGATCCCTCCACTCATAATAGTTTCCAGGAGTTCATTGCCCTTCATCTTTCCGACAGTCTTCTTGACGTATCTGCCTCTCGATCTCCTTTTTATCAAAGGAGCATCGTCTTCATCTGTATCTTCATCTTTGTCGGCAGCATCGTCTTCATCAACAGGAATGCCACCTAGAGATGAGGTAGCAGTTATTGAAACTCCTTTCTTCTTGGAAGTCTGAGACTTAGTACTCTTTTTAGAGACTGTCTCAGATTCATCACTCTGTTTTCTCTTCGAGATGGACACAAATATTGGAGGGAGAACTTCATCAGGGAAGTTTTGCTCTCGGGATAATTCATATAAAGGCTCAACTTCCGCAATCTCATCCTCAGGTTCCGGAGTAAATTGTGACATAACAATCTTCTTCTTTGACCTCTTTGATGAGGCTGGGTCGTCTTCTGCGACAAAGGTCTTCAAATGGAAACTTGGCATGAAAGTGCTCGATGAAACATAGAAACGGGCATATGTATAGAGCATTTTCGTCCCCGTCCTGGATAAAGGATTTGGCATAGAGAATTCAGCCTTTGTATCTCTGGCCGTGAAATATCTCCATGTCCGAGCACCATCAATAAGTCCTCTACGAGCAAAGAGGCAAGTGGTGGCATTCCCAACATGAAGTTGGTCATATCCGAATTGTCGAGCAAATCGGCTCGGTAGATATTGTTCTAATTACGTCATTTCTTCATGACGATATACCAGGAGAGATGGCCGAATCCGCTGCAGCCATTGAAAAGCTACGTCATCTAGCCTGTGCCCTTTTTCTCCGTCTATCATGTTCAGAGGCATGCTCTCATAACCCAGTGGCGGAGGAGCACATTGAATCGACCAATGTGATGTTCGGTTCAAAACATTTCTGCATTCTGGAAGAGTGTGAACCTTCCAGAAAGTTTCTCCGGCGTACTTCTCTAAAAAGAGGCTGCCGCTCCCTCCTGCTCCCGGAGGTATCAGACCGTCGTGATGGAGAAGAAGCCAACCATACAAATAAGTATAGGGCATCTCTATTCTTGGGAATTCATCGGTCATCTTCCTTTGATTAGACAGCATATTGGTTACAAAATTTTGAAGACCTGCGTTCAGCCTGCAAGTCATCGCTGATAATAAGTCTGTCTTATAGCCGTACATAAGGCGCACTGCTGCAAAAACAACGCCTCTATGTATCCTATCCAGAGAGCTGGAGCCAGGAACAACAAATCTTCTTAGCCAGAGAGAGAGGAATCCGGCTAAATGACCGTTCTTTGACAAAGGTTTTCCACTCTGTCTCACATATGATCTGAAGGTGGTTCCGGCTTTAAACTCATACCAGTCTTCATTGATTGTGAAATCTTTACAGTCATACTTCTCTAGTAGATTGGTGATTTCACTCTCAGAGAGGGGCTTGAAGGAGTTAATTTGATACCTTCTCTTCTCATTTATCTTCTTCTCATCTTTCTCACGATTCATGAAAAGATAAGACATCCACTTCTGGATGTGGCAGCCGGCTTCCTCTTTAGTACTTTTATAATACAGAGTGCATGTGCCGAAATGGCACATCATCTCTTCAAACAGATGCACCATCTCCGGGTTCTTCTTCGACAGAAAATTTAGCTCCTCGATTGAAGGCACATATTCTTCATATGGCAGTGTGCCTGAAGGCAGATGAGAGATGTATTCCATCTCATGAAGGGCAAAACCCATCTCCCCTTTGGGAGTCATAAATGTTCCCGTCCGGTGGTTATATCTTTCAACCAAGGCCAGGAATAGAAATGGGTTGGGTTTGAAGCCGTAGGAGGAATTGACGATCGTGTCATAGAGATTTATCTGCTTCAGCTCATTCTCAAACTTCTCCAGAACCCAATGGACCAGAGTCCTCCACCTCATATTCTCCTGATTCATTAAGCCTATCATCCTCGGCGTCGAATCAGTAGGATAGAATGCCTTCTCATTTGCCATGAATTCATTTATGAAAACAGGCGTCCTGAATGGCATCAATATAGATAAGTCTTCGGGTGGCACACATCCCGGCTTCAAACCTCGAAACAAGGATACGTGATTCTCCGGAGCACTGTAGAATCCGTCTTTCTTGTAAATGATTCTGCTCGCCTTAGCTTGCTGATTTTCTGTTAAGTGCCATGTCATCTTTCTGGGGTAACTGGCGTACATGAATCGCATGATAGACAAACCCCTAGATACCTTCGGCCAGTACATGGGCTTCCTTGTATCACCTTCAAAATAGAAGCAGACCTTCTCCCTGATGCCTTTTGGTTATGATTTGTGTGCTATGGCATCCCCAAACAGAAAGGTCGGTTTCTTATGAAGTACCAAATCAAGGCTCTGGAGTGGTTCACCATTTATCAGACAGAGCAGAGTTGTGTGGTCTTGATTCGTCAATAAAGCCAATCTAGCTTCAGGAGTGTCAAATTGAGGAAACTTTACATGAGATAAATCATGTTTGAAAGAGAAGCTCAAATGTCCTTCATAATCAGCTTCTTCACTTCGGATGTTCACTACAGAAAAGAAAAGATCATACATGTTTTGTCACGCAAACTTCAGAAAAATTTATGTCTACGAGCCTTATGCGTGTTTAACAGTGTTTAAAGAAAATTTCATAAGTCACGCAGACTTCAGACAAAGATCAAAAAGACACGCTGAATGATTTATTCACGCATGTGATTAATTCACGCAAAGTCTAGACAGATTAGAATGAAAAGTCACGCATCATTGCCAGAATCACATTGAAGTAAAAATGACAAAAAATACGCTGACAGACCAAGACTAATCTATCCATAGGATGACTCTCAAAAGTCTGCGTGAATAATTCAACATTGACATCTCTGCCAACATATGAAAAATCACGCAGAGTCATGAGAGCCATGCTTATTTGCGTAAAACACAGAGCTTCGTAAACACGAAGATGTGAAGTATGGCCAACCCTAAAGAGGGGGCATACTTTATTAATATCCTTTGCCCTAAGAAGGGAGGATATATTTCGAAAGTTCATTATTGATTGTTTTAAGAATCCTAAGATTTCTATGTGGAGTTCATCTTCATCAGTTCGTCTTCATCAGTTCGCATCCCCATCTGTCACTTACGTTGCATAGGGGGATGAGTAGCTTCGCGGTGAGGAAGTCTGTCGGTGGTGGCACGCGAAGACGTCGCAGGGGCCTTGCCCTTAGCCTGAGCGTCGATCTTAGGAGCCATTGCTGAGAAGGAGAAGGAGAAGTCGGGGAAGACGAAGTTTCTTTTCTGTGTGGGATTTTCTCTCTAAAGCAAGTAAAGAAAGAAGGAAGTGATTTATGGCCTTTTTATAGATTCACGAAGAATTTCAAACGGCAAAGTCATCATTTGCTTCGATATAGGAGTTTTGCACGGGATCCTAAACCGCACAGAATCCCAACAGCCCAATCATTTCGGAAGAAATCTTTCCCTGAATCATCTCAGCGTGACTAAATTCATTTTATCATCTCGATTTCAAAGTATTTCGAAATAATTTATCATTTTTCAAAAACTTTGAAGGGGATTTTGTAGGCCTCAAAAATGAAGTCACGCTGAGTTAATACAGCCTATCAGAACAATGTCTAAAATACACGCTGAGTTCTATCAGACCATTTTCTCAAATATATGCAGAGTTTAAATGGTACACAGAGACAGCTCATCATTTGTCAAAGTGTCATTATGACTGACAGCACGACAGTCAAAGAATGTCTCCTCGTATGCCACGTATGCACGGGACTCGAGAGATCTCAGCCGACTATTGCGTGACTTTCGAAATCTTTCTCAACAAGATTCAGTCTTCATCAAGTTGGCATACCAAAAAGACCTTATTGTCATTTAATGTGACTGACAAGGCAATCAATATCAGAGATTTTGTGTCAGTCGAGGCACGTTGAATCAAGACAGCTGGCCGTTCTGACTCAAGTCTGCGTGTATTTTGAACTTCTATGTTCCTTCCTCAAGTTTGCGTGAATTTTGAGCTTTCTGTCTCAAGTTGGCGTGTATTCTGAAGCCTTTTGCCCCAAGTCTGCGTGGATTTCATCCTCAACCAGTTGGCGTAGATTTCATCTCAAATTATCAGATTGGAGTACGTGGCAGACATGCCACAAATCTCTCGTATGCGTGCTCAGTAACTTGCACACGACTCATGCACGATTGCCATGTGTCCAACAGTTACAGGCCACGTCTAGTAACTGCTCATTAACCTTGCGTACGTTTGAGTCCTGCGTGATTATCAACTATGCATAGATTATAAAGACAGTTATCTTTTTAGTTATTTTTGACTCTATAAATAGAGTTCTTTTCTCATTCATTGTACAGATACATAGATATCTAAATTGCTGTCGAATTCTTGAGAGCTTTTCTTCTTCGCATTGTCTAAGGGATAAAGCGATCGTCTTCTAGATCGGATTCCTACAGTTGTATTTTTCCAGAAACACAATAAATAAAGTAAATTTATTTATAGAAAATACTATCTCAATCATGTTTGGCACAAATTTTCCCCCAAATTTGTCTAAGATCAGCTACCAAAAAAATATTTTCACTCATACACAAAATCAGAAAACATAAACATAAATATTAGGTTTAGAATCACTTTAGGGTTCATGAATGAATTTTTCGAACATGATAATTCTCACATATTTCTTGAAACCCTAACCCTAGAATATGATAAATCGTTTTGGTCGTTCGGCTGCTACAGTTTCAAATAGGACTACTAGGAGCCTGACAGTCATACATTAGTGTAGGACTGCCAGGGTGCTGGCAGTCCTAATTGAAACTCTCTGTTATGAGAGTTTTAAATACAAACTCTCCTCACATTGTATTGATCATAATGCGTAGTAAGGTTATAAAAGAGAGTTTTAAATACAAACTTTCAATTATGTTGTTTCTCATTATACTGATCAGCCCAACCCTTTCTATAATAATATATTTCGAGTTTTGTCTTCTAATCTCTTGACTCGTAATAGAATAGAGCTCAATACATTGTATAACTTGATAAATTGAATCAACCTTCTCTTGATTAGTCAGGAAGCCTGGCAAGTAGTTCAATAGAACATGATTTTATACTTTTCTGCACGCCAAAGAAGGGTTTATACATGTTTACTGGTAGACCGACAGCTTAAGCGTCATAAAGAACTATATTATGTTTTAGTTCATGCATACTACGAATATGTGTGTCTAGGCATACTTTTTTCGCTAGTACTAGAGAAACAATCATCCTTCACTTCGGGCTCGTTTGGTTCGCGGAAATGAATGGAGTCATAACAGAAAAAGCATGATTTTAGGACTGCCAGCACCCTGGTAGTCCTACATTAGTGTAGGACTGCCAGGAGCCTGACAGTCCTACATTAGTGTAGGACTGCTAGGTTGCAGGCAGTCATAATTGAAACTCTCTATTATGAGAGTTTTAAATACAAACTCTCCTCATAGAGAGTTTCAATTAGGACTGCCACACCCCTGGAAGTCCTACACTAAAGTAGGGCTGCCAGGGTGCTGGCAGTCCTAATTGAAACAGAGACCAAGTCAACATATCATATCTCATAAATTCAGTCAAAAACATTGGACTGCCAACATGGTGGCAGTCCTTGCTTCATGTGGGACTGTCCATTTGCTGGCAATCCTGAATGGATGTGTATCAAAATTCTCATACAGAGAATTATGAGTTGGACTGCCAACATTGTGGCAGTCTTTGCTGCATGTTGGACTGTCCAATTACTGGCAGTACATCTTTTACAATGGACTGCAGGATAGCTGGCAGTCAAACTTTCTCAAAGGATTGTCCGACTGCCTGCAGTCATGTCCGTTTCGTACCTGACTGTTGGCCAGAACGACGAACATAAACCCTAAATTCGTTCTAGGGTTCGAATTCCACGCCAAAAATTGGTCTTATTGTGTTCGAATGATACAAAAATGAACCCTAAATTTGTTCTAACATATTTTAGAAAACTATTTTGATAATTACCAAAGATTCAATAGATTTTAAATGAAAATATAGAAAAAAAAATATCAAAACATATCTAGATTGTGATGTAGGTTTGGGCTTGGGTGCCATTGCTTGAAATTGCATGAATGAAAAAGGAATTTAGGCTTTAGTAATTTGGGTTTGGAGTTATGGAAAAGAGAAATAGAGTTTAGGTTTTAGGAAAAGAGAAGAGAGAAAATATTTGATGAAATGAATTGTTAGAAAGGATTTGGGGGGGAGGGGGGCTGCCCCCAAGCAACTTGTGGGCAGCCCCCAGCAAAAGCTCCACCTTCTTGGGCTGCCCCAAGTAAATTTGGTGGTGCCCTTAGAAAAAACCATAAATTATTGCTTATTGAATGTATATTTAAGTTATTTTGGTAACTAAACAAAACTAGGACGAATGTGCATTGCCCGACATAAAGTTCAAAATATTTTGTACACGTTCCAACTCCCATCATAAATGGAAGACACTCCTGTGTAGTTTGATCCACTGATCTTCTGTCACTCAGCCAGAACTTTTATGTCTTTTCCAGCTGACCACAAGGGTCACTTGGATTCGGTACAATTGTGCCACTTGTTACCAAGTACCAACAATCTACGATAATTTTGTTTTCTTTTTTGCAACTAGGTACCCTAATTTAGGCTTTTTCTAAGGGCACTACCACTTTTACTTGGGACTAGCCCAAAAATGTTTCAAAATATTACAAGTTTGCCATCAATTTATTTTACTTGGGGCTAGCCCAAGCAAAGGTATAAATAACAAATTTTCTTTTCTTTTTCTCTCTCCCTCTACTCTTTTCTTCTCTTCCTTAACATTTCTAGGTCATAGAATTTAACCCTAACCCAAATTTTCTCCCAACCTATATTTTGTGAATATTGTTGGTGAAATTTTTAGTAATATTATCATTGACTTCTCCCGTTTATTGGTAAGTCATCGAATGAATATATGTTTAAAGTTTTCAACATGAATTTCACATATAAAAGTTGAATTATATGTGTTTAATGTAGAAAAAATAAACATGGAAGAACCCGGGTCATCAAATGTGGTAGACTAACTTTCTGCTACGTCTGAAAAATACATTGCTGCTTCGGAAGCCCTCTTGGTAACTAAATTTTAACTTTTATCGGGTGAAAGTCGGATCCGTGATATAGAGGACTGCCACCCCTCTGACAGTTCAGTTCTTAGGACAGGACTATTAGAGTGGAGGCAGTCCTTCATATTATAAGGACTGTCAGGCTTGTGGCAGTCCTATATATTGTAAGGACTGCCTCACTCCCTGCAGTCCTATTTATTTGCAGAAATTTTTACATTTGATTTGTGTAGATGTTTAGTTTTATTAACTTTAAGTTCTATTGTAGGACTTATCATCTTTCGATTTTACGGTACCTGCTCCAATTGCAGTCGATGTAGGCCATTTATTCTGGTCCGATCTTTGGTTTGAATCAAGCGACGGTGCGGTACATTGGTGCCGAGAAGTTGGACGAGAAAACAACATAGTTCTTGTGATATCCAAATTGGCCCGAAATCGCCCGGGACGACAAACTGTGATTGTTGGATGTGAAAGAGGTGGTGTGTTTATAAGCCATAAGAAAGATACAGATATCTAGAGTAAAGTTCCCAAAAAAATGTTAGAACAAGAAAATGTGATTGTCCATTCACGATCCATATTAGAAACGAAGAAGAAGGGAAGTAGACAGTCGAAGTCAAGAATGGAATCCACAACCATGAGATTGCCGAAACACTATTGGGCCATCCGTATGTTGGACGGTTGAACAATACGAAGAAGAAGATAGTCAAAAACTTGTCCACTTTCGAAGTTGCACCGAGACAAATATATTCCATCATACGACATGAAGATGAGAAGAACAAGTCTACAATGAAGTCAATATACAACACCCTATCTACTTCGAACGCTATTCGGACGAAATCAAGAATTGCGATGGAAGAAGTGCTTAAGTTGCTTGCAGATAATCATTATGTTGAGTTCCATAGAAGACATCCCCAGAGTAATGAAGTCATTTCACTCTTTTGGGCTCATCCCGATTGCACCAATATGGCCAGGTCTTTTGCCGACGTGTTAGTCCTTAATTGCACGTACAAGACCAATAAGTTCAAGATGCCTCTCTTTCATGTTGTCGGATTCACCTCTACTTGGAAAATATTTCTAACTGCTTTTTGCTTCATGAAGAGTGAGAAACTTGAAGACTACACATGGGCGTTGGAGAAACTGAAAACACTTTACACCGGTCATAGAGTCGTCTGTTCTTGTTACCGACAGAGAGTATGCCCTAATTAATGCTATTCGCATTATTTTTCCTCAAGCGGATACATTGCTATGCACTTGGCATGTCAATCGTAATATTCAATCCCAATGTAAGTTGAAGTTTCGGAAGGTGGATGGTAAACTTGACATGCAAAATTTTGAAGGTCGATGAACGTTGGAGGCAGTTGTCTATAATGCCCATGGTGAAGAGGGACACCGATTTCTTCTCTTTGCCACAAGTGAAACTTCTCCACACAAGGTGGTGTGCCTCAGTAGGAGTGGAACGGGAGTCCATTGAGCTTAAAATCCAAGAAATTGCATGCTCGGTAACTACTAGAATGCATGAGCCGTCACTTGTTTCCAATCCTAAAGGCAGGCCTCAAACAAGATTGACAAGTTCACAGAAAAGGCTAGAGTCAACTAAGAGAGATCCATCGTCCTTTGAGCAAGTTGAACGAAGCTTACAACAACCTCCGCCTGCACAAAAGGGCAAGCTTGTCATTCGCCGGAAAATGGAGAAAATGGACGTCCCTTAGTGCGTTCCTTGTGTCTTGACATGGTGGGTCGTATTCTCTTGGGAGCGGCCGGAGGACTGCAGGACAACATACAGTTATTAAATAATAGAAACGAAAATAGACAACAGGAAAACATAATGTTAAGAAGTCCTAATGTCACCCCCCCCCCCCCATTTGAGCATACAGTTATATTGAATCAGGACTGCCATGGTTGAATTAAGACAACATACAGTTAGATTTAATCAGGACTGCCAGGGTTGTGGCAGTCCTACTGTACAGTAGGACTGCCAGACTTCCTGCAGTCCACTTGTGAAAGAGGGTTGCAGGGAGTCTGGCAGTCCTACTTTACATTTGGACTGCCACAACCCTGGCAGTCCTAATGTTGTCAACCACGACAGCAGCAGCCGAACGACCACAATGACACGATCCTTTTTCGTGTTCCAGGGTTAGAGTTTCAGGAAATATGTGGGAATTATCGTGTTCGAAAAATTCATTCATAAATCCTAATGTGATTCTAAACCTAATTTATCAAAACTTTTTAGAGAATTAACAAAAGATTATTTGAATTTGAAGAATGTAGAAAAATGTAGAAGAAATTAGGGAAGAACATACCTAGACTCCGATGATGGTTTCGACTTGCGTGTCATCTCTTGGAATGAAGTGGTGGAGGAGAGAGTGGTGGAAGAATTTGGAATGGAGTGGTGGAGGAGTGGTGGAGAAGAGAGTTGACTTTTAAGACTTGGGGGAGATTTTGATAAAGAGAGAGAGGAAATGAAAATGAAGATTTGGAGGGTTGGGCTAGCCCCAAGCAACTTGTGGGCAGCCCCCAGCAAAAGTTCCACCTTCTTGGGCTGCCCCCAAGTAAGGGCTAGCCCCAATTAAAAGTGGTAGTGCCCTTAGAAAAAGTTCTAATTTATTATGTTGCTAACGAGTATACGTTAGAAGACATTTTTGAGCATTTGGTCGAGGATTCGTTTCAACCAAACCAAAATTTATAAAATCGAACTACAATCAAAACGTTTTATTGATAATCGAACCAAAACGGTTCAATTTTTCGGTTAATTCAATTTTATATACTAGGTGGACTAAGTGTTAATTTGTTTTTTTTACAAACCATTTGCATAATTGGTTAGGCATCCCGCTCTCGATTAATTATGCAAAAGATGTTGATTGCTGTAGTATAATAGAGTTTGCTCGAAGGCATATGGAGGGCTGGCAGGCGAAGAACTTATCCTTTGGAGGAAGAATTGAGTTGGTTCGTTCGGTTATTCACTCCATCACTAGTTTCTGGTTACAATCTATATTATTACCGTTAGCTATTATTGATAAATTGGAAGAAATGTGTGCTGACTTCATTTGGAGGGGTAGAACTCATGCGATAGCGTGGAAGGACATATGCCGACCCCGCGAGGAAGGAGGAGTCGCTCTCCGATCCTTGCGTGAAATGCGCAAATGGCGGGGTGGAAGCTGGTGTGGCGCTTTCTGCAGGGCGGCTCGCTGTGGGCCAATTGGATGCGGGACAGATATCTGAAGGGAGCTAACTTTTGGGCATACTCGTCTACCAATAATGAATCTGTTACTTTCAAGCAAATTCTGAAACATAGGGCTTCAGTTAACTAACACTTGGAGAGGATCATCTCAGATGGAGAAGATATAGACTTGTGGTTAGACCCCTGGATTCAGCACAAAGGTCCCCTTGGATGGGTTGGGGATCACGCCTCCACAGAGAGGCCTATACTGGTGTCAAAGTGGCCAGACTCCTCCATGAGGGAGTGTGCAAAGCGGATACTTATAGATTTGCCAGACCGGTGGTGGCTCTCATTCATCAAGTTACCATTGACCACCACTTGCCTCATGATACATGGCGATGGGAAGGGTCCCCAAATGGGGACTTTGTGTCAAAAATTGTGTATGACCAAGTAAGGGAGACGCATGAAGCATGGGAGGTCGCGAAAATCGTTTGGTGCAAGGGTAGCCCTCGAAAAATGCAACTGTGTTTGTACAAACTTCTCTTAGGTCGACTGCTGACACGGGATCGGTTGAGGCGATTTGGCGTTCTCACAGGACTTGATACTTTTGTTGTGTGCAAACAGGATTCGAAATCCATGAGGCATGTTTTCTTCAACTGCATGGCTACTAAGCAGATTTGGCATATGCAAGAAGGACGACAGCAGGTTCCTGCAGGCACGGATTATGCTATTTCGGAGGTGGTGCGGAATATAGTCAGTAGGAAGCGAAGTAGTTTTCAGTGGTATTGGGAGGCTCAACTCATATTAGCTGCGCCAGTGTGGCACGTACGGAGGGAGAGAAATGGTCGCGTTTTTGAGTCTACTCAGACCACAATCATGACTTTATTACATAATATTTCGTATGAAAGTATGTGGATTCCGAGTGGTGCCACGAATATTGGCTGAGATGTATTGAAACTTTTCTTTAATAAAAATTACCCTTTTTCCAAAATAAAATTGTGTGCCAATGATCCCTAGAATAGTGGTAGTGGTGAGACACACGGTCCGAGTGGTCAGGAAATCGATTTTCAGTGGAAGCATTCGACACAATGACAATTTCCAAAAAACCCATAATCGAAATTCAAATCTACCAAACCTAAATTGAAAACCCGAACCGCATTTGCGTATAACAATTAAGTTTGGGTCGGTTTTCCAAAATATGTTCAATCGTAGTCGAGGCGGTCAAATTCTTTTTTTTTTTTTTTTGAAATCCCACTCACACACACAATTGAGGCGGTCAAATTCTCGTAGCCAATTAGCACTATCAAAGGTAGAGGAAATCAAATCGCCATTGAACAAAAACATTATCCGGATCATGCTAACAATAGCAGTATTTCCGGTCGTTACAAATTTACAATCTAATCTTCCTCCTCCAGGTCTAACATCTTGTTCGGAATTGTCGCTGCCAAAGTAAACAATTTTTGACAGCTTCCTCTTATCTGCTTTCGAAAACTTTCAAAAAAAAATTGATCCAGCTTTATAATATATATTTTCCAAGTAATTACTACCCAACAGCTCCAAAAAAAAATGGGTATTTTTTTCATTCTTTTCAGAAAAAAAAAAACAGCTTTTGGAATTGTATTTGTTCCGAAAAATCAAACAGAAACAACAATGATAAGCAGTTCCAAATCCACCTCCGGTTTGGTTCTTCTATTGTCGTTGTAATGGATGGTGTGAGCTGTAGAGATGTAGAAGAACATGCGTTAAGAGTGAAGCCTGCAGGAAAATCACTTCACTCCTAACGAGCCAGATCGATAAATCACCAACTCATATCATTCATGTAATCACATGATACTAAGAACTAGGAACCTGAATTAGAGTCGCCAATCAAATAGCAGTGCAGTTGGCACATCTGCCCACCACCATTCTCGAGCTGATGATACTAGCATTTTGCTCATAACTTTCAAACTTGGCATAACAACAGCATTTAGGAGGAAAAAAAAGACGGAAGTATCCGATACTCGACTTAGGGGTCAGGATTCAAAATACAACGGCATCCTAAACATTATTCGATCCTACTGGATTCCAAAGGTGTCCCCCCGATCTCCGCAGCAGATCAGAGAACACACATTATTCACATTAGATCTCTAGTAGTAGCTGGACAAGATCTAGATAGCATCCGCGAGATATGTACAGAAGCTGGTGAACGAGCCTGTCAAAGAAGCGAGTTTATACCTCCGCCTCCAGTGCTTGGAATATATCCGTACGAGTGACTATGCCTATCGAAACATGATTCCAAGTGAGTACATCTGGTTGAACCTAAAAGATTGAAGCCGAAGAAAAAAGTTCACGCCTTACCAACAATCTGTTGATCTTCGTTCACAACTGGTATCCTGTGGATCTTCTCCTTGAGCATCAAGGCTGCAGCATCTGCACAAGAAGAGTAGGTGACACTTGTGAGTTTTAAGTGCAGACTGACAATTCAAGACGATGGAATCTTCATGCCTGTGGAGAACATTTACCCATGACTGTCTTGTCAGGCGATAAAGTGATAGCAGGAGATGACATGACTTCCCCGACCTTCGACTTCATCTGCTTAACAAATACTATAACATAAAGAACAGTTCTAGAGGAGGAGGACAGGAACAAAACAACCGACCCACCGCCATACAGGAACGAGACCATCAAAGAAAACATCAGCACCTTATGGTAAGCAATCTTCGTACAAGAAATAAACCATGGAGAATATGTAAACGTATAGCAACTACAGATTACCTTATTTTTATTCTGCCACCACAATATCACAGAACTGCTGAGGGAACGGTGCGAAGTATGAACATATTGGGGAAACAGAATTAAATACAAAAGACACAAGGAAGACTTCAAAGTACTCAGATGACACATTTAACCAATACATATATTTCTTCCCTCCTGAACCAAACAGCTAACGGATTCTGTCTTCAGAATCAGTTAACTACATTTATTTCTCTACCATATAGCTTTGTACTGGCATTCGGATGCAAACCAAAGTACCAGCAAGGTTCAAACTCGCCATCAGTTATGTCTCGGACCTAATCTACGATTATTGCAAGATGTTCAATGTTCAATTGGTTTGGTCTAGAATTTCCCTCGTCTAGTTCAGAATCAAACTTTGTAAAGTAGATTGCTTACATAAATTTAAATGCAGAAACAAATTAGAAATTGTATGAGTTTATTAGACCATGTGCTTCCTATTGCTTGATTTCTTTAGACTATCGTTAATTAGCATGATTTATCGCAAAACATATATTAACATTTATTAAAACAAGAACTTTTTTCTTACATGCATTAGAACTTTTGTATACATATTTTATGATAGGAAAATTTATATACAAAATTAGAAATATATTATTTTTAACAAAATTGCATGCACACATACATATAAACCAACTTTTTTGTTGTGCTGATTTGCGTGTAAAATATTCCAAGTAACCAGTCCGCTCGGCTAGATGGAGTTTCCAAGTGAGGCAAGTTTATGCGTTATAAATCACTGGTTAGGGCCACAGAGGGCCACAGCTTTACACTTTTTGTTTAGAAGGGTCAAATGGGCAACCCCGTTTTTTTTTCATGTAGTGTATGTCATACCTCTATTGACCCAGTTAATCCATTGCAAGGTTAACTTTCTTTTGTTCTACTAGTGTTTGTTTCTGTTGAATAAATCTAATATCACACATTCCATAAACTCTAGGAGGCACAGAAATTCCAAAACACTTGTGATCTCAAGTTGCGTGATGTGAGAAACGTATCGTACTCAACGAGAACTTGTTATGTCCATGTCAGGAACGTATGGGACTTAACGTGGGCACTCAAAAACTCTTGGCATTATCTTCTCAAACTTGAAAAAGACACTCCAAATACACTAGAACATGCCAAAACCTGTACCATGTAAATGTTGTGTGTCTGTATCATGCTTTTCATGTTTGTGCAATATAGCATAAACTTTGTGATTAAGGTAAGAAACATTTTAAGCTTACACGCCCACCTATGTTGCTTTCTAAAGCTGCATTCTGATTCCTAATCCCAATCCCCCCCCCCCCCCCCCCCCCCCCCCCCCCCTCCTTGAGTACATGTATGAAGATTCAGAAACTGCAAATACCTCATTACTATATATCTTGTATTTTAAGGTAATTTAAGTATCAGCTTTCCTTATTTCATTGTTTCCCTTCATACCTAATACATATTGATTGGCCTTCTCTTCTCTGGAAGTTTATTTAGCTCGCTACTTCTACTATATATATAATCTTCAAAGAACACATCACATTTTATTTACATTTGGTCAAAACTACTATATATGGATCCGCCATCAAATTAGTTACTTGCAGCAATTGCATAGCCACAGATCATCCGATTAGCGAACTCCAATAACAAAAGTAAGCATGAACAGAATAAGAGAGCAGAGAGACCAAATCTCACCCCATTTGAAGCTTTGCTCTTATCCTTCTTTGACACAACCCCAATACACCGGAGCTCTGCATCGACCACCGGCAGCCCGGAGACTTTATCAAACTCTCCGTCGATATCCTCCAGTGTACGCTCTGCCGTCACCGCCTTCACCGGCACCGACATCACATCCCCCAGCAGTGTCGTCGAACTAATCTACATAAACCGGAAACAAAAAGAACGCAAGAACGGATCTGATCACCAAATCTGAAGCAACTAGGAAATGAATATAAATAATAATAATAATAAATCGGTTCCTATGCCAAGTCCGACATGTATCAGAACCGACTGACAATCCAAAAGTAGTTGCATGTATCAGCCACAGTACACACTTCAAAATACACACCAACAATTCAATAAACGCTTGTTGCTTGCTTCAGCCACAAGTTCTGTCGCACAAGTACTAGACCCATCAGTAACTCTTCAAATATATACACTAGGAATCCACAAAAACGTTTCTCCGCCCATGTCGCATCATATCTGACAAGTGACACTTCAAAAATATACGTGGACTATCAGAAAATTCCATGCCGTTTCCGTGTCGCATCCTGCCGGACATGTATAGGATATTAGGGCACTGCACTGACACTTTCAAATCATAAATACGGAAGATCTGAATAAAATCATCGTCCTGTATGTATTGCATTCTGTCGCACACGACATTGACACTCCAAAATGCACACGAACAAGGACAATCAAGAAATCCGTTGCGGTCTCTTCATGTTGGACATGGATCCGATGCGACACTGACACTCCAAGATACAAACGGACGAATGAAAAAGTCGCTGCCGTACCCGTTTCTGTCCTGGACACGGCACCAACACACTCCAAAACATGATTAAAGAAGTCACTGTCGTGCCCGTGTCGGTGTCGCTTCACGTCGGACACGTATTGGACATACACACGAGCATCTAAGAAATCATTGCTGTGTCCGTGTTTCGTCGCGTACGACCTACCAAAATATGCAAGGACAGTAAAAGATTTTTGAAAGAAAAAAAAAACGTCTCGGCGTTTGTGTCGCATCGTGTCAAAATCGTCTCCGGACGGTGCCGTGTCGGACTCGTGTGTGTATCTATATGGGGACCTTTTCGGAGAGGATCTGAGTCTCGAGATAGACGCGGAGGTCGTCGTAGCTGAGGAGGGAGATGTTCTCCGGCCACTCGCCGGAGATGATCCCCTCGGCGTTCTCGTCGATCGCCGGACGGAGCGAGTTCCTCGTCCTCACGCCGAGAGAGGCACTGCGGATCCTCCTCGGAAACCCTAGCTTGTTGCTGCTGTTAGTGGCGGTGGTGGGGGAAATTAGGGTTTTGGTGGCGGGGATGAAGAGGGACCGGTGGTGGTGGTGGAGAGTGGAACACGCCATTGGTGAATGAAGAGAAAGGGTTTTCCTGATCTAGAGATGAAGAAGAGGGAGGAGGCGCTGTGGTTTCTTCTAGTAAATTCTGGCATATATTGATATATAACATGTGTAATATATAAAAGGAAATTTTCTATTTTTGAGATATGTGCAATAACTAAATTCTTATCGAGCTAAGTACGAATCACAAATTACGACGAGACCTACGTTATTTGATCCGCAGACACAATCACTCATGTAAAATAATTTTTTAGCGACTTGTAAAATACTTACGAGAACTATGTTGTTTAATTTACAGTCGAAACAACTTGTGTGAGAATATTTTTAGCAATTACTAAAATACCATTTTAGCAAATTTTAAGACACTTTTGTTTAAAAAGCTCTATTTTTCTGAGTGTCATCCGTGGAATATGATGCTCCAAAAAAGGTGTTGCATAACTCATTGAATATGACCTCACGCGGGTAGATTTAATAGAGTAGGTCTCGTTGGAATTTCTGGTTCGCAAGAAAAAGATCGGAGAACATATATATACGATCAGATTAAAAATAAACTTATATGTAAATCACGAAAATATGAAAAGACTTGTGTAAGAATTTTTTAGAAAATAATTATTTGTAAAAGATGTTGCAATAATTTTTTTATATTTCTATCATTTGCGTTGAAATTTATTTTAATCTGACACGTTTTTATGTGGTTCTCGAATGATAATACGTAGTTGGATATCCTACGAAACTTATGTAATTTATGTGTTGAAAACGCTACAAATCGGTGTCATTAACTTTGTTAGAAAAGAAAAAGAAAAAAAGATTATATTGTAGTAGAATAGTTGGTACGGGACATCTCTTATTAACCATATATATAGAGAGAAAATATTAGAATTTGTGGTTATGAGCAAGTTATTATTTATTGTTAGCCATAAATTACGGTTTACAACCATTCTTATATTATTGATGTAAACACACTCCATTATTTATTTATTTTAAAAAAATGTTTTAGCTTGAGTTGCAATTTGTTGGTGATGTTGAAAATTTGGTTTGTTGAGAACATGTAGGGATGGGATGACGAGATGAGATGTGGATTGGGTGACAGGTGTGCGGTGGAGTTTTAGTCGCAATCCACAATAAATAGATGAGCTTTGTTTCCTTCTTCTTCTGGAAACGTCTATTGCTATTGGTGGGGGCAGTTATGAACAGTTGAGATCCGACACTTTTCTCTAACGTTAGATAGGAGGACCATCCATGATGTAACCTTTTTTTTTTTTTATAAACTCGTTATGTTTTCGAAAATATTAATTAATTTTAGATATCGTTATTGACACTCTAGAATATTACAATAAGAGTCCATTTTTGTTCACCCACCAAAACTAGGGTGTTTATTCATCCTCTTACAAAAATTTGACACGTGTCAAATCCTTTAGTCAAAACTACTTTAAATGTTTACAAAACCACTTCCTAAGAGCATCTCCGACCCGATTGTGACTTTGGAAAAAAAAAAGTTAATGCCACATAGGAATGACAAAATTTTATTCAAAAGTTTTTCTTCAATGCAATTGTCAAGTCAATTGTGAAGCTTATGTGGCAAAAATTAAAGAAGACATTGTGAAGTTGATTGTCTTGTTTTAGACAATGCACTTGACAATGTCTTCTCTTCCATGTCATCAATTATGAATAAAAAATATTAGAAAAAAGAAAGAAGATGAGTAGTTGTCTTAAAAGTTATCTTGGAAGTTGAAAAAAATACTTTTTATTGTCTTCTCAATACTTTTGCATTGGAGAGAGTTTTTCTATCTCATTGTCTTTTGAGATATAATTTTGCCACATAAACAAGACATTGTCTTGTGGCTCATGCCACATAGGAGCCACCTAAGACTCACAACACTTAACAAGACAATAGGGTTGGAGATGCTCTAAGTGGTTTATGTTGAATGGATTTGACACGTGTCGATTTTTGTTGGAGGGTGAACAAACATTATAGTTTTGATGGGTGAACAAAAATAGACACTACAACAAAAAGACCTATTAATGACGCTTGACAAGGAGTTTTAATGACGGCTGATACATAAGCGTTATCAAAGTTGAGAAATACCTTTTTTCTATGACAGTTTGGGCTAATTCTGGGCTTTTTATAACGTTTATAAAACAAAACGTCATTAATATTTTAGAGCGGTGGCAAACTTGTAATTCCTTCACTGTATAAAAGCTCAGTAGGAGAGAGAAAATTCATTTCTCATCCATTTTCTAACCGAGCAGCATCTCTCCTCCTCAAACCTCTTCTCCCCCAATTTTCAACCCTAACCTTAATTACTCCGGCGATGGGCTCGACTACGCAGCAACTGTCACCCCCAGTTTTTAGAAACAGGGGTATTTTTATCATTTTATATTTTTGAATATTTTTAAAATTTATTTTATTATTTATGATATTATTTTGGGGTTGAAATTTATTTTATTATTTATGATATTGTTTTGGGGTTATTTGAGTCGGGTTCGAATTTTAACTCAATTCGACTTGAAACGAGGACCCGGAGGGGGGGGTAGTTTGACTCTAGTGGGACCCACACACTAGTTAGGCATGGCCCACATGATATTAATTTTAGTCCACATGATAGAAATATTTTAGTTAGAGGTTAGACTAATTATTATGGATAATGTTAGTGTGATTAGAGACTTTAGAATGACTAATTTAGCCCCAACCAATTATCCCTTTCCTAATACTCATAGAATAGGTTAGTGGGGGCATTTTGGACCTTACCATAATAGGACAAATAGCCCCATATGGCCAGCCACTTTGGGAGAGGATAGGCTCAAGTTCATTTCATTATTCTCATCCACACTCTCTCTCTCTCTCTCTCTTGTTCTTCCCCAAATTCCTAGAGAGCAATTCCTAGCAATTTTTCCACCAAATTCTTCCATTTTGCCACCAAATCTTCTTCTTTCCTTCTCCATTCTAGCCAAGGAGGAAGCTACCCAAGTTTGGGAGGATTCGGAGCTCGTTCGTGTCCTTTTGGAATCTCTACGTGTCGGTGTCGCTCCGGGAAGGCTTTTCTTCGATTCGATCTACCGGGAGGTATAAATCCCTTCTCCTTTTCATTTCTTCATGCATATAGGTCTATTTTGAACCCATAGGAATGACCCCCATGGTTGTATCTCCATTTGTGTCTATTTCGTGTCCATTTGGAGGTCATAGGAGTGTCCTTGTGTTGTGGTTGTGTCCATGTGGGAAAACCCCAAATTTGGACACACTATGTGTTGTTGTTATGTATGAATGAATTATTACATGTTTAATCTCATATTTTTGTATTGGAGATGTGTTCTATAGTGTCTCATATATATATATATATATTAGTGTAGAGAGTGAGTTCTTGATATATTATGTTATATACTTGTGTTCTTTTGTCTCAAACTACCCAAATCCGTCATGATTTTTATCCACGTTTTTAATTTCAGTCCTAACTTAGAAATGTCATAACGTCTAGCTCAAAGCTCGGTTTAATCTCCCTTTTTTTTAAAGAAGCGTATTGAAGTTAGCTTTCCAAAAACATGTATTAATAGGCCTAATTCTTTCTGTAACTTTCTGGAGAATTATTTGAGTGTCAGCTGTACGAAAGACAAACGCGTTCTCGGTGTTTTCGCGATTCCGGGAGTTTCCGGAAACGAAAACGCGATCCGTTTGAAGTTTCGGAAAGCTAACACATAGATCTATAACATACTTTAATCCTAGAATTTAATTCATGCTGAGTTGGTACAGTATTGATTATTAGTAGGAGTTACTATTCGGCATATGCATTTTGTGCACCCTTGTGTGTAATATAATGTTCTATTTGATTTTAACCCATGTTAATATATATACATTATGTAACTAAATAGAGAATGCAAGCATGAGTAAATGTTTAAATAAATGATGTATGAGGTGTAAGTATCCTATCTAATGTAAGCATGTATAAGTATGGCTTGTAATGAATATGTAGGTTCCATAGTATGTAATGTATGGTGCATATAGTAGTGCAAGAGAATAAATGAATGATGAATGAATGCAAGCATGAATGTAATGTAATAATAGATGTAATGTATGCAATATACAAGTTAATGAGATGTAATGTTCTATGTTAACACAAATCCTTTATTACCTCATGTACCCCTTACACTATGTAGACACTATCACACTTGACACTTTGTTCACTTACACTTTGACACTCTTTGATATGTATACACTATGTATGCCCATTTAACCCTCACTTGCCCCTTTGCCATGTTCACATACACACACATAGCCTCTTAAATAAGTATTTATGAATACAGTTAACTTAGCTATGTATGTATATTATATATATGTTAGCATATTGTGTTGTAATATATAAGTTTATATAACCATTTAAAATGCCATGATTATAGACCTAATGTTGAATACCAATATATACATGTGTATATATGTGTAGACATATATAGTTTAAAGTAATAGATTACCTAGTGTATATCCAATGTGAATTCTTGCCTATTTGAGTATTGAATAATTGCATGCTATATAGAGTTGGGTGTATGTTGGCTTGTATAGCCTTGTATTGATGTGTGCTTGCTAGGATAGTCTTGGTTAGGCCTAGTAAGACTTGCTGGGTTAGGACATGACCTAGTTTGACTAGTGCAGTTGACCAGAGTTGACCAAGGGTTGACTTTGGCCTAGTTTGACCTAGATTCATGTAGAATACATTGTAGTGCTTTATATTATCCTTCTGGACATGTTGTGACTTGTGATGTTCCAATTAGGAGCCAGACACCTTGTAACCTGTGTTGCTTTAAATAGGACTCTGTGGCTTCAGTCGGACCCCCTATACTTATCAGCTGTTCAGGTTATCAGGCGAGTACATTCTCTGATCATTTCATACTTGTCACGACTTATATTCTCGCTCTAGATTACTTTTACTTGATGCTGTCACGTTATCATCACGGATTGGTACTATATGGATCTCTTCTTGGGATGTTATCCCCTTAGCGGGCGCATCGGATACTTTATGACATGTATTTCATGTACATCATGTATTCCTTGCTTCTGCGTTATTCATGTACACTCATGTTCTCTCATGTTCTTACATGTACGTTCATGTACTCTCATGTTCTTTCATGTACACTCATGTTTCCTCATGTGTTTCTTGTATAACCAAAACATCATGTCCGTAACGTAACTTGAATAGATCCTTGTGTATTGATTATGGGTAGGGGTGAGTATAAATGGTCATGTGATTTACCCATCATGTACACTCTGTTACTTTTCATGTTCATCATGTACAACCTAAGCCAATTACATGCCATCTCGTACTCTAAATCACTAGTCACTTACAGTTCTTACTTATCATGTATATATATTTCCAGTTATCAAATATCTCTCATATTTTCATGTACATCTTCTTACAGCGTTTCATGTATCTTATTCTATTGCCTGCTTTATATTTCCTGACATGATATGAACTGCATGAGATGTGTTGTGCTCGCTCCTGTCCTGACTGGACCTGTTGATAAATTTTACAGATGGCCTGGGATTGCCTACTAGCCTAAAGGAGATACATTAGAGGTGGTTTAGATAGTTATTTCTTTTATCTGGAGTTGTATTTACTTGTGGATTACTGTATTTGAGTTTTGAGATGTATTTCTGGGTTTATGTATCTTAGACACTTAGACTTCTATCTCCTGTATCTTTTTTGGATTTTATGTTTTATTTATCCTTATCATGCTCTATCTTAGATGTGATTGAGACTGTATCTGCTATGTCACCCCCATTCGGAGAATATAAACTGCTTAGCATTATATTGTTAGATGATGTGACCTAGGACAGCGTTCTACCGCCGACACTGCGGCGTAGGCTGGGCGTTGTTACGTTTTCGTACCCAAACGGTGGGTGCGGGTCGTGACAGCAACCCTTCGGTGACTGAGCTATCGGTGCAGAGCCACCACTTCGACAGCGTGTTCCAGCGACGTGCGCCTCATCTCGACGATCGATCTCATCTCGACGAGCTATCGGTGCAGAGCCTCCTGGACGCGCAGGTCGACGCGGTGTTCGCCGCGGCGGGGCGGCTCGGGTTCGGCGACGTGAGGGTGGTGGTCTCGGAGACCGGGTGGCCGTCGAGGGGCGACGACGGCCGCGAGGTCGGGGTGGGGCTGGAGAACGCGGAGGCCTACAACGGCAACCTCATACGCAGGGTCCTGTCAGGGAACGCCGGCACCCCGATGAAGCCGCGGGCGGACGTCGACGTGTACCTGTTCGCGCTGTTCAACGAGAACCAGAAGCCCGGGCCAACGTCCGAGAGGAACTACGGGCTGTTCTACCCCAACCAGGAGAAGGTGTACGACATGGAGATCACGCTGAAGAGCGACGGAGGAGGGGGGAGTGGTGGGCTGAAGTCGCAGGAAGCGAGGGGGGAGGATGTAGAACCCTAGAGGGGGGTGAATAGGGAAATAAAAAATAACTACAACAATTGATGCAATAAAGACAATTGAAAGTAAAGAGTAGAAAGATCAAACGCAAGGATGTATCCTGGTATCCTCTTTTGAGGCAGTCCAGTCCCGGAACTCTCTCCGGCTTTAATCCACTATTTAACCAAATAGTATACACGAGTTTGGATCCGAAGAACTCGCCAACTTCAACACGAGTTTGGATCCGAAGACTCGCCAACTTCTACACACGAGTTTTCTTACGAAGGCTCGACAACTTCAAACAAAAGAGAATGAGAACTTGTTGATCTTCTAACACGTGAAGATCGAAATGTACAACTCTTTAATACTCTAGCACTTTGGGAGAGGATGACAATAAAAAGCTTGGAAGAGTATTAATGTTGGAGCTCTTGTGTAGTGACCCGCTCCGCCCTAGCGGAACGCCGATTCAAACGGCAAGTGCAACGACTCAAACGAGCCGTCGACCCGAAGAGTTGGCATCGACCTGATGAAGAATCGATGCAAGGCTTACATTGGCCCGTCATGATGAATCCAGACTTAGACTATCAAAGGCGCGCTCGGAGTATCACTCGGCCGATTGCGAACATCGCTAAGGTGGGTGGCTCCGATGAACCCGTCACTGCTTAGCCTAGACACATAACAATACGGACACGATCACGAGAATCGCTAGGCGATAACCCCATGCATGCTATTAAAGGACTCAACGCACCTAGCTAAGGGAATAATCCCATCTTGTATGCTTGTATAGAATATGGAAAGGAATATGGAAAATACGAGAACTCTCGCACCGCGCTCCACGCTCGTGCTAAGGCACAAGCTTGTGTTCAATAATGAAACAATGAATAGTTTACAACAATGAAACGGAAGACTATCGACATAGTTGTTCCGAGTAGAGTATAGCAACATTGAAAGGCTACGGGACCAATGGGTCGCCAAGGCGACTCCCGCACAGGGAGTTGCAAAATGTATAAATGAATGAATGAACGAATAAGTAAATGAATGAATCGACAAATGAAATGAATGAATGTGTGAATGAATCAATGAACGAATGAACAAGTGAAAGAATGAAGGAAAGATAAGAAAGAAAGGAATGGTTAGCGACAGGTGTGACGGGCACGTACAACGGGGCTCGCTACCCGCGCTGCACGGACGCCAACCTGGTCGATAACGCATTATGGCTAAGGGTTAGCCTATGGCTCAAAGACAGCCGTTAAGTTAAAATGACAATAAAATACGAAATGGTCGTGGACGGCTCGTGCACGAGCGAAAAGGGATTCCAAGGGTAACGAACGACGATTTCGTGGCCGGCCTAGGCGGAATCATGGCCTACGGGCGGACAGGTGTGCGGGCTTGGGCACATAACCAAACGTAGGGCCGGTTATTCAATAGTCTATCAGGGTGTACCAGCCATCACGCTTGATAGATGAGAATGCCACAGGGGAAATGTCCATAATGGCTGACTTGCCAGCGACCGGTGCATATAGATTAAGTGGGCTTGCTGGTGGCAATCCACGTGCAAGTCCTTGCATTGAAATCAAGGTAGTCTAAGTGAACTAAACAAAGTGCCTTCTGAATAGGCTTGAAATATATCACACCAAATGATAAAGAGTACTTTATGAAGTGAGTTAGAAAACACGCCTACGACGCGCTAGAAACTGAGGCAGGAACACGCCCTTGACATTGAATGTTCCCAAGAATCACGTTATGATATTACACATGAATTGTTGACTAACTTGGTTTACATTGAACAGGGAAGGCCGGACGGTAAGTATGGGTAAGTTATGCATGTATGTCCATGCGACACTTGTATTCGACAACACGAGATAGGCTATGAAATATGCCATGAAACTGATCCTAAGGCAAGATTAGAAAGACAATGAATGATAGAGATACACAAAAGTAAATGGAACGTGTTTGGTAATGATAGCGTTGTGGGCGAGCTAGCCTCCCCACCAGTGCATAACAATGTACTGATAACCCCACAGTCTGCTTGCAGGAAGCAGGAAACGTCGGCGGGTGCGGAGCTTCCATCGAACGTGCTAAGGCGCGGAGCTATCTCTGGAGCCTTGGAGCGTTGCAAGGAGCTGAAGCACCCTATACAGGACATAATGTATCGGAACATCGCCATAAATCATTCCATCTTGTAAGCCACTTGGCACGCCTTTTATGTTTTAGAGAGAGAGAGTTTGAGCGATTTGTAATATCGGCCTAGTGCCGCTTGTAAACTTCTTGAAAATCAATAAAAGAGTTTGAATTCGCTTCAATTTGTGTTCATTTACTTTCCGCTGCAAATGGGGACACTCTGTGCGACTCTGTGGCCTAGCTCAAATCGGCCGTTTCTGGACTTGGCCTTGCACGGGCGCAACCTAGGCCCGTGCGGCATCACGCCTTAGCGAGGACGATCGCTCCTACGGGAGCGGGGCGTGACATCTTGGTTGTTGGAAAATTTATGGAAGAGTTGGTGAAGAAGCTCAAGAGAGAGAGAGAGAGCTTTCTTTTATAAGAGAATCAAGAGTTGGTGGCATTTAATGCTCTGAATACAGACAATCGGCATGCCGGCGGTATGCAGCGGCATACCGTCGGTATACCGGCCAAATAGTAACGGTCATATTAATGACCGTTTGAGAGCATTAAATGCGGCCATTAATGCTAGTCAGAGCAATTCAAAAACCAAATATTTGAAACACGGTATACCGCCGGTATGCCGGAGCATGCCGCCGGTATGCCGACAATTTGTCACAGCAAGTTTTGAGTTGCTAAAAACGGTATACCGCCGGTATGCCGGAGCATGCCGTCGGTATGCCGACAATTTATCACAGCAACTTTTGGGTTGCTAAAAACGGTATACCGCCGGTATGCCGGAGCATGCCGTCGGTATGCCGACAATTTGTCACAGCAATTTTTTGGACAAAAAGATCGGTATACCGCTGGTATGCCGGAGCATGCCGTCGGTATTCTGACTATTCGGCACATCAACTTTTTGGATGCCAAAAACGGTATACCGCCGGTATGCCGAAGCATACCGCCAGTATGCCGCTCTGTAGGTATTTGATTTTTGACTTTGTTCCTTTTACTGTCATCCGTCCTTAGGTGTTTACAGATATACCTAGACCAGTACAGACTCGAAGACTCTAAGCAGGAAGACGCCGTCTTATGCAGGGAACGCCGGTAACTGCTACAGTCTTCAATGAAGAAGGTGATTGCTCCATGTAGTAGATCTTCTGAGAATATTTGAATCTGAAGAACAGAAGAATAAACTACGAAGATGCTGTTAATTAATCAAAATAAAATGTACCAACAAACTCCCCCATTTTGATAATTGACAAAAGAGAGAGATAGCATCTTCAGGGAGTAGCTCCCCCGTAGGTAGACAGCTCCCCCTCAATACAATTTCTCCCCCTTTGTCACTTAGTCAAAGATGGGGATAACAATAGAAAATGTGCTTAAAGAAAATGACACGAGTATATAAAGAGAAGCATGCATTAATATATTGAAGTAAGAAGTGAATACATGCTTGACCCATACATATCATAGTGAAAATATAAAAGACTCTCCACAACGAGAGCCGGACACTAGAGATAACCATAGATAAAGTCCCCGAAGGACAGCAAACAACAAGTACCAACCACACACCGGTCCCCGAAGGACCACAAAAGACAACATAAAAACAAACACATAAAAACTAAAACACGCATAACACGAGACCATCACTCAAAAGGGAATCTATCCCTACTCATCAGCCGGATCGTCATCATCACCCTGAGCTTGCTGGAAGGCGCCAAAAGGGTCAATGCCGTCAGGGTACATAAACCCATAGGCATTGGGATCAGAGAAGCGCGGGACTGCGTACATGGGATCCTGAAGATTAAGATTCAGAAAAGCATCACAGTCTTGAAGAGTGCGCTGAATAAAGTACCCCTGATCGTAGAAACGAGACTGGATCAGGGCGCCAAGTCCACGAGTGTGGGCCCGCATCTGCTCCTCCGCCTGGGCCATACGCATATCAAAGTGCTGCTGAGTGAGCGGCATATAACGTGTCACGCCCCGATTCCGTAGAATCGATAGTCGTCCCCCGGGCGTGATGCCGTGCAAGCCTAAGTTGCGCTTGCACAAGGCATAGTCATAATTGTTATCCGAAACACAACAACAGCAAAATGCGCAGAGTAAATTGAACACACACATTATAGAGGAGGAAACATAAGCTTTATTGATAATGAAACATCATTCTACAGACTCGATACAAAGGCGCCGCGCGGGCTTTGTACAAACTGACTCCATTACAAAATGAACGTCGACGAGATAGCCATTCCATACATTCATCCCTTGACTTTACAACCAAAATTACAAACCACCTGGGATGGTGGGAAGGCGCTCCATCTGTCTTCGATGCTTCAACAGCGGAGTCTTCAAAAGGGTTGATCCAAGCTTCAATGCACGGACGAAGCTTCAAAACACGGCGTTGCCTCCCTTTACGTAGCACGCCCTTCCAGATCTACCGCACCTGTATAGAGAGCGAGGATCAGTACAATCAACATGTACTGGCGAGTGGCTAATTAATTTCCAGGCTCTCATTTGGTTCAAGAATTTGATAAAAAATCATACAACTTGCTTATAGTGGTCTTTCTAACCACCCTAGATATTTTCATAAGAAGCATTAAGTTACATCAAGATTTCCTCCGGCAGAGCGCACCGTGCGACACAAAAACTTACCTTCACTTTCCTTGTTAGTTAATAACAATTTATATCAAGTGCTTGATATGGAGGTCACTGGCATTAACTAGCCATCTTGGACATAGCCTGGCAATACGGGACCCTTGCAACGCAAGTAGCGAGCCCCGATGCAAGTCCCCGTCTTACCAATTGCCTATTACCCAGCTCGGCTATAACCTGTTTCTTTCTAGGCCGAGTCGGTCCCGTGGCCCCGGGTTGCCGCTCGAAGAAACCATCGCCCTTGTCGACAAGTTGTCCATGACCATGATAGGTTAATGTGGTGTATTAAAGATACCGTTGGGGCTTGTTATGTAATCAATTCATTTACTTGTTCGTTTTGCAGGCCTAAAATAATTCTATCTCTTTTCAACACAACACATTCTTTTTCACTTCTAACATACAGGACTTGTATTCTGTAAGCAATTCATTCAATTTTCAGTAACATTACCCGAGTTCTCATTTGAAATAGAGGGTCGAGACGAAGGGGGTCAGCCACTCACCTTGAGTTTTGCTTGAGGCGAGGGACTTGTTGGCTGCGCTAGACGTCACCTACGCGATCACCTGAAATCGCACAAGCAACCGATTAGAACACTGTATTATGCAAGAGTTCGATAGGAAATGCGAGCTCGAAATGTAAACTATGAAAACCATCGAAAACATTCACGAAAACGCATTCAGAAAACCAAAGCCAAAACCAATGCAAGCGGCGTGAAAAGCAGAGCAACGGGAGGTCTCTCCCGACTCAGCCGCAGAGTCAATCCTCGAGGCGCTACCCGCTGAATGTGGGACTTGGTTCCGAAGAAGCCATTCCATAACGTGGAATGGATCTTAATTCAACCGTTCCCGTTCGATCGATTCGATCGATCCCGACCTATCGGTCCCGACCGAGTCGATAGCGACAGTGTTCCTTTCTCGCGCACCCCGTGGACGGACAACGGGGCACGATGTAGGGACGGGGCACTACACCATAACCAACTAAAAATAAGTTTCGTCCTCGAAACTTAAGAACAGAACCTACCTCTATGAAAACAATGAAGGGAACATTTCCTTCATCTCAGACTCGAGTTCCCATGTCGACTCTTCTGCCGCATGGTTCCTCCAAAGTACGCGAACGAGAGGGATCGTCCGATTCCGCAGCAGCTTATCCTTGCGTTCTAAGATTTGAACTGGCACTTCGACGTAGGATAAGTCGGACTTTAGCTCCAGCTGGCCAAAATCCACCACGTGGCTAGGGTCGTGCACGTACTTCCGCAGCTGGGAGACGTGGAAGACGTTGTGCACACCTTCGAGCGCCGGCGGTAGGGCAATTTTATAGGCCACTGGGGCGACCCGTTCGAGTATTTCAAACGGCCCAACGAATCTCGGACTCAGCTTCCCCTTCGCGCCGAACCGAGTAACTCCTCGCATAGGTGACACCTTCAGGAACACATGATCGCCCACCTGGAACTCAAGCGGTCTTCGATGGGTATCGGCGTAGCTCTTTTGCCGACTCTGTGCAATCTTCAGTCTTTCCCGAATGAGCTTGACCTTCTCCACAGTCTGTTCCACCAGCTCCGGGCCGAGTATCTGCCGTTCCCCGACTTCATCCCAGCAAATGGGCGATCTGCACTTCCGGCCGTATAAAGCTTCATACGGCGCCATTTGGATGCTGGACTGATAGCTATTGTTGTATGCAAATTCTGCCAACGGTAGGTGGACGTCCCAGCTTGATTTGAAGTCAATTGCGCAGAGCCGTAGCATGTCTTCGAGAATCTGATTAACGCGCTCCGTTTGGCCGTCGGTCTGAGGATGGTAAGCTGAGCTGAACTGCAACTTGGTACCCAGCGCCGACTGAAGGCTACTCCAGAATCGCGACAAGAACCGTGAATCCCGATCAGAGACGATGGATACTGGAACTCCATGCAGCCGTACTATCTCGTCAAGATAGATCTGTGCCAGGCGATCAACGCTCCAAGTAACTTTAATGGCAATGAAGTGCGCTGACTTGGTTAGTCGATCGACGATGACCCAGATAGCGTCGCTCCCCCGTGGTGTCTTCGGCAGGCCAACAATAAAGTCCATCGTGACATGATCCCATTTCCATTCTGGAATGGCAAGGTTCTGCATCTCCCCGCCCGGTCGTTGATGTTCAGCTTTCACCTGCTGACAGGCCATGCATTGCGACACGAAGAGCGCCACATCTCTCTTCATACCGTGCCACCAGAAGGTCGTACGGAGGTCCTTATACATCTTGGTACTGCCTGGATGCAATGTATATTTCGTATAATGGGCCTCCGACATTATCTCCTTTCGTAGTTCTTTATCATCCGGAACGCATAGTCGGCCATTCATTCTCAGCACGCCGGTGTTGTCTTCCGCAAAGTCGGTCGCACTACCTGTTGAAATTCGCTCGCACATTTTCTTCAGGTACGGATCATCCTTCTGAGCGGTCTTGATCTTTTCCAGCAAACTCGGCTCTAACTGCAGCTGCGCCAACCGTATATCCCTGAATCGAACCCGGAGATCGATGCCCATTTCTTCTAAATCTCGTAGTAGTCTGCGGTTGATGGAGAGCGAGGCAAGATACTTCCGACTCAGAGCGTCCGCCACCACATTTCCCTTGCCCGGAGTGTAGTCGATCGTCAAGTCATAGTCTTTAATCAGTTCGAGCCAGCGCCGTTGTCGCAAGTTCAACTCCTTCTGAGTGAAGAGATACTTGAGGCTCTTGTGGTCGGTATAGATCGCGCACGCCACACCATATAGATAGTGACGCCACAATTTCAACGCGAACACAATTGCCGCTAACTCCAAGTCGTGCGTAGGATAGTTCTTCTCGTGCGGCTTCAATTGTCTCGAGGCGAAGGATATCACCTTGTTCCGCTGCATGAGCACACATCCCAAGCCCTGACCTGAAGCATCGCTGAATATCTGGAAACCCTCTGGCCCATCCGGAAGCGCGAGTATAGGTGCCGAAATCAATCGCCGTTTTAGCTCCTGGAATGAAGCTTCACAGTCATCCGACCACTCATACGCGACTCCCTTTTGAGTGAGGCGAGTCAATGGCGATGCAATCTTCGCGAAGTCTTTCACGAAGCGTCGATAGTATCCCGCCAAACCAAGAAAGCTTCGAATCTCACTAGCAGACGCAGGCCGCCTCCAATCAGCAACGGCTTCCACCTTCTTCGGATCGACTGCAATACCTTCGGACGAAATGATGTGACCCAGAAAGGATACGCTGCTGAGCCAAAATTCGCACTTACTCTGCTTTGCATACAACTCATGTTCTCGAAGTGTCTGGAGCACGGCCCGTAGATGTTCTGCATGCTGCGCCCTGTCTTTCGAGTAGACGAGAATATCATCAATAAAGACTACCACAAATTTATCAAGGAAAGGTCGAAATACCCGATTCATCAGATCCATAAAGGCGGCAGGGGCGTTCGTCAGGCCGAATGGCATCACCAGGAACTCGTAGTGGCCGTAACGAGTGCGAAAGGCGGACTTTTGCACGTCGTCTGACTTGATCTTGAGTTGATGATAACCTGAGCGGAGATCAATCTTCGAAAATACCGAGGCGCCTTGCAGTTGATCGAATAAGTCGTCTATGCGGGGCAATGGGTACTTGTTCCGGATGGTGGCTTTGTTCAGCTCCCGGTAATCGACGCACAGACGTAGGGACCCATCCTTCTTCTTTACGAACAATACGGGCGCTCCCCACGGCGAAACACTAGGCCGAATAAACCCTTTATCGAGTAACTCTTGTAGCTGGACCTTGAGTTCCTTCAGCTCGGCGGGAGCCATTCTGTACGGGGCCTTAGAAATCGGTCGAGTATCGGGAAATGTATCGATGCTGAACTCGATCTCTCGGTCGGGGGGCATGCCGGGTAGCTCGTCCGGAAACACATCGGGGAATTCTGCCACAACGTCGGTCTGACCTACGTTTGCACCATCCTGTCGCATGTCTCGGACGGACGCCAAGTAGCCTTCGCACCCAGAATGCAGCATCCTCCGAGCAGAGATTGCCGAGATCAACATGCAGGTCGACGATGCCTCACCACACGAAAAGCAGAATTCAGGCACTCCTGGTATGCGGAAAGTGACCATCTTCCTGGCGCAGTCTATGGTTGCGTTGCACGGCCCGAGCCAATCCATTCCCAGAATGATATCGAAGTCATTCATGTCTAGGACCATCACGTCCAGACCGATCTTTTGACCGCCGATACAGATAATCCCGTCGGTGCAGGCTGAATTTGTGAGTATAGGTGTGCCCGAAGGTGTGCTCACGCTAAGGTCGAGGTCTAATGATACTAATGGAAATTTGTGCTCGGCGACAAAGTCCGCCGCTATAAAACTATGTGAGGCACCTGAATCAAATAGTACGCGAGCAGGCACATTATTAAAACTAAGCATACCTGTCACGACCGTGTCTGATGCCAGCGCTTCATCTCGAGTCATGGCGTAGACGCGGCCCTGGGCATTGGGACGACGGTCTTGGCCATGTTGCGGTACAGGTTGCTGGGCTCGAGGCGCTGGAACTTGATTCCCTGGGCGGTGTTGCTGAGGCACCGCTGGACGGTGCTGTTGGGGCGCCGTTGGGTTCGGCCTTCTGCTTGGACACTCAGCACGCCTGTGGCCCCTCTTGCCACAGTGCCAACATCCACCCTCTGGTACCTGGCAATCGTCGATCGTGTGGCCGATATTATGACATCGGTTGCAGTAGGGCTTTGGGTTATGCCCTTGATATCCGCTTTGGGACCTAGTGTTCGGACGCTTGGTCACGTTGTTTCCTCCCGCGTGGCTAGGGCGTTTGTGATTGTAGGTATGCACAGCGCCGGTAGCACTTGGAGGGTATTGGCTTTCAAGGCGGAGGGCGTGGTTGAGAGACTCCCCCATCGTTTGGTATTTGGGAACAGACACATGGGCGGCGATAGATGGTCGTAGGCCCACTTCGAACCGTCGTGCACGACTCGCCAGGGAAGGCAGGTATTGTCCAGCAAACTTGGCTAACTTGTTGAACTCTGCTGCATACTGCCGCACCGTCATATTCCCTTGCCTTAGCTGCATAAATTCATTCTCCTTCTCCTGTCGAATAGCATCGGGAAGGTACTCGATCTCGAACGCCTCTCGGAAGGTGGCCCAAGATATTGTCGCTGTCTCGTCGTCGCGTCTGATTGCTCGCTTTTGCACGGCCCACCAGTCGTGCGCGTTCAATCGGAGTAGAAGTTGAGCGCATGCGACTTTCTTGGACTCATCGACACCCAGAAGCTCGAACCGGTCCTCTAACTCCTCCAGCCAATCGATCGCCAACGAAGGGTCTTCAGTACCGCAAAAGGAAGTACGGAAGCTCTTTGTGAATTTTGACACGTCGAAGTTGGAACTTCTCGGTGCCGCAGGCATAAGCTCGGGTACCTCCGGTTCGATTTCACTTTGTCTGGCCGCAGGCTCGGTCACGGCAGGAGTGGTCGCGGAGTTGTTGTTGTTGGCCACCACTGTCTGAATAATTTGCTGAAGAGTATCAAGCTGCTTCTGCTGCAACTTGAATTGTGCATCGAATCGGGCCTCGAACTGGGTCTGGCGTGCCTCTACCTCCCGTCGATGTGCCTCCGCCTCCCGTCGATGTTGCTCATTCAGGCGTTGATTCTCCAGAGCTTGTTGTTGTTGCGCTTCCAGCATGCGCAACATCCGTCCCATGGCATCGTTTGAGGGTCCGGGCCTCGAGCTACTCGAGCCGCTCGAAGCACTTTCTTCGTTCGCCACATTCACCGTCGCACCTTCTGGAATTTTGAAGGTAAAGATACATTAGTAACCAAACTTATTACGGACTCCCTTGTATGGAACGACGTATCTCATCGACACGAGACCAACGATTTGAGACAGAAAACTCGACACTAGAGGCCAAGGACGTAAAGCCGTGCTCTGATACCAATATGTCACGCCCCGATTCCGTAGAATCGATAGTCGTCCCCCGGGCGTGATGCCGTGCAAGCCTAAGTTGCGCTTGCACAAGGCATAGTCATAATTGTTATCCGAAACACAACAACAGCAAAATGCGCAGAGTAAATTGAACACACACATTATAGAGGAGGAAACATAAGCTTTATTGATAATGAAACATCATTCTACAGACTCGATACAAAGGCGCCGCGCGGGCTTTGTACAAACTGACTCCATTACAAAATGAACGTCGACGAGATAGCCATTCCATACATTCATCCCTTGACTTTACAACCAAAATTACAAACCACCTGGGATGGTGGGAAGGCGCTCCATCTGTCTTCGATGCTTCAACAGCGGAGTCTTCAAAAGGGTTGATCCAAGCTTCAATGCACGGACGAAGCTTCAAAACACGGCGTTGCCTCCCTTTACGTAGCACGCCCTTCCAGATCTACCGCACCTGTATAGAGAGCGAGGATCAGTACAATCAACATGTACTGGCGAGTGGCTAATTAATTTCCAGGCTCTCATTTGGTTCAAGAATTTGATAAAAAATCATACAACTTGCTTATAGTGGTCTTTCTAACCACCCTAGATATTTTCATAAGAAGCATTAAGTTACATCAAGATTTCCTCCGGCAGAGCGCACCGTGCGACACAAAAACTTACCTTCACTTTCCTTGTTAGTTAATAACAATTTATATCAAGTGCTTGATATGGAGGTCACTGGCATTAACTAGCCATCTTGGACATAGCCTGGCAATACGGGACCCTTGCAACGCAAGTAGCGAGCCCCGATGCAAGTCCCCGTCTTACCAATTGCCTATTACCCAGCTCGGCTATAACCTGTTTCTTTCTAGGCCGAGTCGGTCCCGTGGCCCCGGGTTGCCGCTCGAAGAAACCATCGCCCTTGTCGACAAGTTGTCCATGACCATGATAGGTTAATGTGGTGTATTAAAGATACCGTTGGGGCTTGTTATGTAATCAATTCATTTACTTGTTCGTTTTGCAGGCCTAAAATAATTCTATCTCTTTTCAACACAACACATTCTTTTTCACTTCTAACATACAGGACTTGTATTCTGTAAGCAATTCATTCAATTTTCAGTAACATTACCCGAGTTCTCATTTGAAATAGAGGGTCGAGACGAAGGGGGTCAGCCACTCACCTTGAGTTTTGCTTGAGGCGAGGGACTTGTTGGCTGCGCTAGACGTCACCTACGCGATCACCTGAAATCGCACAAGCAACCGATTAGAACACTGTATTATGCAAGAGTTCGATAGGAAATGCGAGCTCGAAATGTAAACTATGAAAACCATCGAAAACATTCACGAAAACGCATTCAGAAAACCAAAGCCAAAACCAATGCAAGCGGCGTGAAAAGCAGAGCAACGGGAGGTCTCTCCCGACTCAGCCGCAGAGTCAATCCTCGAGGCGCTACCCGCTGAATGTGGGACTTGGTTCCGAAGAAGCCATTCCATAACGTGGAATGGATCTTAATTCAACCGTTCCCGTTCGATCGATTCGATCGATCCCGACCTATCGGTCCCGACCGAGTCGATAGCGACAGTGTTCCTTTCTCGCGCACCCCGTGGACGGACAACGGGGCACGATGTAGGGACGGGGCACTACATAACGGCCCGAAGCAGGAGGGGTAGATGTGGGAGCAGCAGGAGTGGATGCCGGTTGCTCTTGGGAAGATGAGGCACGGGAAGTAGAGGCGCCAGCAAGGGTACGGGAGACAGCAAGATATGAGGGGACGCCATCCGAGGAGCAAAGAGATAGGTCAACTTGTTTGGCCTCCAGAAGCAGAGTGATAAGGGAGCCATAGTAGAGGTTCTGCTTCCCCGAAGGCAAGACACGCCGGAAGAGCAGAAGAAGAGTTTTCGGGAAGGAGAATCGCTTCCGGGCATAGAGATAATACATGCAGACGAGGGCATCACCGGTGATTGCATCGTAGTTCCTGCCCTTAGAAAATAGTGTGTGGCACACTATCCTATGGAGCTCGTAGTAAAACGGCTCCAGCTGGACAGAGAGGGTCGGGATGGCAGGAGGGTTGGGACCCTTGCAGATGATACGGCAGAATTCGTCGAAAGGTGACGTCGTCGAGGAGTTGAGAGCACCCAAGGATGGTAACGCTTCCCCTTTGTCCGGGATGCCTAAGATGTTCCCCACTTCCCGAGATGTTAGACGGAAGTGACGGTCATTGACCATAGATTGAATGGCGGATGGATCGTCGTCGTCCCCTCTCATGTTACAATAGAAAAGTCGGACAGCAGCGGGGTAGACGGGTATTTGGCGCCGAAGTAGAGAGGAGAGTCCGGCGTCGTCAAACAAGGGGACGTGACCGGGGAAGAGGTTCCAGTTGATCGCCCGTCCCTTGAACACGTTGTGATGGACGAAGTGTTGGAACCAAAGCTCGGCCGCCAGAGAGTTAGAGAAGACACGTTGGTCATAGCCGGTAGGTAGCGCCACCGGGACGAAGGGGTTGAACATGGAGGAGGAGGAGGATCGGAGGCGCTTAGGGTTTGCCATGAAGAGAGATTAGGTTTTGGTTCTTTGGAGTGGATGAAGGAGGAGTAGGAGAAGTGATGGAAGAAGGAGGATTTTAAAGAGGAGGAGGAAGATGAAGAGATGATTTTGAAAGGGGAGGAGGGTGGGAACGGTTGTAGAGGAGGAGTAAATGAAATGGAGTTGAAAAGGTGGAGGAAGTTATGAGGGTGGAGTAAAAAGAGGAGAGAAAAGGGGGAAAGTGATTGAAAAGTAATAATGAGATGGGAGGTGAAGAGATGGGTAGTTAAGATAGATGGGATGGATGAGAGGGAATAAAATAGGGTTTAAAAAAGAATAAAGGAAGAGAGAAGAAAAGTGGGCCCGGATCCTGAGTAGATGTCCTGTCCGCCGCCATTCGGCATACCGGCGGTATGCCGACGTGTACCGACGGTATGCCGAGTTTCGTAACAGAACCTAATTCTGATTCGAAAAATGGCATGCCGCCGGTATACCGCTGTATACCGTCGGTGTGCCGGCCGAGAGGGATTATGGATCGAAAGATAAAATGCCTAGTTCACGGCAAAGGAAAGAGAAGCGATCTTTCGGGAGTGGTTTAGTGAAAATATCGGCTAATTGATAGGTAGTATCAATAAATTCAAGACGAATATCTCCTTTTTGTTGATGGTCACGAAGAAAATGGTGTCTAATTTCAATGTGCTTCGTACGTGAGTGACAAATCGGATTTTTCGTGAGATTGATAGAGCTAGTGTTATCACATTTAATAGGGGTGCATAAATGAGAAATGCCATAATCTAAAAGTGTTTGTGACATCCAAAAAATTTGTGTACAACAACAACCAGCAGCAATATACTCTGCCTCAGTGGTTGAAAGAGCAACAGAGTTTTGCTTCTTACTAAACCACGATACCAAAGACTTCCCGAGGAATTGACATGTGCAACTAGTGCTTTTCCGGTCAATCTTGCATCCGGTAAAATCTGCATCCGAAAAGCCATGAAGCTCAAAGGATGAGGATTTCGGATACCAAAGACCCATGTTAATGGTGCCTTTGAGATAACGAAAAATGCGCTTAACGGCACTCAAATGTGATTCCTTTGGGTTGGCTTGATATCGTGCACACAAGCAAACACTAAACATGATATCCGGACGGCTAGCAGTTAAATAAAGTAAGCTACCGATCATACCTCTATACTTACGAATGTCGACCGATGTGCCATCTTCATCATTGTCAAGCTTTGTCGTTGTGGCCATAGGAGTCCTCATTGATTTGGATGAGTCGAGGTCGAAACGCTTGAGGAGGTCCTTTGTGTATTTTGCTTGATTTATGAAGGTTCCTTTGGGTCCTTGTTTGATTTGTAACCCCAAAAAGAAGGATAGTTCACCCATCATACTCATTTCAAACTCTTCCTGCATAACTTTGGCAAATTCTACACAAAGTGTGTTGTTAGTAGAACCAAAAATAATATCATCAACATAAATTTGAACCAATAAGAGAGTCCCATCGTGGGATTTAATAAAAAGTGTGGTGTCAACTTTCCCCTTTGAAAAATTGTGAGAAACAAGAAAAGAGCTAAGACGCTCATACCAAACACGGGGAGCTTGTTTGAGGCCATAAAGAGCTTTATGGAGTTTGAAGACGTGATTAGGAAATTGAAAATCTTCAAAACCATGAGGTTGTTTAACATAAACTTTTTCTTTAATAATACCATTTAGAAAAGCACTCTTTAACATCCATTTGAAATAGCTTAAAGTCATTAAAACAAGCAAAGGCACAAAGCATACGAATGGATTCAAGACGTGCAACCGGAGCATAGGTTTCATCGTAGTCAATGCCTTCCTCTTGGTTATAGCCTTGAACAACCAATCGGACTTTGTTACGAGTCACTAACCCATCTTTATTAAGTTTGTTGCGAAACACCCATTTAGTTCCAATAATGGGATGATTGCTAGGTTTTGGGACAAGTTCCCAAACCTTGCTTCGCTCAAATTGATTTAGCTCCTCTTGCATAGCTAACATCCAAAACTCATCAAGAAAAGCATCATTAACATTTTTAGGCTCTATTTGAGAGATAAAAGCCACATTGGCACAAAGATCTCGAGTGGCGGATCTTGTGCTAACACTTGAGGAAGGATCCCCAATGATAAGCTCCTTAGGATGATTGGTGACAAATCTCCACTCTTTTAGGAGATCCTTTTGAGGAGGCTCGAGAGAAGGAGACTCTTTTGATGGGGTCACAACTTCATTGTTAGATGAAGAAGGACGATCCTCAATAGAGGAGTTCTCCAACCCAAACGAGATGTCATCAATATCCTCGGAAGAGGAGAATGTAAAAGAGTTGAGTTCATTAAAAGAGACATTGATTGACTCTTCGACAACAAAACTTCTTTTGTTAAAAACTCGAAAACCTTTACTATGAGTAGAGTATCCAAGGAATATTCCTTCATAGGCTTTTTCTTCAAACTTGCCTAGGTTATCCTTGGTATTCAAAATAAAACAATTACAACCAAAAACTTTGAAATATTCAATAGAGGGAATTTTGTCAAACCAAAGCTCATAAGGAGTCTTCTTAGAAATAGGTCTAATCAAGACCCTATTAATAACATGACATGCCGTATTAACGGCTTCCGCCCAAAAATATTGGGGGAGCTTATATTGGTTTAACATAACCCAGACCATATTGCCAAGGGTTCTATTCTTTCTCTCCACAACACCATTTTGTTGAGGAGTTCGTGGACAAGCAAAATCATGTCCAAAACCATTTTTTTCACAAAATCTTTTGAAATCAACATTATCAAATTCCCCTCCATGATCACTCCTAATTTTGTTGATAGAAAAACCTTTCTCATTTTGAACACGTTTACAAAAAGCAACAAATTTACGAAAAGTATCACTTTTGCAAGCAAGAAAAATAATCCAAGTAAATCTCGAAAAATCATCAACTAAAACAAAAGCATAAAGTTTGCCGCCAAGGCTAGCTACTCTACTAGGCCCAAAAAGATCCATATGGATAAGTTGAAGGGGTCTAGAAGTACTCACAGAGTTGATGGATTTGAAGGATGACTTAGTTAACTTACTTTTCTCACATTCTTCACATACCATATCCTTTTTGAATGGGATACTTGGGAGACCTCGTACAAGCTTCTTGGAGGCGAGGCGAGAGATGGTGTCCATGTTGGCGTGTCCAAGCCTCATGTGCCAAAGCCAACTCTCATCGTTCTTTGCAACTAGGCATCTGTCATTGTTAGTGCCTTCAACAAGATAAAGAACATAAATGTTGTGTTCTCTAATGCCTTCATAAACAATAGTTCTATTAGAACTATCAGTAATGTAGCATTTGAGTTTAACAAACTTGATATCATAGCCATTATCGGTAAGATGGCTAATACTAAGGAGATTATGCTTGAGATTAGTAACAAGACATACATTATTAATACAAGGATAAGGAGGAGAGCCGATATTACCATTTCCAATAATATAACCTTTAAGATTGTTACCGAAGGAGACGTGTCCTTCCTTCTTCATCGATAGCGTTGTAAAAAGTGAAGCATCACCGGTCATGTGCCGTGAACAACTGCTATCGAGAATCCACTTGCTTCTAGCATGAGAATGATTCGTCACCTACAACATAAGTTGAAGATGAATATTTTGGTACCCATGATCTTATGGGTCCATGAGTGTTAGTCTTAGGAACCCATTTAAGAACTCTCATGTCAACTTGTTTTCTTGTATAACAAAAATTGAAAGTGTGACCGACCAAACCACAATAATTGCACATCAAAGAAGATTTAGAAGAAGAAGTGTGAGTGTTGTGCATATGTGAGTTTTTAGTGTGAGAAGTTCTACCATGAGTGTTATGATGATAGTAAAAAGCATGACGTGAGGTGTTCTTCTTAACAAAAGGTCCTTTTCTTGTGTTAGAAAAGGAGTTGTGTGTAGTGTTCATGTAAGAATTATGCCTAGCATTGTGATGAGTGTGAGGGTGTCTTGGAGCATGCATGTGAGTGGTATTCTTATTACCTACATTCTTACTCCGTGTAAGAAGATCATTATACTTAATAGAAGTGTCATATTCTCTTCTATTAGCATCTTGACATTTGCGCATAGCAAATTCATAAGAGCTTCTCATGGATAGAATCTCATCATCCCTTTTCTTGATGGTGTCAAGAGATTCTTGAAACTTGAGTCGCAAAGACTCTATTTCATCCGTGTCAGAAATAGGAGATTTTTCCTTCACATCAATAATAATGCTTGAGAGCCTCTCTACTTCAAGTTGAAGAGCCTCAACCTCTTTAAGAGATTTTTTGTATTTATTTCGAACACCTTTGTGTTCTTCATGTAATTCAAGAATGGCTTTCTCCAAATCATCATAGGTAAGAGTGTTTAAGGAAAGATCATCAAGTACCTCATCAGTAGCCATGAGGCAAACATTTGCATTGTGTTTGCACTCCTTGTCATTGTCGGAGTCACTAGCATCACTCTCACACCAAATGCTAGTGTTGGCAAATTTTCTAGAGGACGAGCTTCCTCTGCTTGGCTTCTCGTACTTGCTTGAATCTCTTCTTATCATCGAACAGTCCCGCTTGATATGTCCGGGTCTTCTACATTGATAGCACGTCGGATCTTCTTCATTTTCCCGTCTGGAGCGATTGGCTTTGTTGAATTTGAGGAATTTCCGGAAGTGCTTAGCTGTGAGAGCTATTTCTTCATCATCATCCGACTCATTGTCGTCGGAGCTCTCTTTGGAGTAAGACTTTGAAGCTTTGAGAGCAAGAGTCTTCTCCTTCTCTTTGGTCTTCTCCTTCTCCTTCTCTTGTGTGGAGGATTCCTCTTGATCCTTCATGTCGAGCTCGTGAGTCATAAGCTTACCCATGAGGGTCTCAAGGTTCATGACAGTTAGATCGTTCCCCTCAATAATTGCGGTAGCTTTAGGACTCCACACTTTCGTCAATCCTCTATGGATTTTTCTGATCTTTTCATGAGCTGGATATTCCTTACCAAGAGAGGAGAGAGGATTAATAATATCACCAAATCGAGTAAACATAGAAGTAATAGATTCATCATGCTTCATTTTAAAAGACTCATATTCTTGAGTGAGTCTACTAATCTTAGACTCCTTCACTTGTGAAGTTCCTTCGTGTGTGACTTCAAGTAATTTCCAAATCTCATTGGAAGTCTTGCAGGTAGAGATTCGGTTGAATTCACTACTGTCGAGAGCACAATAAAGAGCATTCATTGCCTTGGCATCTCGACTTGCAAGCTTCTTAAAGTTTTCAGAAAGAGTGTCCCGAAGGGTGTCAGAAGCAATATCCTCAAAGGCTCTGGAAGGAGTAGGAAGACCATTTATCACGCAATCCTATAAGTCGAAATTTATGGACTTTAGATAAATGCTCATCCTAATCTTCCAGTAGTTGTAGTTGGTACCATCAAATAGGGGAGGTCTATTTGTGGAGTGCCCCTCATTGTGAAACGTGTTGATACTAGGGTTAGAGGCCATAGATCACTCAAGGGTGTAAATCCAAATCAAGAGAACAAAGCTCTGATACCAATTGTAGAACCCTAGAGGGGGTGAATAGGGAAATAAAAAATAACTACAACAATTGATGCAATAAAGACAATTGAAAGTAAAGAGTAGAAAGATCAAACACAAGGATGTATCCTGGTATCCTCTTTTGAGGCAGTCCAGTCCCGGAACTCTCTCCGGCTTTAATCCACTATTTAACCAAATAGTACACACGAGTTTGGATCCGAAGAACTCGCCAACTTCAACACGAGTTTGGATCCGAAGACTCGCCAACTTCTACACACGAGTTTTCTTACGAAGGCTCGACAACTTCAAACAAAAGAGAATGAGAACTTGTTGATCTTCTAACACGTGAAGATCGAAATGTACAACTCTTTAATACTCTAGCACTTTGGGAGAGGATGACAATGAAAAGCTTGGAAGAGTATTAATGGTGGAGCTCTTGGTTGTTGGAAAATTTATGGAAGAGTTGGTGAAGAAGCTCAAGAGAGAGAGAGCTTTCTTTTATAAGAGAACCAAGAGTTGGTGGCATTTAATGCTCTGAATACAGACAGACCGGCATGCCGGCGGTATGCAGCGGCATACCGTCGGTATACCGGCCAAATAGTAACGGTCATATTAATGACCGTTTGAGAGCATTAAATGCGGCCATTAATGCTAGTCAGAGCAATTCAAAAACCAAATATTTGAAACACGGTATACCGCCGGTATGCCGGAGCATGCCGCCGGTATGCCGATAATTTGTCACAGCAAGTTTTGAGTTGCTAAAAACGGTATACCGCCGGTATGCCGGAGCATGCCGTCGGTATGCCGACAATTTGTCACAGCAACTTTTGGGTTGCTAAAAACGGTATACCGCCGGTATGCCGGAGCATGCCGTCGGTATGCCGACAATTTATCACAGCAACTTTCTGGACATAAAGATCGGTATACCGCCGGTATGCCGGAGCATGCCGCCGGTATTCCGACTATTCGTCACAGCAACTTTCTGGATGCCAAAAACGGTATACCGCCAGTATGCCGAAGCATACCGCCGATATGCCGCTCTGTAGGTATTTGATTTTTGACTTTGTTCTTTTTACTGTCATCCGTCCTTAGGTGTTTACAGATATACCTAGACCAGTACATACTCGAAGACTCTAAGCAGGAAGACGCCGTCTTATGCAGGGAACGCCGGTAACTGCTACAGTCTTCAATGAAGAAGGTGATTGCTCCATGTAGTAGATCTTCTGAGAATATTTAAATATGAAGAACAGAAGACTAAACTACGAAGATGCTGTTAATTAATCAAAATAAAATGTGCCAACAGAGGAGAGACAAGAGGGGGTCCAGCAGCAATGGCAGCGGCGGAAGTGGAAGGGTGAGTATCGATCCCGAATTTGAGTTCAAATCTGAGAACTCTTTGGACTATTATGATTCTTGAATTTTTCTTTGGATTTTCTTAAGAGCCGTTGTCATCCTCTATTGAACTCTCTCTTTTCTCTGCATGGCAACTGTTCGATGATTTGTGCCAACAGAGCATTCGAGTGAACTCGTGGAGCCATGTCTGGATTGTGTTACGATTTCGAGCCAGTTCTTCCCAAAAACTCAGATAATTGTTACTCATCCTTGACGAATTTATTGCTCGTAGCTAGAGTAGTGGTAAGTATTGGATTGAATCAGGGATTAAGAGGAGCTATAGAGGCAATATAGATCCATATTGTCATGTTGAAGTTTTGCAATGTCAACATGCCAGTAATAGTTGTAAGCTCAAGCATTTTTTGCAACAATTCACTTACGCACTACATATTAATACAAATTACGTTCCTGGCTCCCGTATGGATAGTGATTTGAAGGACATAACCAAGTTTCTCTTGGTTGTTAGTTGTGCTCCCATTTACCAAATTGGTTTTATGAAACTGCTTTATGCATGAAAATTATGCTTCACAAACCATACGTGCAAGCACCTTTCCTTGCACAGAAATACAACTGAAGAATCGATTCATCGTCCAACATTTTTTTCCATCTTCTCATATATTTTCAAGGCATTAGTTAGAAAGATTCATCTTCTATCTTTTCTTCTTATATTTTCATATTTATTCAAGGTAGAGGAAGTCCAGGGAGGCGCTGGTGGTAGCGAGTGGCGACGTTGGAGAAGTATGTGAGGATCATGGATGGAGGAGCACTACATCCTATTTCCAGGGCCTCAAGGTTTTTTCTTTCTTACTTTTCAATCTGTCCTTCTTATGTTTGATGAAATGTGTCATAGAGTCATAGAGATTGAGTTCATAGAGATTATGTTTTATACGAATAAATGTTATAACTTATTATTAGTTTTGAGTTAGTGTTAGCAATTCACAAAAATTGTGTCATAGAAATTGAGTTCATTTGTTCAATTTAGTTGCACATCATGTCATAATACAATGTATCATTATCTAATAATGATAGAAAGCAAATGAAGAATTGCTGCAAAAAAAAAAAAGGATTGGTATTGAAAAGCCCAAATGGCTCCAACTTCAGATATATAGGACCTATGAGTGAATGTGGATTCCACAACCACTCCACACCTCAGAAATAGAGAAGAAAGAAGACCAAAGAAAGAAGGTTCTACTTACTGCTGCAAAAGAAGTACAAATTAGAAAATGTTAATGCATGCTTCATTCTGAAAGTTGTCTGAGGACTTCACATAGCAGAGAAATTCTTGACATGAGCACTTAGAGTTCTATAAACTTTTTTTCCATTTATGAAAGTTTTAGCTTCTGGGTTTTCTGAAATTCACTTGAACCTGTGTTTTTTTTTCTCTTGAATTTTGTAGTGACTTAATTTTTTTTCTTTCTTTCCAGTTTTCGGTCTTTCAAATATAATGTGTCATTTATACCTGGTTCTAACTTGATAACATCTAAATTGTGGATATAGGTGGGGTGAGGATTTGGAACACGAGACCTCCATTTGGTTGGCATTTTAATATCATTCTATTTTTAGCAATTCTCCATTTGCGCCAAGTACAATCAGTCTAATAAGTGATGCTTTCTTAATTATGCATTTTCGATTTTGATTTCTAATATATAAATTTCTTGTTAACTTTTTTTAATTTATTGGCTTGGTAAAATTCAGGTTGATTGCTATGCTCACATTTCAGCGTTGATTACTAAAGTGCTAAGATGACATTTCCGATTTTTTGCAAAAAGGGCACAACGTGACGCTGAGGTGCATGCAAGCGCTGGTGAGGGTTCAGGCGAGAGTAAGGATCAGAGGATGAGGCTCTCCCACGACGGCGCCGGCTGCAGCAGCACCAAGTCGTCGCTCAGCTGCGACACTACTTCTCTTTGGGACTTCCGATATCTTCAAGAGATGACAGAGAGAAGATCCATGGTCAGAATCTACTTAAGTAAATATTTCTAATAATTTGGTTAGCAAAAGAGAGATTTATTCCTATTTTTTGGGTACATTCTGTATTTGGATATTCAATGTAATGAAGATGTTGATATGTACTCTATTTTGAGAAATGTAATAAAGATAGTGATATATAATGTTAAGTTTTTGGAATGTAATATATACTGTGCAGTATAGAGCATTATAAATATGCTAATTTGAATAGTATAAAGTGTTATAAATGTGTTGTATTGAGCCTATACATATTATCTTTTCATAACGTTTTAAAATTGTTCTGAATTGTGCACTACATATTAACTATTCATAACGCTTTTATAGAAACTATTGATGACGGTTTTTTTATAACGCTTTTAAAAAATATTTATAACACCCGTTTTCATAACGGTTGCTGTGGAAAAAAAAAGGTCATGGTTCGTCATTAATGACGCTTTTTAGCCGTCATTAAAAGATTTTTTTGTTGTAGTGAGACTATTACAATAATACAAAATTTAGTACCAATTTTTTACTGTTTTCTTACAACCTACTATAACCCCTGCTAATATGGTCCCATCCGGTCCCATCTCTCCTCTCTCTCTCTCCTCCAATGAAGGCCGATCACGTGGCAAGTTGTAAAATGGTTGTAACCCTTTGATTGTAGTCATAGCATTACTCAAAATGTTATCATGCACTCATTTTTAGTTTTGTATCTTTTAAATTTTAAATACGTCTCTACATTAATATTATTGGCACTCATAAAATATCATCATGCACTCCTCCCTCCATGCATGCACAAATTAAAATCAAATTTAATACATGGTTAGATTTGGAATTCGAATGATAGAAAATTAAAGAGGAGTATAGGATAACATTTTATGAGTGTCAATAACAGTACACTATAATTTTATACATTTTAGTTAACATGAAATAATATTGTTTTCAATAATAGTTCATATACTCAGACGAAATTTCAAAATTGGCCCCCATATATAATATAAAAAATATAATTTTTAAAAAAATAATCACCAAAAAATAAACTAGGAATCTCTCGGGTGCAAGACTAATATGTTAACCACTACACTACAATTTTTTTATGTTGACTACTACACTACAATTATTTTATTATAACTAATAACTTATATCTTAATTTTGGAGTCCCAATAAATATGTGATCCAAAATGGTTGTACTCGGTGCACTTGCTCAGGGTCAGTACTGTGCATCGAATTGTAACAATCAAAACCGATTTATTTCGCTCAGGACAGGGTGCAAGCTTGAGTTCAATCCGTAGTTTTATAACTAATTAAAAATTAAGAGAGATGTTTTTAATAGTAATAATTAGCATCGGACATACGTGTTTGTAATGAAAAAAAAAAATGCATTGAGGAGGTGAAGATTATGAAAGTTTTAGATTAGTATAGAAGTTTGAATTAGTGGATAACTAAAAAAATGTTATAAATAATCAAAAAAAAAAAAACTAATGAAACTCCTAAGATTTAAATTAACATAAGCTATTTGTAAATTAAGCCAAAGCCCAATACAAATGCTCTTCATTTATGGTTTCTTTACACAACCTTTAGGCCCGGTACGCTATTGATTACTTATTTGTACAACAAATTTGTAGAATATTGATTCTCTTTTGGTAAAAAAAAAAAAGCACTCGGCATGCTAATTGTTAGGCTGGAAGAAAATGATTATTGATAAAAGGGAGGTCACATTTAGACGCTCTTTGCCAGCTAATTATTAGTTTTTAGTATTAAAAAAAAAAGAGAGAATTTTTGACTTGTCTCCCACTTTGTTTACTCTAATTAAGGGTGTTGCATTAATGTACACCACTCCCCACATTGGACGGATTCCGTCAAAAATATTTTTTTTGGACCAAAATGCCCTCGTCTTCTTCCTTCCTCTTTCCTCTAACCCCCCTACCTACCCCCCCCCCCCCCACCCACCCCCCGCGCGACCACCGTCGCCGCTTCCCCCTCCCCGTCTCCGCTCCCCCCCCCCTCTGCCACCGCCACCGCCCCCGTCCGCCTCTGCGTCTCCGCTCCCCTCCTCCGCCACCGCCACCGCCCCCTCCCCCTCCCCCTCCTCCCCGTCTCCGCTCCCCCCATCCGCCACCGCCCCCCTCCCTCCGCCTCCCTCCGCTCCCCTCCTCCCCGCAGCCGCAGCACTAGCAGCAGCAGCCGCGGCGGCAGCAGCAGCGGCGGTGGCAGCAGCAGCGTGGGCGGTAGCAGCGGCAAGCGGCGGAGGCGGTGGTGCGGGGGCGGTGGCCGCGGGGGGTGATGTACATTAATGCAAAACAGTGAGGTGCACCCTTAATTGGACAAACAAAGCGGGGGGCAAGTCAGCCCATAATTTATAAATGAGAAAATTTGAGTTGCACTCTACTCTATTTACCATAATTCAAGGTGCACCCCACTATTTTACCATAATATACAAACCTCCACCCCACCCAAAAAATAAAATAATAATAATAACGGTCAACTCTGTTGACCATTAATTTTTGACCAAAATACCCCTAGTAAATCATCATTATTATCGGTCCCCCCTCCTGAGTTTGGGAAGAGGGAAGGGGCATTTTAGTCAAAAATTAACGGTCAACTTCGTTAGTTTTTGACGAAAGTAAGAGAGTTTGTACATTATGGTAAACTAGTGGGGTGTACCTTGAATTATGGTAAATAAAGTGGGGTACAAATCAAATTTTCTCTTTATAATTTTCTTTTTAGTTGAGTACAATGGGTTTTTTTTTTCCGACGTCGATGCAATAATTGTGAATTAATTCCAACTCCCAAGTGAAAAATGAAAAAAAAAATGCATGTATAATAAAACAGTCATATTTGACTAATTTACATTGCTAACACCATAAAAAAAAAAACTCGTGAATTTTTTTTTTATGTGCCTTTTTTTTCGGCTTGACAAATGTCAAGAAAGGATTCGAATCTATGCCTTCCGTGTCGGGGCCTCCGTTGCTACCATTAGGCCACAATCCATGGACAAAAAATTGTGAATTGAAAACTTCTTATTTGAAATCAAGATTGCTATGATTTGTTGTTGTTGTTAATTTGGTGCCGGAATATCCTCATAAATTTGGGTCTGATATTTCTTAGTTCAATAAATGGAAAAACAAGTCCATAAGCCAGGCCCATTATCAATAAATGGACCTAAATTTTCTCTGCCTCTCTATTATTATTATTTAAATAAATAAATACATTTATCAAAACTACCACTCGGGGCGCTTACTTTTTTTGGAAGGGGATATTTTGGTATGACTCCCAGTAATTTTTTTTGAATTGGCAGAGCTCCCTACGAGGTCTTAAACTATGGCTCTACCAATTTACTACTCCAAGTAATATTTTTTCTGCAACGTGATTTGAATTTCCTACTTTAAGTTACCATCAAAAACTACTAGGGGTTAGCATATAATGTTTGGAAACTAAAAATCGAACCTAAATATGACAATCAGTTAGGTTTTTCGGTTATAGATTCGGTTTGGAGATTTAAAATTTTGAAATATCGGTTCATTTTTCGTTTATTGGCCTGAGTAACAGAAAACCGATTTAAATTCAATAATTTACCGACGATCAAATTATATATGTACTAATATTTTTACTAATTCTATCTAAACTCACTTTCTTCTTCCATTATTTGTTGGCAATTGCCACCCTTTTTTTCAGCCCTCTTTCTCTACCCTTAATCTATATATATTAATATTTTTTCAATCTCGGTAATTGTAATAATTCATAAATACAACGATTGTAAAAAAAAATTAAGATTTGTTATTTAATTGACTCATTTGCTGAAATGGGAAGGCCCGATCCACTGCCACATGAAATCGAACCTGTCACGACCCGCACCCTTATGAGGGGTACGAGCACGTGGGTATGTCCAGCCTACGCCGCAGTATCGGCGGTAGAACGCTGTATATAACGTCTGTAAATACTACGACTAACAGTATAAAGGTACATGTACAGTATATACTCTCTGAATGGAGGTGACATAGCAATACAGTCTCAACCACATGATAAAACTAAGATAGAGAGCTCAGAAGGAAAACATATGATAGATGAAATAGAAATAAGTCCAGTGTCCGACACAAGCCCAGATATATACATAACATCACAGGGTCCCAAAATACTATATATAAAGCTACAGTCTGAAAGCTAGCTAGATCGCAGTCCAGACAAACCTAGCTAATAGATCTAGATAGAAGTACTATCGTCCACTGGCTCCAAGGGTGTCAACTGGTCGCAGTCTATGTCCTGACCATACCCATAGTAGGTAGAGCAGTCCGCATCTATGTCGTCTGGATATATCATAACGTTATCCTGTCAGGAAAATAAACGAGTACAACGCTGGCAACAAATTCCATAGTAATGACAAATGCTCTAACAGTCAATCATAATAGAGTACAAGATGAACATATCAAGATGTAAGTATGTAACAGGATATGTAAACTGGAAATCATGTCAGGATGAATCATGCAGGAAAAGTAAGCTGAACTGTAAATCATGTAACTGATGTAATAATATAAAATGTGCCTCGAATATTTTAGCATAATGTGATCGGTATGGGTCAAGATCAGGCTTCCAGCCGACCGGCTACAAGTACGTGGACTCGGCCCGGCCGGGATGGCAAGCTATGGAGCAAGTAGTAGCACAGGTCAGGCTATACCCATCGTGAGGTGAGGGTATAGCTATGATACAAGTAGTAACTCAAGGTGGGCGTTGATCACACTATCTATAAAATTCTCCATTCCTCGAATAGTATACGGATTCGGACATAACACGTCATGACGCGGGATTCCCTAAGAGGGGAGCAAGTCCTCTTCAGAAATCGACGCCAATACAAGTACAAGAATCAAGACCAAGCTAGTACCCGTATCCCAAGAAATCCAGGAATGACATCTCATGACAGGAATCCGACAATACTAGTCCGTGCACCAATGTGTCGAGAATCAAGTAAACACTATAACTGAACTGGTAGAGAAGATATCAAAACAAGTAACTGCTATCAGAGAATGTACTCGCCTGCTGTCCTGAGCTGTAGGGTATATCAATGCTCAGAGTGGTAATCAGAAACCTAAATATGAGATATTGCATGTTAATTTAGGTTTAACAAAGTTAAGGATGATTTATAAATGAATGATATGAAATCTAGGTCAAACTAGGTCTTACCGAGTCACACTAAGTCCTGTCAAGTCAATCTAGGTCAAATCAAGTTATATCAAGTCAATCTTAGTCAAACCAAGTTAACTCTAGGTCATACCAGTCATCGCAAATCAAAACAAGTCAAAGCAAATCAAACGGGGTCAAGAGTTGGCCTACAGTTGACTTTTGGTCAACTGGTCAACCCTGGTCAACTCTGGTCAACTCTAGGTCAACCCTAGGTCAAACTGGTCAAATGTTGACCAACAGTTGACTTTTGGTCAAGTGGTCAACTCTAGTTTGGATTTGGTCAAATCTAGACAAAGTGTTGACTCACGGTTGACTTTTGGGTAAAAAGTCAACTCTGGGTCAACCGAGCCAAAATCGGTCCAAATATGATATTTGTAGGGTGTACCTAACAAGTCACAAAAGTTTCAAGTCGATCCGAATACCCGAACCCCGTATTTTGAATTTTCCCGATTACCCCTTAAAACACATACCCTTAAACCACTCTAACGTTGACGCCAAGTGGCCTTCCCTTAGGAATTTCACTCCTGGCTTCCTAGGATAGTAGGATACTAGCCTATACAATCATTACCTACCAAGTTCTCTAGGTAGAGTGGACATCCAGTCCATCTTACGGTCCATGTTGGTCGTTTACCCGTTATCTTGAGTATCTCAAGATATTCAATGATATCGCGCGATACTCTTCTCCAATTCCCAAACGGAATCCCGATTTCAACCTAGGAGCCTACCCACAAACTCTATTTTATACTAACTAAGTCCCCTCCAAGTTTGGATGCGTTCCGACGCTCCTAACTCAAAATCCCCCCTTAACTATATTCTAATTCACTCAACCACTCATCACTCTATCTCACTTTTACACTCCATTTAGGACTAGTTTTAGGGGTTAGTTAGAGGGTATATATAGGTGTATATATAGCTATATATAGGGGTATATATATGTATATAGCTATATATAGGGGTATATATATGTATATATATATATATATATATATATATATATATATATATATATATATAGGTATACATATGTAGGTCTACGGGGGATCAAATGGGGGGTCAAATGGGGGGGTAAATATGCCTTTGTTGCTGCTACTGTTGATGTTCCTGCTGCTTGCTGCTGCTGCTGCTAATGCAGCAGCTACTGCTGCTGTGTTTGGGGGGGGGGGGGGGGGGGGGGGGCAGCAGCCCCTTGGCCCCCCCTAGCTGCTGCTGCTATGCCTTCCTCTTCTTCCCCTCTTCTCCCCTCTATTCTCCTCTCTAATTCCCTTCTATTCTCCTCCATTCTCTCCTCTAATTCTCTCTATAAATCATCTCTAAATATATATATAAACACTCATATATATATTCTCTCATCCATTCCCCTCTCTATATATAAATACACACACACTAATATATATATAGAGACACACACACATATATATAGGAACACACACACACACACACACATATATATATATATACACACACACACACATATATATATATATCTATATCTATATATAAACACACACTCATGTGTATACATATATATAGACACACTCTCACACACACTAAATATGAATATTACACTCCACAACACTAACACAAATATGAAATTAAAGTGTTTAAACCACTTAGAGGCAAAACTAAATATTCTTGGAGTGTCCAACTTGGGGGAAAATACTAGGACACAAGCACAAATCAAAACTCTTCCTAGGACATACCAAATGGACTCAAACTTGACACAAATAGGGACACAACCATGGGGATCAATCCTACTTGGTCAAAACTATTCTACATGATGAGAAAACGGAAAATAGAGGATAGTTTGTACCTATTGGGAGATGGATCCCAATACAAAATCCTCCGACACGGCTCCGACACAAAGTGAATTGTTTAGGACACACCTCTTCTCCTCTTGCTCCCAAAAGTTTGTAGAAGCACCAATTGAGGTAGAGGGAGAGATTGATGGAAGAATATTGGAAATGGAACCTTGATTTGGAGATGATTCCAAGAGATTTGCTCTTCTTTCTTTGAAGAACACTTGGAGAAGAAGATGGAGAAATATTGAAGTGTGAATGGGTGAAAAGGGAAAGAGAGGTGGCTGCCATATAAGGGGGATATTTGTCCCCTTTCATAATTACAAGTTTGTCCCTCTCCTTTATTTTATGAAGGGTTAAATGGTATTAGGGTTTGGGGGTTTGAAAAGACCAAATAAAAATCATAATTAGGCCTAATCACTCATGTGGGATTAGACCAAACTCCTAGACCTAAATGATGAGTTTGGTGGGCCATGGCTAATTAATGTGTTAAGCACAACTTAAGTCGAAATTCCCCGGAATCCCGAAACAAGTCGAAATGAGATGAAATTCGAACCCGACTCCTATAATCATTAAATATTAACATTTATGAAATAAAAAATTCCAAAATATTTAAAAATAAAAAATTATCATTTTACCCCTATCTTGGGAAAGTGAGGGTGACAGAACCGACCGAAAATCGGAAACGAATTAATTCGGTTCAATTATTTTCGTTTTCTATGAAAACGTTGGGTTTTCGGTTTTGTGAAATACAGTTTACGGATATTTCGATTTTTATATATTCGGCTCGATTTGAATCGAACCGTTGCTCACCCCTGAAAACTACCACTTCCCGTAATTGTTGGAAGGAATTACAAGCACGTTACAGAAGGAACGTTATTCTGTTGCATTGTTTATGAAAATGAAATATATTATAAAAATAACGTTCCTTATAAAGTGGCTGGAGTTCTTTACTCTCAGTTACTATTTTTAGTTTCTATAGTTTTTTCGATTGTATTATTTAGGAATTTTTTCTAATAATTACTCTCAGTTACTATTTTTAGTTTCTACAGTTTTCTCGATTGTATTATTTAGGAATTTTCCAATAATACGTTCAAACCAAATACTAGTCAAGCCTAATTCGGCCCAAATTTATAAAGAGAGACGACATGTCAAGCTTTGTCCCGGCCCTTTAAAGTTTACCTGCACAAAAACATAAGAGCATCTCCAATATAATTGTGAGTTTGTAAAAGAAATTGTTGCAAGTAACAAGTTTTCATTGAAAAAAATCTTTCTCTAATGCAAATGTCAAATAACTTATGAAGTTGACATGACAAAAAGCATTGTAAAGTTGATTATCTAGTTCTAGACACTGCACTTGACAATGACTCTACTTCCAGATAATCAATTATGAAAAAAAAATATTTAGAAAGAAAAAAGGAGTAAAAAAAAGTTGACTTTGAAGTTTTAATAAAAGAAATTTATTGTCTTCTCAATAAATTTACATTTGATAAGATTTTTCTACTTCATTGTTCCGTGTGAATATAATCTTGCCACTTAAAAAAGATATTGTCTTATGACTCATGTCACATAAGAAATCCATCTCATTATAAGACACCAGCATATATGCACGTGCGTTGCATGTATTTTAGCTGTCTTTTAATTAACCTTTTTTTGTACTTGAGAATATCAAAAAACACCACTCTTATTAATGTTTTCTTCTTTTATACAAAACTAGTATATGTGCACGTGCGTTGCACGTATTTTATGCTACTTGGAAAGTGCAAATAATAGTAGTATATGATTAGTAGGAAGACTAAAAATTATCAGTATTAATTATTCTAAACTTATTATTATATTATTTTATATATGCATGTAAGACAATTTAAAAAGACCAAAAGACACCTCTCGTAATTACCTAGTTATCCCTATTAACTTTAAGTAATCTTTTTAATTATTAAATATAAATAAGGGTATTTTTGGAAATAATTTTTTTTTTACAATGAAGCATAACTTTCGGCATTATATAGTAGTATAGATTACTTGGTTGTCCACTTTAAACTTAATGAACAATTCTAATTAGTAAATTTATGTAGGGATATTTTTGGAAGAAAAAACAACAATGGTGAAACCAACTTTCTTTATTAATTAGGGTTGGAGATGCTCTAAGTACTCTAATTGGTACTCTCCTCGTACTCCCAATGGATAATTAAGCAATAGGCTAAAATTAACACTAACTAAGACACTTAAAACCCAAAGTTTTGGAGGGAACAATCCCATGTTAGCCTTACATTTTAATCACATGCCTTCATGTCTTTTGTTGGGGGTTTACATGTTCCCTCCCATGTGGAGGTCCAGACCAGAATCGACTAAACCGAACTGAACCGGATCGAATGGAAAAAAAAAAAAAATCGGACTGACACGAGACTATGAAAATTTGCTGGCAATCAAAGAGAGGAGAGGAGGAATAAGACAATGAGTTGGGGGGAGTTGGGAGATGGATCAATCCAATTAGAACCACGTTTTGTTTATTGTAATAATTGTAATCGGAATATAATCAAATCAAAAAAATAAATTTTTTTATTTGATTACATTACAGTTACGATAACATTACAGTCTATCAAACGAGACCTAGGTCTTAGATTTTGGACAATAAGCTTAAATACTGGACAATTGTGCACAAGTGACTGGTAGTCCAATAATTTAATCCGATATTTTAAAAATCCTATCGGAGATCGATCCGAACAGGATATTGGGTCGGGTCAAATTGGTTCAACCATGTTGGAAAAAAAATATATTCATTTATTGTGCTTGGATACCAAGAAAAATGAGTGTGAAAGTAAATTGATTCCCAATAGAGGGAAAATAGGTTCTTCCAATTTTTTGATTTTTTCAAACACCGAAAAAATGATGGAAATTACCAAAAAAATATAAATAATAAATTTCCTTTCCGCAAACCAAAGGAGGTAAATATTTACGTAAATCCGACCCGTTGGCCTACTTGCTTGGCACAATATGATAAAATATTGGATTAAAGTTCTTGGTTGAGCTAATTACTAGTTGTAGAGTACTTTAGAGCACATGCATGCATGATTGTTCCAAGAGAAAAGTAGTGGAGCTTTGCTATGCCTACAACCAATACTTACAATCCTCCTACAATCTGCCACGTGTCGGACTTCGATTGGAGGAGAGGAGTAAGTGGTGGGGTCGGATGGAGCCCATGTAGCAGGGGTGTGTGAGAGGTGGTGGGACCCGGTGGGACCCATATGTAAGGAATAGGTGAGTGAGGTTGTAAGAAGGTTGTAAAAATTTGGTAGTAAACTTAGCATTATTGAAAGTAGTGTGACTGATAGTTTGAGCATTTTCTTTTTTCTAGTTGAAGATTTATTAATTAATATATTAATCTCTAACTAGGAATCAAATGGCTTTCGGAAGAGTGAGGAGCGAGAATCGAACCTAATAAAAAATTTGATTCGATTCCGATTTCAAAATTACTATAAAAAAAACGGACTAATTAGCGTTTAGAGCCTGAATTTTATATCAGCGTATAGTTTATATTCTGACATGATCAACTGGAAAGTTTGGATCTGAGTTTTTATTTTTTGTTTTCTTTTTTCTATTATACCCTCCATGGCTAAGTTTTATTGTTATGCATAGGAGGGATGGTATAATAAAAATTAAATGAAAAAATAAAATATCAGTATCTAAACTTGACAATTAGACATGTCAGAACTTAAACTCTAAACTGATATATAATCTAGGGTCTAATTATCCCTATTAAATATTCTCTTTTTTTAAACATATTTTATAATTAAAAAAATGTATATAGTTTTATAAATTTGAAAATAACAATTCTATGTATATATTTTAAAGTCAAAAATTGATAATTTAACAATTAATCCACTTTGGGCCCAACTTAAAATACAACCAAACACACACACACAGGCACACACACATTTAATCACATTCTCAACTTTGGGTTCGATCCATTAAACAATAAAAATAGATTATAAATCAACCGAACAAACTGAATTAGACGAAACCGTTTATCGGTTTGGTTTAGTTTCAGCTAAGACTCATTTCAATTCGAAGTCGATTTTGGATTGTTATAATTTCCGTATATTCAATTATAAGAATTTCCATTAAATCTCATCAAGGATTATACTCTTCTGAAACCTTTTTACAAGAAAAAAAAATAAAAATAATTGACAATGTCAATGATCTCCGTCAGTTTTCGTGAAAAACTTGCCATGAAATACCAAGCCTGCAAGTAAATCAAGTTTGTAACTCATTGGTAACTTTACCAATTCAAGGGGAAATTTAGTTAGAATCGAGTTTCCTTCCATATATTTTAATTTTCGGAGGTGCTCTGATGTCGTGATCATCTAAATTCAATGAATTGATAAATCTGAAAAAGACTATGGAACTGAGAAATTGAATGCGAGGACGGTGATTTTTAGTGGAGAGAGATTTTTTTTTTTATGCGTTGTTGTTTGTTTGTAGTTTTGTTAAAATGACAAAACTTAGATTCGCAATAGACGTTACTGATTTAAGAAAAGGGAAAGAAAAAAAATATCTCCCGTCCAATATTTTTTGTTGATGACGCTGTATTTTCTTTTTTTATCCAGTACGTGCGGATTCAGTTAAATCGTGTATTCTCCGCACACGATTTTTAACCGGTCGTCATATTATTTCGGACTCTTTGTACGGATCTTGTCCGCACTGGCTTTGTCATCATCGTCCCACACGTACACCCCGCGTACTCCGCGCGCTCCAGAGCTCCACGAGAAGACCATGACGTCTTTCGACGTCCGCAACTCAACGCCTCGCTTTGTCCACGACGCCGAAGGCGCCCCCGACGTCTTCACGACGCCTACGACAGCTGATGCTGCCCAGCCACCCGTTCTATGCGCACGACGTCCTTACGACGTCTTCTCGACGTCCTTACGACGCCGCACGACGGGCCGCGTGGTCGGCCATCGTTTATACCCGTGGTAGAATGGTGTCGGTCCTCGACTGCTCGCGCGGCGTCCTATCAGTTGAGTTTTCATGAACGGGTGTCCCATTCTAGCCCACGCCAGTTCAAATCGTGACCATTTTTTTTTAGTCCTCCGACGTTGCCAGTGCCCCGCACATGCCAGGCTCATCATCGTCCTATGATGATGTATTTTCGTATTGTTAGGAAAATGGTCAAAGTCTCATAGCTCTATTGGTTAAACAATGTGGATATAGTGCATCTTAGTTGGGTGAGTTCGATCCCTACACGAAAGCAGATTATTTCTAATAATTATGGTAATTTGTGGTGTGAGTAAAAAAAAATGGAACATTTACAACACTAGAATACATCCATCATTGAAATGTTTTAAAAGAACAAAAATTAAGAAAATACGATTCTTGAGCAATGGGAGGTCAAATTATATATACATTGATTCATTATTGAGGCCTCCTTTGGTTAGCGGATAGGAAAGGAAATTAAATCAATTCTTTTGTTTTTGTTTTTTTGGAAATTATAATTTTTATTCATTTTTTTTTCTAGTGTTTGGAAATATCGGAAAACTTAGAATGGAGAGTCAATAATTGAGGAGAAAAAAAAGAAGTAAATTCATAGGACAAGTGAAAACCATTTTTCTTATACTTTTTTATCTTAATTTTTTTTTCCTTCTAATTATTTTATTTGGTATCCAAACACAAAAAAGAATTACTTTTTTTTTAAGTTCTTGATTTTGCGAACCAAATGTGAGCATCTCCAACCCTATTGGCTTGTTAAGTGTTGTGAGTCTTAGATGGCTCCTATGTGGCATGAGCCACAAAACAATATCTTGTTTATGTGGCAAAATTATATCTCAAAAGACAATGAAATAGAAAAACTCTCTCCAATGCAAAAGTATTGAGAAGACAATAAAAAGTATTTTTTTCCAACTTCCAAGGCAACTTTTAAGAAAACTACTCATCTTCTTTCTTTTTTCTAATATCTTTTATTCATAATTGATGACATGGAAGAGAAGACATTGTCAAGTGCATTGTCTAGAACAAGACAATCAACTTCACAATGTCTTCTTTAATTTTTGCCACATAAGTTTCACAATTGATTTGACAATTACATTGGAGAAGAACTTTTGAATAAAATTTTGTCATTCCTATGTGATATTAACTTTTTTCCAAAGTCACAATAGGGTTGGAGATGCTCTAAATATTTTATTATCCCTTGCATTGAACTTGTCTTGTCAAGAAATAGAGGAAGTGAAAAATTAATCAATACTATGATAAGCAAGTGTCATTGGTACCTATTTAATGTCCTTGGTCAACCAATATTTCACATGGGAGGTTTGGAGGACACACCACCTAACCATTGAACAATTAACCAACATTGAAAGGAGAAGGTTAGAGGAAGACTATTCTAACAAATCTATGATTAGTCTGTTAATTAGACTGGGCTAACATGCATCATCAGCGGATAATAATGTTCCTCAATTATTCTCATTCTTCCAATAAGTCTAAGATTTGGTGCCTAAAGCGAATTATAGGACAATATTCAAAGTATTTTATAAAAGGATATTTAAAGTGATATAAAGAAATGATAAAAGACTAGAAAATATATAATACGAGCGGAGACTTAGCAGCAACCGTTAAAACCACGAAGTGATGTTCGAGAGTTCAAGTGATGTACGTTCTTCCAAAGCTTATAAGTGAGCGTTACAGAAGTTAAACCGGATGAATTTGCTAGTTTCTTGGAGCATATCGTAGAAAAGTGGGTCAAATTTTGTTTTGAGTACCGATTCTCATCACCCCCACAAGTTATGTTTGCTATGCTTCTTCAGTTTCTTCTTCGGTATTGTTGTAGCAACTTTGTTGTATTTTTTTTATAGCCTTCTCTTCTCAGCAACTTGTAATCTTCTTTGTATTGATTATTGTATTTTTTTTTTGTTTAATACTTACTTTGTACGATTATTTTTACCAAGTAATAACAGAATTTGAGTCAAACTTAAAGTTGTAATCAGTGATTCAGTCACTACTAAAAAAAAAGTGCGTAATCATATGAAACAAAAAGGTGGAAAAAAAAGAACATTGAGTTATTTTCGGCTCTCTTTCATGGTCTGATTCGCAAAATCCTGGTCTTAAAAAAGAAAATTCATTCATTTTATGTGTTTCGATGCAAAAAAGAGAGTAAAAAATTAGAATAATTCCCAAAACACAAAAAAAGAAAGTAAAAATAGTTCTCCACCCACCTCACGGTTCACTTTTCCACCCCTAATGATTTATTTTTCCTCCCAATTTCTCTCATATTTAGAATTTTTTTTGATAAAAGTTACATTTTACAAAGATAACGAAAGAGAGCGAAGAATTGATTCCTTTCATTTTCTTTCTTTCGGCGAACCAAATGAGACCTCAGCATTAAAATGGATTTAGACTTTTAAGTTAAATGAAAGCTACTCATAAATTTAAATTGAGAAGAAAATTTAGAGCCTATAGATCGTCAAAAAATTAAGGGATAATTTAGCAAATACCCCCATTCCAAATGTTAAAACTAGCATATATCTCCACTATTTATTTTATTTAGCAAATACCCCCACTCCTATGTAAAAGAGTGGGGATATATCTTAAATTTTTATTATTTTATATCAAAAATGGGGGTATATGTTAGATAAATAAAATAGTGGGGGTATATGCTAATTTTAACATTTAGAATGGGGGCATTTGCTATGCGTTGATGATTTCATATAGGTTTAGTTACGTATAACGCGGACCGATGTGACAAGAACGGGCCGGACGTTCGATCTAAACCTCATATCGGTTTGCGGTTCGGGTCGAATAAGACCGGCCCGTCCGCCGGCCGGCCGGCCAGGGGCGACATATATCGCTTTCCCTTCTCCGGCAAATTCGGTAAATGATGGCTATCGAAGTGTCCCCCTAAGAACATAGAGCTTGTTCAAAGTGACCCATCATTTATGGGTCCGTTAGGAAGTGTTTGCATTGTGTGGGGGATATCATAATAGGATGAAGAGGAGATGCGATTTGAAAGGGAACCTATGCCTTACCACACCTGCCATGTGCATTAAACTCTAACCCCCTCTCTCTCTCTCTCTCTCTCTCTCTCTCTCTCTCTCCACATTAACTATGCCACCTTTTCCGGTCGTTCGTTCGACACGTCGCGACGAGACTATTTCGACAATAATTAGGTTTGACACGACTTATTTAAGTTGTACCACGGACTCTCGATATCGAAATTAATCCTTGCGATTGTCGCATGATCTTATCTGAAAAAAAAATAAGTTATTGTTAAGTCACAGGGACGGCTCATCCATTAGGCAAAATTAGAAACCACAAAAATACGGTATATATATATAATTGTGCAATTTTTTAAGAAAAATTTGGCTGAAAAAGGAAACAGCCATTTGTTTATTTGTAAAAAATTTAAACGTAATTAAATCTATCAAAATTTAGGGGAAAAAATATAATCGTTATCGTCTCTTTGTCTCCTCTATTGAAGAAAGATTTTGTCTTTTCATTTTCACCTACTACATGTGTGTGTGTGCGCGCGCGCGCAACTGCTTCTTATTCAAATTTTAAAAGTTATGAACGAAAAAGTTTTTAAATTCGCCTATTTAGCGATATTCGGTTCCAAGCTCGGATCAAGAATGAGAATTTGCATATAAATCAATATAATAAAATTATATAATTTAATTATGTTTAAATTTTTAAAAAATAGTTCCATTTTTGGACTTTTTTGTCTAGGACTTCCAAATTGTTTGAGACGGCCAGTTAAGTCCATGGCCAATCTCATATATTAATGATCAACTGGAATTATTTGTGTTTACTCATACTCAAAACTTAGTAAACAAGTAACTTTCGAACACAAAATGTCCCAAGAATCCATATAATTCAACATGGGATGCCATGAAAAAGTTTGCTTGTAATTTCTGCATTATTATTTATTTTTATTTTTCTTGTGCGAGTGTGGGGGGATGCCTAGGTCTCTAACTAATGAATAAATATTTGTAAATTTTTTGCTCTTAATATGTATGATATTGCTCTTAAACACAAGGACAAACAATTGAAAGCTATGGAAAATCTCTTAGGGACGTTTGGTATGCGGAATACTATATAGTCGGAAATTCTATATTTCCGGAAATCAAATTCCAAGGAATTAAATTTTCTGAAAAATTACATTCCCATGTTTGGTGACAATATAAACATTCCCGGTAAAAAAATAAAAAATAATAATAACGAAAAAAAAAATGAACAAATATAAAAAAACTGGTACAAACGAAAAAAAAATCGGTAAAAACGAAAAAAAAATGGTAAAAACGAAAAAAAAATCGATAAAAATGACAAAATAACAAAAAACGACAAAAATGATGAAAAACGACAAAAGATCGGTTAAAACGACAAAAAAGACCAAAAACGACAAAAATGTATAAACGACAAAAAATAACAAAAAATGGTAAAAACGACAAAAATAATTAAAACACGACAAAAACGACATAAAATCGGTAAAACGACAAAAAAATCAAAATACGGCAAAAACGACAAAAGACAACAAAAAATCGGTTAAAAACGACAAAAAAATCGGTTAAAAACAACAAAAATCAGTTAAAACGACAAAAAATAACCAAAAAACGACAAAAAAATCGGTAAAAGCGACAAAAAAGACATAAAATCAGTAAAAATGACCAAAAAGCGACAAAAAACGACAAAAAAAATCGGTAAAAACAACAACAAAAAGCTATAAAAACGACAAAAAACGCTTAAAACGACAAAAAATGACAAAAAAGCGAAAATAGGACAAAGGATGGGTAAAAGAACAAAAAATAATAAAAAAGTGACAAAAAGACAAAAAATCGGGTAAAAAGACAAAAAATTGCTTAAAACGACAAAAATTGACAAAACAGCGACAAAAAGGACAAAAAAGGGGTAAATACGACAAAAAATAATCAAAAGTGACAAAAAATACAAAAAATGGGTAAAAAATATGATGTCGATGGCCCGAGGTAGAGCACTCAATGGGCTAGGATGGCCCCCATTTCGCTTTACCAACCCCAAGGAAACTCCGAATACAGGCCGTCATCGTTTGTATAGACAGACTTCTTGGGTGCTAAAATCCAAGTCGAGAGGGAAACAGCCCAGATCGTACGCTAAGGTCCCTAAGCAATCACTTAGTGGGAAAGGAAGTGATCGAGCGATGACAACCAGGAGGTGGACTTGGAAGCAGCCATCCTTTGAAGAAAGCGTAATAGCTCACTGGTCTAGCTCCATGGCACCGAAAATGTCTCAGGGCTCAAGTGATTCACCGAAGCGACGAGACCTAGAAAGTTTTTCAAGTGTCAGTAGCGGGACGTTCTGTCAATCGGGGAAGGTTTTTGGTGACAACACCTGGAGATATCAGAAGTGAGAATGCTGACATGAGTAACGAAAAATCCTGTGAAAAACACGATCGCCTGCCAGTGGAAGGCTTTATGCGTTCAGCCAATCTACGCAGAGTGAATCGGTCCCTAAGGAACCCCCGAAAGGGCTGTCGTCCGATGGGTACACGAAAGTGACGAAGTTGCTTTGACTACTGAACCATGCTTGTCTGTTGGAGCGAATTGGATGATCGGGCGCAAAAAAACTCCATCTGCAACTTGAATGAAAGGTCAAGTCAAAGAAGAAATCTACTAACTAATCGGTGATCATCAGAACAGTCTCTGTAACGACCCGCTCCGCCCTAGCGGAACGCCGATTCCAAACGGCAAGTGCAACGACTCAAACGAGCCGTCGACCCGAAGAATTGCCTCGACCCGATGAAGTAACAATGCAAATCGATGCAAGACTTGCATTGGCCCGTCAAGAAGAATCCAGACTTAGACTTGCAAAGGCGCGCTCGGAGGATCGCTCGGCCGATGCGAACATCGCTAAGGTGGGTGGCTCCGATGAACCCGTCTGTGCTTAGCCTAGACACATAACAATGCGGACACTATCACGAGAATCGCTAGGCGATAACACCCTGCATGCTAATAAATGATTCAACGCACCTAGCTAAGGGAATAATCCCATCTTGCATGCTTGTTTAGAACATGGAAAAGAGCTTGGAAATCATAGAAACGCTCGCACCACGCTCTACGCTCGTGCTACGGCACAAGCTCATGTTCATGTCCCGTATACGTTCAAACAATGAAACAATGAATGGTTTACAACAATGAAACGGGAAGGCTATCAACATAGTCGCTCCGAGTAGAGTTTAGCAACATTGGAAGGCTATGGGACCGATGGGTCGCCAAGGCGACTCCCACACTGGGAGTTGCGTAATGCATGAATGAATGAATCAACGAATGAATGAATAAACACATGAATGACTCTATGAACATACGAACAAGTGAAAGAATAACATGAAAAGAAAGAATATATGAAAGATAAGACATGGAAGACGCTAGCGACAGGTATGACGGGCACGTGCAACGGGGCTTGCTACCCGCGCTGTACGGACGCCAACCTGGTCGTTAACGCATTATGGCATGAAAGATAAGACATGGAAGACGCTAGCGACAGGTATGACGGGCACGTGCAACGGGGCTTGCTACCCGCGCTGTACGGACGCCAACCTGGTCGTTAACGCATTATGGCTAAGGGTTAGCCTACGGCTCAGAGATAGCCGCTAAGTAAAAGACAAGATAATACGAAATGGTCGTGGACAAACGGCACGGGCGATGGGGGGGTAAACCGTGGCCGTCGTGTGGAAGGATTCTGCGGCACGGGCGTTGGGGGGGTAAACCGTGGCCGGCCTAGGCAGAATCAATACGGCGCTTACGGGCTGCTTGGGTGCGGGCTTGGGCACCAAGAGACGTAAGTAGGAGGGTATATTCAAGAGACTTAACGGGGTGTACCAGCCATCACCCTACGCTAAGTTGAGAATTGCCACAGGGGAATGTCCTAAATGGCTTGCAAAGCCAGCGACCCGTGCATGTAGATTAAGTGGACTATGCTGGTGGCAATCCACGTGCAAGTTCTTGCATTGAAATCAAAGTAGTCTAAGTAAACTAAATGAAGTGTCTCCAGAACATGCTTGAAGTGTAATATCCTGAACATGAACATGCCCGAAATATAACACTCTTGAACATGCTTGAAATATAACATCCTGATCATGAACATGCTCGATATGTAACACTCCTGAACATGCTTGAATGAAATATCCGGAACATGCTTGGAATTATAACACTCTAAAAACGTGCCTACGACGTGTTAGAACATGCCCCCGATGTGCTAGAATCTCGAGACATGGACACACACTCGATATTGAATGCGTACATGAATCGTGTTATGTTATTATACATGAATTGTGGTTTAACTTGGTTTACCTTGAACAGGGAAGGCCGGACGGTAAGTATGGGTAAGTCGTGCATGTATTCCTCATGCGACACTTGAGTTCGATAACACGAGATAGGCTATGCAATATGCTATGAAACTGATCTTAAGGCAAGATTAGAAAGACAATGAATGATAGAGATGCACAAAAGATTATAGAACGTGTTTGGTAATGATGGCATTGTGGGCGAGCCAGCCTCCCCACCAGTGCATAACAATGTACTGATAACCCCACAGTATGCTTGCAGGATAGCAGAAGACGCCGGCGGGTGCGGAGCTTCCGTCGAACGTGTCAAGGCGCGGAGCCAACTCTGGGGCCTTGGAACGTTGCAAGAAGCTGAAGCACCCTATACAGGACATAATGTATCGGAACATCGCCATGTATCCTTCCATGTTGTAAGCCATTTGGCACGCCTTTTATGTTACAGAGAGAGAGAGCTTGAGCGATTTGTAATATCGGCCTAGCGCCGCTTGTAACTTCTTGAATATCAATAAAGAGTTTGATTTCGTATTCAACTTGTGTTCATTTACTTTCTGTTGCAAATGGGGACACTCTGTGCGACTCTGTGGCCTAGTAATTAAATCGGCCGTTTCTGGACTTGGCCTTGCACGGGCGCAATCTAGGCCCGTGCGGCATCACGCCTTAGCGAGGACGATCGCTCCTACGGGAGCGGGGCGTGACATTTTGGTATCAGAGCACGGCTTTACGTCCTTGGACTTCATGTCGATTTCTCAGTTTTGAAAGCTCGGTTGGAAGAAAAGAAGTATACGCTCTCTCTCGCTGTGCCTTGGGATGTTCCATACAATAAGTCTAATACTTTCAAAAGCTCGTACAAGTACTCAGTTGCACGGGATCGATAGGCGAAGGCCTTTGTGCCGGGCGACGTTAAACATGACTCGATTGAGAACACATGCAAAGCTAACATGTCTCGTGCGTGCCTAACTGGTCTTGCGTTGACCCTAGCAACTGAGCGTGCAAAACATGAATATAGTCCATGCAGGATGGTTAAGCAGTACCACTTAGTCCGCGTGTCGCGCACCTCGACTCTTGGGTGCAATCGGGTTACGAGCGATATCAAGTATCGCTCGATCAAGAACGGAGATACACCTTGAGTGTATATCGATAGGAACGCTATCGAGTTAACGCTTAGGCGTACGCGAATGATTGACTTGGATTTTGAGGATTAGTGTGAACGACTTAGTACGTCGAGACGACGTAAGCGAGTACGCTAGAGATTCGTCGAACGAATCTGAAGGATATCTTAGTGCATGGCACGAACGTGATTGAGGATTAGACCGTATGGCTTGAACCCGAGTGGTGTATGTGATAGGTTCGAAGAAGAATAAGAATGAGTGTCAGCGACTAGTCGAGTGGCTCGAACCCTGAGTGGTGTATGGACGTTATAGAAATTGTTCGAGCGAGACTAAAGCAATTACGGATAGAACAAGTATGTCGGCGAAGCGATGCGGTCGCGCAAAGCTTTAGAACGTGTCACGCTTAGTTGATCGTGACTTCGTGTGTCCCGAACGAGATGTCGTTCGGACAACTTGTGAATGGGTAACGCGTGTTAGAAATGATTCGGAACGATGGATGAAAATAAATGGTCTTGATCGAGGAAACTTAGAGGAACGTGCGTGCGATGTCGAATTGATGCAAATGAAATGTGACTTGAGTTTTGAATAACGATCTTGAAACGAGCTTTGAGGAAAAGCGACTGAACTCGATCTTGAGTATCGGAAAAATTGAGGAATAGCGATCGAACTTGATCTTGAATATTAAATGAAATGGTGGAATATCCAACTCGGACAACGGCATCGTCGTACGACTCGAAATTGGTTGCAAAGGAAGATCGTCAGGTTACGCATATCGTCGATGGTATTGAGGCGTATCAAAGATCGATATGCGATAACTCGGGGGTACTCTGACTCGGCAAATGACGATCGTGCAAATGTCATTGTTCCGATGGATGTTATAATCGGGATATTGAAATGTGTCGAGGAAAAGGATAAACTTGGCTCGAGGATTTTCTGGTTGAACAAATGACGGGTAAACTATCGAATTGAAATCTGACTTGGATGAAATGAAACGCTTGGAATTACTTCGACGATAACCCCAACGTCGACATTCTTGTCTTATGCGAGCGCAACTCCAGCCTCGCACATGCGTCGTGCCGATTAGGGCGATCACTCCGCGTGAGCGCTGGTATGGTGATTCATCCAGCGGGGGTGATCAAACTTGCACGGCATGGCAATACGATTGCTTCGACTTGTGGTTTGACGCGAAGATGACTTGAAAATGATTCGGTGTGCTTGAATGATTAAGTTTGAGGATTGAGTAGGTCCAATCCGCGTATCGAAAATGAATTAGTCTAGACGCAAACAAGAGTTACGCCCCGATGAGAATGATTATTCCGCGGGAGCGTTGCATGGTGATTCATGAACCACCGTGGATAATCGGACTCGCGTGAGATTGGGGCGCAACATATTGTCAAAGCTAGATGAACTCGTGATCGAATACATGAATTGGAAAGAATGGATATGTCAAGTATGTGATCAGAATGAATTCGGATATACGCGGCGAATGCCTTGACGAGAATAGGTGATCGTGCTCGATGTTTAGAAATCTGAGTGACGCGAGCTTGGGTAGAAAATCCCGTACTACCGACTTTGGTTTGACCCTAGGATTGGGGTCAGTGTTGGCATTATTGTTGGGGAACTATGATTCCAATCCTGACATTGACTTAGCCTCGAAAAAGATGGCCTAGCGGTTAGGCGAGACGCCCCTGTTCCATGTGTTAGCAATCAAAGGATTGATCTTGAGGATTGGCATGAATGGATAGCATGAATCACGAATGTAGGAAACCCTGCTCACGAGACTTGGCTGACGTGCATATATTCAGGGACGCTTGAGTATGTGCACGATGCGACTCGAGTGAGAATGACAAACTCACTATCCTGCGGCTTGGCTGAATGCAAGTATTTTGGGGACGCTTGGAATGCATGCACGATCCAACCAAGTGATACGTTGAGTTCTAGCACGACTTGGGGAGTGAACGAGTATCATGAACGTGAAATCGTGCTAGTAAAAGTTGGTATAACGAAGTGAAGCATTGATAGGAAGATATGCTCGACGATAGTACAATATGTGGTCTTAAATTCGATGAAAAGTTCCTAGACTTTGTCGACCCCGTTAAGTAGAAATCATACTGATTTCGTGGACACGAACGCTTGAAAAGCGAATCGGGCCATCTCGATGACCGAGATAAACGAAAGTGAATTTGCCTAAGCCTGCGACCCTCGCAATTTGATGACTTACAACGTGCCTCGTGCAGCCATTCCAGTTCCATGACATGTCGAAATGGCAACCAAGACGAAGAAATACTCGAATTGAATAAGTACAATCAACTCTAAAATGAATGAAAGGCCATTCGATAAAATCGACCCAACGCGTGCGACACGGGACTTAGAAAGATATCAAGTATGGTTCGATGTCCTCGAACGATAGGACCGCTCGATGAAATTGTCTAAGGAACACGAAAACACGAGTTAAGAAATGGTAGGATGACCTGCGCTCAGAAAGTCTCGAGGACGAGACTTATTTTGAGTGGTGTATTATGTAACGACCCGCTCCGCCCTAGCGGAACGCCGATTCCAAACGGCAAGTGCAACGACTCAAACGAGCCGTCGACCCGAAGAATTGCCTCGACCCGATGAAGTAACAATGCAAATCGATGCAAGACTTGCATTGGCCCGTCAAGAAGAATCCAGACTTAGACTTGCAAAGGCACGCTCGGAGGATCGCTCGGCCGATGCGAACATCGCTAAGGTGGGTGGCTCCGATGAACCCGTCTGTGCTTAGCCTAGACACATAACAATGCGGACACTATCACGAGAATCGCTAGGCGATAACACCCTGCATGCTAATAAATGATTCAACGCACCTAGCTAAGGGAATAATCCCATCTTGCATGCTTGTTTAGAACATGGAAAAGAACTTGGAAATCATAGAAACGCTCGCACCACGCTCTACGCTCGTGCTACGGCACAAGCTCATGTTCATGTCCCGTATACGTTCAAACAATGAAACAATGAATGGTTTACAACAATGAAACGGGAAGGCTATCAACATAGTCGCTCCGAGTAGAGTTTAGCAACATTGGAAGGCTATGGGACCGATGGGTCGCCAAGGCGACTCCCACACTGGGAGTTGCGTAATGCATGAATGAATGAATCAACGAATGAATGAATAAACACATGAATGACTCTATGAACATACGAACAAGTGAAAGAATAACATGAAAAGAAAGAATATATGAAAGATAAGACATGGAAGACGCTAGCGACAGGTATGACGGGCACGTGCAACGGGGCTCGCTACCCGCGCTGTACGGACGCCAACCTGGTCGTTAACGCATTATGGCATGAAAGATAAGACATGGAAGACGCTAGCGACAGGTATGACGGGCACGTGCAACGGGGCTTGCTACCCGCGCTGTACGGACGCCAACCTGGTCGTTAACGCATTATGGCTAAGGGTTAGCCTACGGCTCAGAGATAGCCGCTAAGTAAAAGACAAGATAATACGAAATGGTCGTGGACAAACGGCACGGGCGATGGGGGGGTAAACCGTGGCCGTCGTGTGGAAGGATTCTGCGGCACGGGCGTTGGGGGGGTAAACCGTGGCCGGCCTAGGCAGAATCAATACGGCGCTTACGGGCTGCTTGGGTGCGGGCTTGGGCACCAAGAGACGTAAGTAGGAGGGTATATTCAAGAGACTTAACGGGGTGTACCAGCCATCACCCTACGCTAAGTTGAGAATTGCCACAGGGGAATGTCCTAAATGGCTTGCAAAGCCAGCGACCCGTGCATGTAGATTAAGTGGACTATGCTGGTGGCAATCCACGTGCAAGTTCTTGCATTGAAATCAAAGTAGTCTAAGTAAACTAAATGAAGTGTCTCCAGAACATGCTTGAAGTGTAATATCCTGAACATGAACATGCCCGAAATATAACACTCTTGAACATGCTTGAAATATAACATCCTGATCATGAACATGCTCGATATGTAACACTCCTGAACATGCTTGAATGAAATATCCGGAACATGCTTGGAATTATAACACTCTAAAAACGTGCCTACGACGTGTTAGAACATGCCCCCGACGTGCTAGAATCTCGAGACATGGACACACACTCGATATTGAATGCGTACATGAATCGTGTTATGTTATTATACATGAATTGTGGTTTAACTTGGTTTACCTTGAACAGGGAAGGCCGGACGGTAAGTATGGGTAAGTCGTGCATGTATTCCTCATGCGACACTTGAGTTCGATAACACGAGATAGGCTATGCAATATGCTATGAAACTGATCTTAAGGCAAGATTAGAAAGACAATGAATGATAGAGATGCACAAAAGATTATAGAACGTGTTTGGTAATGATGGCATTGTGGGCGAGCCAGCCTCCCCACCAGTGCATAACAATGTACTGATAACCCCACAGTATGCTTGCAGGATAGCAGGAGACGCCGGCGGGTGCGGAGCTTCCGTCGAACGTGTCAAGGCGCGGAGCCAACTCTGGGGCCTTGGAACGTTGCAAGAAGCTGAAGCACCCTATACAGGACATAATGTATCGGAACATCGCCATGTATCCTTCCATGTTGTAAGCCATTTGGCACGCCTTTTATGTTACAGAGAGAGAGAGCTTGAGCGATTTGTAATATCGGCCTAGCGCCGCTTGTAACTTCTTGAATATCAATAAAGAGTTTGATTTCGTATTCAACTTGTGTTCATTTACTTTCTGTTGCAAATGGGGACACTCTGTGCGACTCTGTGGCCTAGTAATTAAATCGGCCGTTTCTGGACTTGGCCTTGCACGGGCGCAATCTAGGCCCGTGCGGCATCACGCCTTAGCGAGGACGATCGCTCCTACGGGAGCGGGGCGTGACAGTCTCTGATTCAGACTGGATTTCGAACATAGTCCCGGTTCAACATTTCAATTTCTTGGTCAACAACCAACGCTACACGCCTATAAGAAATATATAGTACAAGTTTTTTTGTACGGAGAAAAAAGAAAAGCAAATGAGCTAATGGGAATATGGAAAGTATTTCTGTGGGTTGGTAGTAATGGAATGGTTTCATTATCTAAAATTAAGAACATTTCCCACCAAAGGATCAGTCCAATAATACCACTCACTGGTAAATAGCGCAAGACTTCTTCGTGAATCTCCCCTATTTGAATATTGAACATCATAACCACGAATAGGAATGAAACGGCAATAGCTCCTATATGAACTACTGGGGAGATCATAGCAGAGAAGTCGAGACCTAACAAAAGAAGTAAACCAGAAGTGTCGCGAAAGACTTGGATGGAAAACGAAACGGAATGTACCGAATTTTTAGCACGTACAACCATCAAACTAGAAACCAAAGCAGGGCTCGACGAAACAGAAAGTATCATGGTACGTCGTCCTTCCCTGAAATGGAACTTGAATGCGTCTTCTTGCTCCAGCATTCAAGTCGATCTATTACGACCAGCGCGGTTGTTCGTCTTTCATTTTCTTCTTCCAAGCCCTTCAACTAAAAGAAAGCACTCACTGAATTACTTAGGCGTCTGTCTCTCGACGCCGTGAATTTTGGATGTGTCCGGGTCGATCAGAGGTTCGGCTTGCTTCTCCCCCACCCAGCAAACTCCAGCATCAAAGCCGTAGTGCGCTAGCGCACAAAAAATCGCTTAAAACGACAAAAAATTGGTAAAAACGACAAAAAATGACAAAAAAGCGATAAAAAAGAAAAAAAATGTTCAAAACTAATCAAAATTGATCAAAAAAAAAAAGAAAAATATTTAGACAATTTTTTTTTTGCCCGGGCAAAAAAAAAAAACCTACATATTCTCAAGGGATAGAATTTTCATGTTTTGTGGATAAACTATTTATCCGGGTATTTATAATTCTCGGGAATAAATTTTTTATAAGCCAAACAAGCGTGGTATTAGATTTCCATCTTAAATTTTTTCGGAAATAAAAAAAAATACCGCGTACCAATCGCTCACTTAATCTCTTCCTCACTTTCTCAAAACATTTTAGTTTCAAACATTTTTAATAACAACTAATTATATATTTTTGCAAATATACAAAAAAAAGTTCAGAGCTGTAGAGAGCCTAAAAAATATTGGAAGCTTATTAATTTTATTCCAATAAGGATATTACTGGTTAAAAATGCAAAATTTCTAACATAACTCGCGATTTACTAATTTTTAAAATTCGTCAATAAAAAATGGCTGGAAAATGTATCTCATCACTTGATTTTTTAAAGATCTAAGCAGAAAAAAATCAAGAGCCTAAATAAAAAAAATAAGTCTTGTCATAACTATAGTGTAAGTTTTTATTTGAATTCCTACTGCGTTTCTATAGTCTGAAGACTCTGAACCGTTAAAAATATGTTTAGAAAAAAAAAACAATCAATGCAACCAACCAAAATTGACGTGTCCGGATATCCATAGCTCTGCAGCAATGGCGAGCAAACAGGCTCTAGCCAAAATAAGTGGACCCATGTGTAATTTTTTTGGAATATTTATAAAATTTAGAACACCTTTGTAAAATTTAGGGGTCTTTATATATTTTGGTTTCATTGTAATGTTTAGAAAGTCTTGTTGGGAACACGGTGTGACCCGAATCGAAGTTGGCCTAAAGCCTGGACCAATTCCACACCTTTGAAGCCAATTCATTTGATGCTCCTACTCCATCTTGAGAAGAGCCTGTATAATCCGCAACATTCAGCACCATCTGCCTCGAACCAATTAGAGCCATTCGAACTAGTCTCATAACCATGAACTTTGATACCACTTGTTGGAAACGCGGTGTGACCCGAATCGGAGTTGGCCCTTGAGGTGCGAAATTGAGTTGGACCGATATGCCTTAAAAGAGAATTATCATGTAAGGCCTGAATCAACCGGAAACGATATACAATCCAACAAGTCTTTCTAAAATTTAGTGAACGTTTATAAAATATAGAGGATTTTTATTTGGGAACCTAGGCCATGCCTAGATCGTCTTGGCTTGGAACCGACTGACTCTGCAAACAGTTGTCAGCTATGCATGTACCGACCGACTTCGGTAGAACGGGCCTACGGAAGACTTTCGCTTACCCGCTCACCATCACTAAAAACAAGAGCACATGGTGATCGTAGTCGTGGTTGTGGTCGTGGTCGTGGTCGTGGTGGTCGACGTCGTTTTGGTTATCGGCCAATATGAGATAACTCCAAAGGAATTAAAAGAAACTGCTAGCGATGAGGACAAGTGTTTAACACTAATTGGCGTCGGTTATCCAATAGCATCATCTGTATAGTGCAAGTTATAATCAATGTTATCTCAATCGTAAACTAAATTTAAATGAGCTGTGCACAAATGTGTTCGCTTTATCCAGGACCGATTACCTAACATGTCGCCATTTCATATCTTCCCACATTTGTAGGGACATTGTATTGTATCGTATCTTATGGTATCGTATCATATTATATCATATCGGTCCATTCGTCCGATATCAAGTAATCAATAATGAGAGTTACCGATTGGACTGATGACTGATCGACGATTATGCTTTTTTGTGTTCTTCGAAATAACAGTCGTTAGATTGTCTTTTTTAACTGTTCATATTAGATCAAAATTTCGCAAAAAATTGTATAGTTTAAGAATCTGATATGAACGATCAAAAAAATAATCCAACAACTGTTATTCCGAACAACATGAGAGGATGCTTAAGTACGAAGATTTCGACCTCTCCTAATATATATGTTGCTGATCAAAAGATCCGTCAGCGGAACCCCGCCCAAGCCCCCTCCCCCTCCCCTAGCCCCCTCCTCCCTCCTCCCGGCACCATCGGATGGAATGGGAACCACGTGGGGCCCACACGATCCAACGACGATGAAGCACAGGGCTCCATATATATATATATATATATATATATATATATATATATATATATATATATATAATCTGTCAAAGTTTTCTGTATAAATGTGTCCTTGTCTACCAGCAATTGTTCGTCCCACCGCGAGGTTAGTTACTTATGTAAACACACGATTAATTGTGGTTAAAATCAACTTAGTTGTGAACCAGCTTATTATAATTTATTTAGTTTTAGACAAATTTGTTGGATCTTGATCCTCTTCACAACTGTAGGTCCGCAGGGGCAGCCCGAAGGAGGGGCAAACAGGACTTGCGCCCTGGGTCCCAAATCTCAAGGGGCCCCAAATTTTTTTAAATGTTAGTAATAATAACAAATAATGAAACATTGTTATTCTGATTTCTTCTTCAAAGTCCAAGATCAGAAAAAAAAAAATCATTATAGCAATTCAACAAATAGGGCATGACTTATTGGAATTGGATAGCTGTTCGACTCTTCAATTTCAAAGAAAAAAAAACTAGTCTTCCCATCACTTCAGATTTTCTTTTGCATTTCTGAGGGGAAAAAGTTCTTCACGTCGCTTTCAATTCCAGAAGACCAGCAATATGTTTTTTTTTTAATTTTTAATTTTAATTTTCTCTTTTGCTTATAATCGAAACACAAAACATTCTTCACGTCGTTGATGTTGAATACTGATGAGCCGATGACGATGAGTCTTTTCGATTATCTATGCACTTAAGATTTCACACTTAAAATTATAGGTTCCTAGTGTTGAATATCTTTTCGTAAATCTTTGAACTTAAGATTTCACAATGATTTCGTTTTCAAACTGAAATATTTTGTAACTTTTGTTCCTTCTGATTTTAGCTTCTTTTCTTTTTTTATGTTTCTTGAGTTTCTCTGTTGTTGATAAATTAGGCAAACAAGCCCATATATCTCAATCCTAGTATTGAAAAAGCATAAACAAAAAATGTTAAATAACATATTGCATCGAAATTTTTTTCCCGAAGTAGTAATGCCATTTGCCAAGATATATTCATGCAAAATTTTAGGTTAATTGTATCAGACCCCAGTCCAAAAGAGTTCACTTTGGCTTATTGTATCATGCAAAAACAAATTGATACTTTATTTTCAATATATTTTTTGAAGAAGGGGCATCATTTTGTATTTAGTCCTGGGCATCAAAATGTTTCGGGCCGGCCCTGTAGGTCCGCTACTATAAATTTTAACATGAAACGGTAGCAACTCATATTCGAATCATCTAGCGTGTACTTTATATCTCGTTTTAGTATATTACAGCGTGAATCCAACTCTATGTTCAAAATGGACCTTCGAACTAGATAACATGTTAGAATAATACAAATATTCTACCCATTGACATCCTCTTGTCAATACTAGGATTTTGGTACAGCGACCAGACCCGCAGAACCATGTTGAATTAAAAGGTAAATTATCTAAATATGGTCCGAGTTTCCAACACGGAGGTGAACCGATCCAAATCGAGGCCGCTGCAACCAAGTAAATAGCAGAGATACCTGATACATTAACACGATAAATTGCCAAAATCTCGTACAGCCTTCGGTTTGTCTATCTACATTGGACCGAATGAGATTTTAGTTGCGAGAAATCTAGATCCTTGTCTCGAATGTTTGGTTGGTTAGCGATCAGGACGTGTCCAAAGCTATTTTTAGGGTTAGGAGCTACACCTGACCTGATCCACTTGGGGGTGGGTGGGTCTTGGTTGGGTTTGGTTTAGATTCGGTCGCACCCATATTGTCCTATCAAATTCCCAGATCTAATCCACAGTCAAAGGAAGCTACATAGATGATTGCATTGGAAAGGAGTGAACAGTAATCCTCTCTCTCTCTCTCTCTCTAAATAAATGAGTGAAATTCTAGAGAGAGAGAGAGAGAGAATTATAGAGAGAGAATGGAACAAATTATAGAGAGAGAGAGAGAGAGAGAAAAGTGAGGTTTCGGTTGTAGTGGCAACAAAAAGGAAGGTCCGTACCACGTGGTGTGTCCGAAAAATGGAATAGGACTTGTGTCCAACCTTGACGACGACTATGAACATCTTCCATTTAAGTCCCCATTGAATTCTTCACTTTCTTTAAATGGTACAATTTTGTGTGTGTGAGTAATGGAGACATTTATCGGAATTATTTTACGGTATACGATAAAAGTAGATACAAATTTTAAATTTGTTTACTTTGTTGCAATTGAAGTCATAGAATTAAAAAATAGTTCGATAAAGAAAGGTTAATGCCAACTCGCGACTTAGCTAACGAGCTCGCGAACTTTCGTATGCAGATTGAGTTATGTAAATTCTGAAATTTCTTTATTTTACTGGCCCCGATTACCATCAGAGTGAAGAAAATAGTCGAACAAAGTACAGCTTTTAGATTATGCAAAGGTTTTGAAAAATATGATCATGTTTGCGACATTAATTCCAAACTGATATTAATAAAAATTATAATTCTTAATTTTTGTGGGCTATAAATTTAAGTTCCACCTCTGCAACCGCATGCAGATCCGACCCGATCTTAGTATCCAACCAAGTCAGATCGCTTCTACTGTCGAATCGAAAGCAAGATCTTAAAAGACTATACTTGCATTGCATGTGTATATATGACGATGATCGTGCAACTTTATCTATATACAACAAGATACATACTACTAGGGGTGAGCATTCGGTTTATTGGGTTCAAATCGAACCGAATAAGCAAAAATCGAATTGGACCGAAATCGAATAAGCAAAACCGAAATCGAATCGAATTGGTCAATAACCGAACCGAACCGAATTGAATCGGTTCGATTTTTGGTTTATTCAATTTTTGGGTTTTTTTGGTGTATTTTTTTTGTTAATATATATAATAACTAAATATACCAAGATATATTCAGTATATACCTATAACATACACCTATATATATTTAGTATATACCTATAATTAACACACACACACACACATATATATACAAACTAAATTTTCTTATTCGGTTTTCGATTTTGGACCGAACCGAATTTCAAAACCGAAACCGAAACCGAAACCGAAACCAAATAAGAAATTTTAGTATTTTCAAAACCGAAACCGAATCGAATTTTTTTAAAACCGAACCGAATTCCTTATTCGGTTCGGTTTTCGGTCCAAAACTGAATAATGCTCACCCCTACATACAACGAAATATGACTAAAGGAGGAGTTCTTATGCAATCATTGCTCGGTAATTAAATTGTGGAATATAATATGTTAGAGGCATGTTTTTGTAAAAATGTCCAATGGATAAACGGTAGACAACCAAAAGACCGACAAATGAAACAAAGAGGAAAATTTGTAGAGAGAGAAGAGCCCATGTGACTGGTGGGCCCCACGGAAAATCGTCGGTGAGAGAGAGAGAGGGGGACACCACCACCACCACCAACGTGCCAGCCCAGTCACTACTACCTACAAACTTACACAAAAGCCCTCTCCTTTTTAAAAATTTGCAAGTGGTTTAATTAGTCCCATATATCAAAAAATAAATTGATAAGGAAGAGGAAGAGAGGGGGGGGGGGGGGGGGGGGGGGGGGGGGGGGGGGGGGCATGTTTCCATCCAATCCTGGGTGTGGGAAAACAACAAGAATAACGGTCTACAAAGGACTCTCCAACTCTATAGCATTGGCATGCGTCATGAAAATTAGGGATTAGTTTAACAATTATGACTACTTAAGTGTCATGGATGGGAGCATGCATGGTGGTTGGCGCAATCATGGGGAGGGAGGGACACAAGCAACATGCATCCATGTCCATGTTGTAATGTTCTTTACATTGGATTATCCTAAGTAGGGGCTTAGATTACTTTTTGATCTTTGTTGTAGACTAATCCGGAAGGTAACATACAATTTTGATCTCTTATATGTCACGTGGGATATGGATGGTTGCTCTAGACAGAGGATATTTGTCCAAATTCGAAGTCCTATCAGACTTATCCCTAGACCGGTATTGATTGTTTATTAAAAAAATTGAAAATAATCTTAAGCGGGCTCATCAGTTAGAATTAATTGTACTTAGAATTTAATTTGTGTTTATATGTAGCTTACAAGTAAAGTTATAATGAATATATTATAGAGGGTGTACTTACACGTTGTTAATAGTTCGCATCTTGTCTTGACACCTTAGACTAACTTGTCAGATCGGCAGTAAATCAATGCGGTAACTATGAATATTCGTAAAAATAAGTTCAATACTCTATCAATAAGTAATTAGCCCCTCATTTTATTAAAACTTAATTTCAAAATTTGACAGAACAGTTGTAGTGCATGTGACACCAGTATTTAAGACGAAAAATTATCCATGCAACGTAACTGTTTGTATAAATGATATTGTATTCGTAGACCTAACGTTGACTCGGTTCCTTCGTTGCTGATGATTTCGGATGAGAACTACCTACTCAAGACAATGTCATTGAATATGAGTTTTGGAGTTTCAAGATATAAAATTATTAGAAAATATTGTGTCCTAAAATTAGAATTATAGCAATTAAAATTACACGTATATGATAATTATACCACAAACTTTTTTCATAACCTAAGATTTATTCTCTAACACGAGGGGACAAATGCAGCTTACTGGATCCGTACCTCGGAGTAGATAATGCTTTAATTATCTATACTTAGCCCCCCACCTCCATATGAAACCAAACAAATTAATTGAAAACTTTGGATAAATAATTAAGTACAATACATAGTGCACTTAACTATGTATTAATGTGCACATGAGAGATTATGTGGCCCATTGTACATTGGCTTGGTGCACACATGGTCTAGCTTGCTTATCCTAATTTGTGGGGAGAGACTACAGTTGTTCTTAGTTGTAGTGGGGGTTGTCCCCTAAACTTGTGCAATGAAATGGGAGGAGAGCTTTGCTTCCAACATAACCTAGTGGTAATTGAGAGCCTCTAATTAAGTAATGGACTAATGGTTATTGAGTTTGATGGGACATACTTGGGATTTTACACTAGTTACAATATAGTTGGACTTGCTATTTACATGTTACTTAGTAACTTCCAAATTCACAACCCATACAAATTCACAATCCATCGAATATATCCACTTTTACATTGAACATATCTTCGATATATAGATAGAAATATAGCATAAAAAAATAAAATAAAACATTTGACGGATATTTGTTTTTTTTTAACTATATAATACTAAGTGTTTGCCATTAAAATTTTTGAATTACAATTTCAATTACAAACAGAACAGTGTTACAATGTCGTAGGACTTCGATGTAGTCTTAGGAGTACACTTTTGTTGGGTCCTGTGTCGATGGAGCGAGTGGTAATGCGTTGACTCCATTGACGATCTGACGACGGTTATCGGTTCTCTGAAGGTCAGGATTGCTCTGGATGTCGGAGCTTGCGGAAGGGAAGAAGACGTTGAGTGTCTCTTCCGATCTCTGTGGGTGATAACTCTGATGCTCTGGTTACGTCTGTCTTTGACTGTGCGTCTCTGTATGTCTGTGTGTGTGGAAGAAGAAAATGATCCCTCTATTTATAAGCAGGTTGGGTTGCTCATGCGCGCATATGTAGGATACGCCTGTACGTGGGAACGCCACGTGGCTAGAGCTGCGGGCGGCGCATGGAGGATGCGCCATGACTTGTGGGTTGAATCCTTCATGTTGCATTTGTGGGCTGGCACGTAGCAGTGGAGAGGATCTTTCGGTTGCTGAGATCTTGGGTGGTTAGCACCCCTTCATAGGCTGAACTGAGTCAAAGGACACGTGACGTACGTCCATGGCTCAAAGATCTCAGATTTGGTGGAGAGTGATCTGACAGGATGCGCCTGGGATTGGGCGCATAAGAAGACTTTGGCTCATAACCTTCAGGAGTCATGAAGCGGTCTGGACGCACGGCTTTTGAGGCGCATGCGAGTCTTCGGGCGCATGACTGCGGAGGCACATGCGAATGGTCGATCGTCTACGTGGCTTGTAACCGCCAGAGGCGAGTAATGATGACGCTGATGTCAGCGGCGCTTCATTTTCTGTAAAAGCTGTTGCTGCTCTGTCATCGAGGCATGGCTGCTGTCGTGTCAGACTTCAGCATTTAATGTTCTTGACGGGTGATGGGCCTTTGAGTGGGAGCATTGATCTGCGTTCCACTAGGCGTATGAAAACGCATGGGGCGCATCCTTATGAGGCGCTTGGTGCTGATCGGCGCGTCTGTATGATGCGCGGTCTGACCGACGCATTTGTTTGCATGACGCCTCTTCATTGGTCCGACTGTTGAGTTCTTCGAGTGCATTAAATAGCCGTTTTGACTTGGCTGAATTCGAAGAGGCAAATTCATTATCGTAAATGCAAGTTCATTGCATTAACTTCGGAAAGGTTGCCACTTGGCGCATGGGTTTGATTTACCCTGGCCTATAAATAGCAACAATTTGAGAGAGTTTTGTTGTCTCTCCCTTGACTTCTCGACGAAGATGAACTTCTTTGTCCGAGTTCATTCTGTTGCCAAGACGCTCTCTAGGGTGAAGATGTGTCGAGTCGTCTTCGTATGCACTCGTGAAGGTGACTGTTACATCTAAAAGTCGGGATCGCGGGCTCCCGAAGCAGGTCGAAGGTGCCTGTTGCATCCAAAGATCGGGATGCTCGAGTCCCGTCTTCGTTATGCCGGAAGAGCCGCAGATCAGAATTGCGGTGCTCTCATCTTCCTTGGGCTTTGGAGAGCTCTTCCTCCTGCTAGAGTGGGGTTGATCGCCCGCTCTTGTTATGCTCAAAGCTGCTCCTTTAGTCATAGCACTTGATCGGATCGAAGTAGAGCGCATATGCTGAGTGATGCGCCTAACTGAGACGCTGAAGAGACGCGCCTGACTGAGACGCTGAAAGAGACGCGCCTGACTGAGACGCTGAAGAGATGCGCCTGACGGAGGATGCGCCTGGCAGTTGCTGCGACTGGCTGTAGTCTTAGGATCTTCCTTTTTGTAGAAGTTCTCCTTTGTAAAGCCTTTCTTTAGACATGTAATAGACTTTTATACGAAATAAAAATCTTCTTTTGATGTCTATACTTTTGCTGTTCTTTGCTGTGCCAAGTACTTCGTTTGAGCTCTCTGGCGCATATAGTGTTAAGCGCATAGGAATTCTGGCCTGTAGATGCGCCTGAAATTCCATGCTTCTACACTAAGTGATTATTATTATTTGTAATTAGATTCTAGCATCTTTTTTGTATCTTTTAATTATATTTTTTACAAGAGTCGGTCACTATATTTGGTATTACGGATGTCGGTTCATTACGAGCACATATCTTGAAAAATAGTTTCTAATTTTATTTTCAATTATAACTAGTACTAAATCATGTTACGTCGGAAGATTGATAGAACACTTAAGTAATATATTACAATATCAAATGAAACTCTTTTTTGCTATACTTTGTTACTTAATGAATTCATCCTCATTTATCGTTCTTATTTATATAACAAGTAAACCATGGTAAACTCTTGATCAATGTGCACTGTACATGAACCATCTATTATAAGGCTAAGGCACGATGTACCAATGTTTTAAAAATCGGACCGATGATCGAACCGAAATTTTTTGGTATAGGTCGGACCGGGGTTCAACCGAGGTTCAACCGGAGTTCAATTGAAGTTCAATATATTTGGTTTGGTTTGGTTCAAACAGGTAAAATAATCATATTTACTTCTTAGTTTAGTTTGGTTTGGTCATAAGTATGTTAGTTTGGTTTAATTTTACAACTATAAGAACAAATAAAACCAAATTAATAATCAAATGGTCCAAATTTTACATGATAATTTATTTTGATTTTTAAAAAAAACCAAAATTAGCCGGTTCAATTGTGAACCGGTTCGGCCGGTTCACCGGTTGAACCCGATTTTGACAAAAAATCCGATGGTTCTTTAAAAGACCCGATTTTAGTCGAACCAGACCGATTTTTTGGCTTAAACCGGTTGGATCCAGTCCAACCGCCGGTCCGGTCCGGTTTTTACAACATTGCGATGTACGTTTCTCTAATCAAGGTTTAAAAAACAAAAGTGTATGAAAATATTAAGTGTGTCTAACAATTTTCTAATTTTGTTATAGAAAAATAAGAAATGTAAATTATCCTCCATACACTACTAAAATAAGGCAAATTAGCGACGTCCTTATACGTCGCTAATAATGAAAATTACGTCGCTAATCGTAATTGGCGACGGATTTAGCGGCGTAACGTGAAGGTCGCTTTTTAGCTAGTCGCAGATGGACAATACGTCGCCCTACGTCGCTGTTTGCGACGTCCCATCCGTGTCGCTAGGTCGTCGCAAAGTTAGCTACGTCGAGCGACGAGATAGTTACGTCACAAACTTAGCGACGTAGTACGACATTGTATCGACGTTTTGTTCTATCGACGTGATGACATGGCAATGCATGCCACGTCAGCAAGACGGCGACGTACAGCGACGTACCGCCGCTAATTTGCGACGTTTCGCGACGTGCAGTTCCCGTCGGTATCCGTCGCTATACGTCGCTAACCGTCGCAGAATACTGGAAAAAAAAATAAAAAAATATAATGTGTATTTTTGTTATGCTGTGTGTCTGTGTTTACACTGTAAACACAGACACACATCATTACAAAAATACACATTATATTTTTTTAAAATTTGGGCAGCACCTTCTTTGTATATCAGATCATCGCTTATAACCCAGCGTACGTATATTTGTCATCCCCGTCGCATATATCATCACAATTAACAGTCTCCCATCATAACAGTCTATAACTAGTAGATAAATAACAGTCTCCCATCATAACAGTCTACAACTAAATATCATACATGTACTCAATGAAAATACCAACAAATTAAATATCACCAACATACATGTCCAACAAACATACATGTCCAACAGAGTCAAATAATAATGAAAATCAGTGTACAGAACGGTCAATGGGCCAATAGGGCCAATAAATACAAAGCTGATAAAAAAATCTACTGGATCACTGAGGACCCCTGTCGCGCATCTGGGATAGCATGTACTCATACTGCTCCTGTGTGAGCTGCACCGTAGGGGCAGTAGGAGGCAGTACAATGTCTGGAGTCGGCGCCATCGATGGACCGGGAGGACGTATCTGCTCCAGCTCTCGCAGTCGCTCACCATGCGCAGCAAGGGTACTCACCATCCTCTGAGTACTCTCCTGAAGCGAAGCCGATACCTGAGTGAGTGAGGCAAACATGGTCCTCTGCGAATGGTCCAGCTCAACCTGTCTACGCTCTGTGCACTGCGTAGACTCGGTGAGCGTGTGCAAGCTGGCAGCTGTAGTGCAGACTCATCAGCTCCTGTATACTGCGCTCGACCGCATCAAATCGTCCGGTGATCATCGGAGGGTCGGATCGTCGCTCTGCGGTAAGGTGATCAGAAATCTGCTGCTGCAACTCGCGATGCAGCTCGTCGATCTGACGACGAATATCCTGAGCTCGTGGCGACGCCGGCGAAGCCGGAGACTGTGCTCTGACAGAGAGGGCCCGGGATGACTCCGAAGCCAAATACGCGCCGTAGGATCCCGTACCATAGTACCACTACAACAAAAAACCCTTTTAATGATGGCTAAAAAGCGTCATTAATGACGTACCATGACGCTTTTTTTTTCACAGCAACCGTCATGAAAACGGGTGTTATAAATATTTTTTAAAAGCGTCATAAAATAACCATCATGAATATGATGAGTTTCTGCTACACTTATTTTTAGCGTAGTTTGAAAGCGTTATGAATAGATAATCTGTATAGACTCAATTCAGCACATTTATAACGCTCAATTTTGCATATTTATATATTACTTTCCAAAAAATTATAGAACAATGCTCAATGTTGCTCAATTCAATTTCAAAACATTCATTTTGGACCATATTCACAAGAAAACATCTAAATGTTATAGAGTACCATTTAATCCAATTACAAATATATACATAATATATATCACCATCTTCATTACATTTTTTTTCAAAATAGGACATCCAAATACATATATTTACAACTACTACTAGTAAGTAGACCCTCAAAACTATTAGTACATTGGCTTCAACTTTGAGCACATCAAAACTGTCGGCATCACGTAGCAAAACCCTGAAAAAGATTAAAAAAAACTTAGTTTGAATTAGAGGATAACTAAGCTAGTTTGATCAAAATACAACACGGTTGGCTCAGAGTGCATAGTCGTGGCTCTTCATACCCGTCAATTTATTTTCCTTCGGATCGACACATCTTCTCAGATTTGACACATATTCGTCTGGAAATTTTAGGCCCTGGATCCACCGACAAAGTCTCACTTTATCCTCCTTGTCCAGCGAGAAAATTGACTTCGGCAGGAACTGTTTTCCATTCTGCTCTATCAAATGCAACGCAAGTCCAACCTGGCCTTGGGATTGTCTTTCGTTTTTCCCTTTACGTCCATCACAGTATTAATTATGTTATCAAACACATTCTTCTCAATATGCATGACATCAAGATTATGTCTGATCAGATTGGTACTCCAGTATGGTAGATCCCAGAATATGCTCCTCTTTGTCCAGTTATGATCTCTACCAAATCCATCGCACTTGTACCCAGTTGTAGGATCTTCGATAGCACTTGGAAAATCTCTAACCTCCTCCCATATCGTGGCTCTGCACCACCTTGGCGGTGGATCACCCTTCTCTATAACGCCGGCACGGAATGCATTCCTGTTCTTTCTGAACGGATGATCTTTTGGCAGAAATTGCCGATGACAATCAAAGAAGTACGGTTTTCCTCCGTGTTTCCAGCTGAAAGCCTTACTACGGTCCACGCAATATGGACATGAGAGACGGCCATGAGTGCTCCATCCAGATAACATTCCATAGGCCGGAAAGTCGTTGATGGTCCACATAAGGGTTACCTTCATCTGAAAATTCTGCTTCCTGGAAACATCGTACGTGTTAGCGCCTACTTTCTATAACGGATTCAACTCATCTATCAAAGGCTGTAAGTACACATCAATGTTCCTCTTGGGATTGTTCGGACCAGGAATTATAACGGTTAGAAACATGTACTGAATCTTCATGCACATCCAAGGCGGTAGGTTATACGGGGTGACAATCACAGGCCAGCACGAATATTGGGATCCCGAAAGACCAAAAGGTATAAAACCGTCAGAAGATAGCCCCAACCTGACATTACGCGGATCTGAAGCAAAATCAGGATACACTCGATCAAAGTGCTTCCACGCTTCTCCATCGGATGGGTGATCCAACACTTCTTCAATCTGTTCTCGCATGTGCCAACTCGTATTTTCGGCCGTCTCTTTCACCATAAATAATCTTTACAACCGCGGCATTAAAGGCAAGTAGTGCATTGAATCGGTCGGTCTTCTTGCACCGGTAGACCTTCCTATACTAGTTGTCTCATAGCGATCAGCACCACAAAATCTGTACACATCTGCGTCCTAGTCGTCTTTGTAGTACACCATGCACCCATTGCGACAAGAATCGATTTTCTCGTATCCCATCCAGAGCGATCTCACCATCCTCTTAGACCGGTAGAAGTCTTTAGGCAACTTAGCACCCTCCGACAAGATCTCTATAATCAACTCCAACACTCGGTTGTAGCATTCTTGCGACATGTTAAAATCTGACTTAATGCTCAACAGTCATGTAACCACCTCCAACGGTGAATGATCCTCACAATCAGGATACAATAGAGTCCTTGCATTCCCCAGCAACTCCATGAACTGTGCAGCATCGACGTTCGGTGCCTCCTCAGGTGCATCATGATCGTCCGAATCGAAACTAGCCCCCGCCGCGTCAAAAATCATGTTCACCAACCCATCGTCGTAAGCAGCGTTGTTGTGGACATTCACATAAGACTCATACTCCGATGCTAAAGACACAAGTTCTCCATGCGCGCTCCACTGATAGTAATTCGGCGTGAAACCCTTCGAGTATAAATGATACGTGACTTCCACTTCTGGATGATATTTCAAGTTGCGACATCTCACACACGGACACTTAATTTTGGTACCGTCCATGTACTGAGGGAACACCTTGGCAAACTGCAGGAACTGCTGTACACCCTCTATGAATTTATCTCGCACACCGCACATGTCATCAGGATGACGGTTGTACATCCACGAACGATTCCGTAAGTAGTAATTCATATCCATATCCAATTGAGGATAATTTTGTAAGATAGATCGATACATGCATATTGCAGTCAGTGAATGAATGTTAAGACAGTTTAGATATGGGTGCGTAACATAAACTGTTCATTCATTCCACATATTACAAACAAAGAATTTGAAGGAAGAAATAAAAAAAACTGTGTTGGGACTAAAACAACTGTCTTGTGTGAAAGTGTCGTATCCGATAGACCGATACTAATCCGATACGGTCGATACTAATCCGATACCGATTCTGATACTCATCCTAACTGTCCAATATCGACCCTTTGGGTCTACAAGAGTTACTTCATCCAGTTTGTCAAGAAAGGTAAAACTTTTTAAATTAATATCCTATAACTTGGCCTTTGGCCTGTGTTTGAGCAATATCCTAACTCAAACTTGTTGGCACATTTTATTTTGAGTAATTAACAGCTTCTTCGTAGTTTAGTCTTCTGTTCTTCAGATTCATTTTTTCTCAGAAGATCAAGGGCTTCCTCCTTCTTGAAGACTGTAGCAGTCACCGGCGTTCCCTGCATAAAGTCGGCGTCTTCCTGCTTAGTATCTTCGAGTCTGTACTGGTCTAGGTATTTCTGTAATCACTAAAGGATGGATGATAACTTAAAGCATAAATCGAAAATCAAGTCATTCAGAACGGCATACCGGCGGTATGCTCCGGCATACCGGCGGTATACCGTTTTTGCGTCCAGAAAAGTTTCTGTGACAAAAAGCGGCATACCGACGGTATGCTCCGGCATACCGGCGGTATACCGTTTTCGCGTCCAGAAAAGTTTCTGTGACAAAAAGCGGCATACCGACGGTATGCTTCGGCATACCGGCGGCATACCGCTTTTTGGACTCCAGAAAGTTGCTGTCTCGAAATGTCGGCATACCGACGGCATGCTGCGGCATACCGGCGGCATGCCATTTTTAGCAACACAATAGTTGCTGTGATTTTTTGTCGGCATACCGACGGTACGCTACGGCATACCGGCGGCATGCCGTTTCTAGCAGCTCTAAAACTTTCTGTGACTTCTGTCGGCATACCGGCGGTATGCTCCGGCATACCGGCGGTATACCGAATTTTGAATACTTAGTTTTCGATTTAATCTGACATGCATTAATGGCCGCATTTAATGCTCTTGAACGGTCATAAATATGACCGTTACTATTTGGACGGCATACCGGCGGTATGCCGCGGCATACCGACGGCATGCCGGTCTGCGTACATTCAGAAGCATTAAATGCCACCCACTCTTGGTTTTCTTATAAAAGGAAGCTCTCTCTCTCTTGAGCTTCTTTACCAACTCCTTCATAAATTTTCCAACAACCAAGAGCTCCACCATTAATACTCTCCAAAGCTTTTCATTGTCATCCTCTCCCTAAGTGCTAGAGTATTAAAGAGTTGTACACTTTCGATCTTCAAGTGTTAGAAGATCAACAAGCTTTCTTTCTCTGTTGTTTGAAGTTGGCGAGCCTTCGTAAGAAAATTCGTGTGTAGAAGTTGGCGAGTCTTCGGATCCAAACTCGTGTTGAAGTTGGCGAGTTCTTCGGATCCAAACTCGTGTGTACTATTTGGATAATAGTGGATTAAAGCCGGAAAAAGTTCTGGGACTGGATTGCCTCAAAAGAGGATACCAGGATACATCCTTGCGTTTGCGTTTGATCTTTCTACTCTTTTCTTTAAATTGCCTTTATTGCATCAATTGTTGTAGTTTATATTTTATTTCCCTATTCACCCCCCCTCTAGGGTTCTACAATTGGTATCAGAGCTTTGTTCTCTTGATTTGGATTTACTTCCTTGAGTGATCCATGGCCTCTAACCCTAGCGTCAACACGTTTCACAATGAGGGACACTCCACAAATAGGCCTCCCCTATTTGATGGTACCAACTATAACTACTGGAAGATTAGGATGGGCATTTATCTCAAGTCCATAGATTTCGACTTATGGGATTGCGTGATAAATGGCCTTCCTACTCCTTCCAGAGCTATTGAGGATATTGCTTCTGACACCCTTCGGGAAACACTTGCCGAAAACATTAAGAAGCTTGCTTGTCGAGATGCCAAGGCAATGAATGCTCTTTACTGTGCCCTTGACAGTAGTGAATTCAATCGGATCTCTACTTGCAAGACTTCCAATGAGATTTGGAAGTTACTTGAAGTCACTCACGAGGGAACTTCACAAGTGAAGGAATCCAAGATTAGTAGACTCACGCAAGAATATGAGTCTTTTAAAATAAAGCATGATGAATCTATTGCTAGCATGTTTACTCGTTTTGGTGACATTATTAACCCTCTCTCTTCTCTTGGAAAGGAATATCCCGCTCATAAAAAGATAAGGAAAATTCTTAGAGGATTGACGAAAGCTTGGAGTCCTAAAGCTACCGCAATCATTGAGGGGAACGATCTAACCGTCATGAACCTAGAGACCCTCATGGGTAAGCTAATGACTCACGAGCTCGACATGAAGGATCAAGAGGAATCCTCCATTCAAGAGAAGGAGAAGGAGAAGACCAAAGAAAAGGAGAAGACTCTCGCTCTCAAAGCTTCAAGGTCCTACTTCAAGGATAGCTCCGACGACAATGAGTCAGATGACGATGAAGAAATAGCTCTCACAGCTAAGCACTTCCGGAAGTTCTTAAAGTTCAACAAGGCCAACCGCTCTAGACGGGACAATGAAGAAGACCCGGCATGCTATCAATGCAGAAGACCCGGACACATCAAGAGGGATTGTCCGATGATACGAAAAGACTCAAGCAAGTACGAGAAACCTAGCAAGGGAAGCTCATCCTCTAGAAAGTTCGCCAACACTAGCATTTGGTGTGAAAGCGACGCAAGCGACTCCGACAACGACAAGGAGTGTAAACACAATGCCAACGTCTGTCTCATGGCAACCGATGAGGTACTTGATGATTTCTCTTTAAACACTCTTACCTATGATGATTTGGAGAAAGCCATTCTTGAATTACATGAAGAACACAAAGGTGTTCGGAATAAATACAAGAAATCTTTCAAGGAGGTTGAGGCTCTTCAACTTGAAGTAGAGAGGCTCTCAAACATCATCATTGATGTGAAGGGAAAATCTCCTATTTCCGACACGGATGAAATGGAGTCTTTGCGACTCAAATTTCAAGAATCTCTTGACACCATCAAGAAAAAGGATGATGAGATTCAATCCATGAGAAGCTCCTATGAATTTGCCATGCGCAAATGTCAAGATGCTAATAGAAGAGAATATTCCACCTCTATTAAGTATAATGATCTTCTTACACGAAGTAAGAATTTAGGTAATAAGAATACCACTCACATGCATGCTCCAAGACACCCTCACACTCATCACAATGCTAGGCACAATCATTACATGAACACTACACACAACTCCTTTTCTAACACAAGAAAAGGACCCTTTGTCAAGAAGAACACCTCTCATCATGCTTTTTACTATCATCATAACACTCATGGTAGAACTTCTCACACTAGTAACTCACACATGCACAACACTCACACTTCTTCTTCTAAATCTTCCTTGATGTGCAATTATTGTGGTTTGGTAGGTCACACTTCTAACTTTTGTTATACAAGAAAACAAGTTGACATGAGAGTTCTTAAGTGGGTTCCTAAGACTAACACTCATGGACCCATAAGATCATGGGTACCAAAATGTTCATCTTCAACTTATGTTGTAGGTGACGAATCCTTCTCATGCTAGAAGCAAATGGATTCTCGATAGCGGTTGTTCACGGCACATGACCGGTGATGCTTCACTTTTTACAGCGCTATCGATGAAGAAAGAAGGACACGTCTCCTTCGGTAACAATCTTAAAGGTTATATTATTGGAAATGGTAATATCGGTTCTCCTCCTTACCCTTGTATTAATAATGTTTGTCTTGTTACTAATCTCAAGCATAATCTTTTAAGTATTAGCCACCTTACCGATAATGGTTATGATATCAAGTTTGTTAAACTCAAATGCTACATTACCGATAGCTCCAATGGAACTATTGTGTATGAAGGCATTAGAGAAAACAATATTTATGTTCTTTATCTTGTTGAAGGTACTAACAATGACAGGTGCCTAGTTGCAAAGAACGATGAGAGTTGGCTTTGGCACATGAGGCTTGGACACGCCAACATGGATACCATCTCTCGCCTCGCCTCCAAGAAGCTTGTACGAGGACTTCCTAGCATCCCTTTCAAAAAGGATATGGTATGTGAAGAATGCGAGAAAAGTATGTTGACCAAGTCATCCTTCAAATCCATCAACTCTGTGAGTACCTCTAGACCCCTCCAACTTATTCATATGGATCTCTTTGGGCCTAGTAGAGTAGCTAGTCTTGGTGGCAAACTTTATGCTTTTGTTTTAGTTGATAATTTTTCAAGATTTACTTGGGTTATTTTTCTTGCTTGCAAAAGTGATACCTTTCGTGAATTTGTTGCTTTTTGTAAACGTGTTCAAAATGAGAAATGTTTTTCCATTAACAAAATTAGGAGTGATCATGGAGGTGAATTTGATAATGTTGATTTCAAAAGTTTTTGTGAAAAGAATGGTTTTGGACATGATTTTGCTTGTCCCCGTACTCCTCAACAAAATGGTGTTGTGGAGAGAAAGAATAGAACCCTTGGCGATATGGCCCGGGTCATGTTAAACCAATACAAGCTCCCCCAATATTTTTGGGCGGAAGCCGTTAATACGACGTGTCATGTTATTAATAGGGTCTTAATTAGACCTATTACTAAGAAGACTCCTTATGAGCTTTGGTTTAACAAAATTCCTTCTATTGAATATTTCAAGGTTTTTGGTTGCAATTGTTTTATTTTGAATACCAAGGATAACCTAGGCAAGTTTGAAGAAAAAGCCTATGAAGGAATATTCCTTGGATACTCTACTCATAGCAAAGGTTTTCGTGTTTTTAATAAAAGAAGTCTTGTTGTCGAAGAGTCAATCAATGTCTCTTTTAATGAGCTCAACTCTTCTACATTCTCCTCTTCCGAGGATATTGATGACATCTCGTTTGGATTGGAGAACTCCTCTATTGAGGATCGTCCTTCTTCATCTAACAATGAAGTTGTGACCCCATCAAAAGAGTCTCCTCCTCTCGAGCCTCCCCCAAAGGATCTCCCCAGAGAATGGAGATTTGTCACCAATCATCCTAAGGAGCTTATCATTGGGGATCCTTCCTCAAGTGTTAGTACAAGATCCGCCACACGTGATCTTTGTGCCAATGTGGCTTTTATCTCTCAAATAGAGCCTAAAAATGTTAATGATGCTTTTCTTGATGAATTTTGGATGATAGCTATGCAAGAGGAGCTTAATCAATTTGAGCGAAGCAAGGTTTGGGAACTTGTTCCAAAACCTAGCAATCATCCCATTATTGGAACTAAATGGGTGTTTCGCAACAAGCTAAATGAAGATGGGTTAGTGACTCGTAACAAAACCCGATTGGTTGCTCAAGGCTATAACCAAGAGGAAGGCATTGACTACGACGAAACCTATGCTCCGGTTGCACGTCTTGAATCCATTCATATGCTTTGTGCATTTGCTTGTTTTAATGACTTTAAGCTATTTCAAATGGATGTTAAGAGTGCTTTTCTTAATGATATTATTAAGGAGGAAGTTTATGTTAAACAACCTCCCGGTTTTGAAGATTTTCAATTTCCTAACCACGTTTTCAAACTCCATAAAGTCCTTTATGGCCTCAAACAAGCTCCTCGTGCTTGGTATGAGCGTCTTAGCTCTTTTCTTGTCTCTCACAATTTTTCAAAGGGAAAAGTTGACACTACACTTTTTATTAAATCACATGATGGGACTCTCTTATTGGTTCAAATTTATGTTGATGATATTATTTTTGGTTCTACTAACAACACTCTTTGTGTAGAATTTGCCAAAGTTATGCAGGAAGAGTTTGAAATGAGTATGATGGGTGAACTCTCCTTCTTCTTGGGGTTACAAATCAAATAAGGGCCTAAAGGAACCTTCATCAATCAAGCAAAATATACAAAGGACCTCCTCAAGCGTTTCGACCTTGACTCATCCAAATCAATGAGGACCCCTATGGCTACAACGACCAAGCTTGACAATGATGAAGATGGCACATCGGTCGACATTCGTAAGTATAGAGGTATGATCGGTAGCTTACTTTATTTAACGGCTAGCCGTCCGGATATCATGTTTAGTGTTTGCTTGTGTGCACGATATCAAGCCAATCCAAAGGAATCACATTTGAGTGCCATTAAGCGCATTTTTCGTTATCTCAAAGGCACCATTAACATGGGTCTTTGGTATCCGAAATCCTCATCCTTTGAGCTTCACGGCTTTTCGGATGCAGATTTTGCCGGATGCAAGATTGACCGAAAAAGCACTAGTGGCACATGTCAATTCCTCGGAAAGTCCTTGGTATCGTGGTTTAGTAAGAAGCAAAACTCTGTTGCTCTTTCCACCACTGAGGCAGAATATATTGCGGCTGGTTGTTGTTGTGCACAAATTCCTTGGATGTCACAAACACTTTTAGATTATGGTATTTCTCATTCTTGCACCTCTATTAAATGTGATAACACTAGCTCTATCAATCTCACGAAAAATCCGATTTGTCACTCACGCACGAAGCACATAGAAATTAGACACCATTTTCTTCGTGACCATCAGCAAAAAGGAGATATCCGTCTTGAATTTATTGATACTACTTATCAATTAGCCGATATCTTCACTAAGCCTCTCCCGGAAGACCGCTTCTCTTTCCTTTGCCGTGAACTAGGCATTTTATCCTTTGAGCCATAACCTTTCTTTTTGTCCGGCACACCGACGGTATACTGCGGTATACCGGCGGCATGCCGTTTTTCGAAGCAGAATTTGGTTCTGTTTCAATTTTCGGCATACCGTCGGTACACTACGGCATACCGCCGGCATGCCGCTTTTCGACTCAGGATGATGTTCTGTTTCGATTTTTCGGCATACCGTCGGTACACGTCGGTATACCGCCGGCATGGCGGATGGCGGCGGACTTGAATCCTGAACTAATATGCGGGCCCACTCTTTTATCTTTATTCCTTCCATCCTACCTTTATTTCCTCTCTTCCATCAAATCCCTCATTAACTACCCATCTCCTCAACTCCCCTCCTCTTAATTACCCTTCTTATCACCTTCCCCTTTTCTCTCCTCTTTTTACTCCACACATCAATTCACTCCATCACCCTTTCAACTACCCCATCACCCTTCCTCTTTAACCGTTCCCTCCTTCCCACCCTTTTTCAAACTCAACTCTTCATATTCCCCCTCTTCTTTAAAAACCCTCCTTCTTCCTTCTTCTCCACTACTACTTCTTCCTCTCATACCAAAGCCCAAAATCCTTCTTCATGGCCAACCCTAAGCGCCCCCGATCCTCTTCCTCCTCTTTTAACCCTTTCGTCCCGGTGGCGCTACCCTCCGGCTTTGACCAACGCGTTTTCTCCAACGCTTTGGCGGCTGAGCTTTGGTTCCAGCACTTCGTCAACCAGAACGTGTTCAAAGGACGGGCTATCAACTGGAACCTCTTCCCCGGTCACGTCCCGTTGTTTGACGATGCCGGTCTCTCCTCCCTTCTTCGGCGGCAAATTCCTGTCTACTCTGCTGTTGTCCGCCTTTTCTACTGCAACATGCGAGGGGATGACGACGACCTTACCGCCATCCAATCCATGGTCAATGACCGCCACTTTCGTCTCACATCCAAGGAAGTGGGGGCCATCTTGGGCGTCCCGGACAGAGGGGATGCGTTACCTCTTTTGGGTGCTCTCACCTCATCGACGGCGTCTCCTTTCGACGACTTCTGCCGTATCATCTGTAAGGGTCCCAACCCTCCTGCCATTCCGGCCCTCTCAGCCCAGCTGGAGCCATTCTACTACGAGCTCCATCGTATCGTGTGCCACACTCTGTTCCCAAAGGGCGGAAACTATGACGCAATCACCGGTGATGCTCTTGTCCTCATGTATCATCTCTATGCCCGGAAGCGTTTTTCCTTCCCAAAGACTCTGCTTTTGCAATTCCGACGTACCTTGCCTTCCGGGAAGCAGAACCTCTACTATGGCTCTTTCATCACCTTGCTTATGGAGGCCAAACAAGTTGACTTGTCTCTCTGCTCCTCGGATGGGGTCCCCTCATTTCTTGCTGTTTCTCGTACCCTAGCTGGCGCCTCTTCTTTCCTTGCTTCCTCTTCCCAAGAGCAACCGGGTTCCACTCCTGCTGCCCCTGCATCTACCCCTCCATCTACGGGCCGCTATATGCCTCTTACTCAGCACCACTTTGATCTGAGGATGGCCCAGACGGAGGAGCAGATGCGGACCCACACTCGTGGACTTGGCGCCCTCATCCAGTCTCGCTTCCACGATCAGGGCTACTTCATCCAGCGCACTCTGCAAGACCGGGATGCCTTTCTGGATCTTAATCTTCAGGATCCCATGTACACGGCCCCGCGTTTCTCTGACCCCAATGCCTATGGGTTTATGTACCCGGACGGCATTGATCCTTTTGGCGCCCTCCAGCAGGCTCAAGATGATGATGGTGATGATGATCCGGCAGAGGATTAGGGATGGGTTTCCTTTGGTGATGGTTATGGTGTTTTAGTGGTTCTTTTTTTTATGTGTGTTTTCTGTTTGTTGTCTTTAGTGGTCCTTCGGGGACCGGTTTATGGTTGTTTTCAGTGTTTGCTGTCCTTTGGGGACATTATCTATGGTTGTCTTTGATGTCCGACTCTCATGATAGAGAGTCTTTTATCTTCTTGCTTTGTATGGGTCAAGCATGTATTATCGTTCTTACTTCAATATATTCCTGCATGCTTTTATCTATACTCTCGTTTTTTATGCACTGTCTCCTTTAGTTATCCCCATCTTTGACTAAGTGACAAAGGGGGAGAAATCGTATTGAGGGAGAGCTGTCTACCTACGGGGGAGATACTCCCTGAAGATGCTATCTCTCTATTTTGTCAATTATCAAAATGGGGGAGTTTGTTGGCACATTTTATTTTGAGTAATTAACAGCTTCTTCGTAGTTTAGTCTTCTGTTCTTCAGATTCATTTTTTCTCAGAAGATCAAGGGCTTCCTCCTTCTTGAAGACTGTAGCAGTCACCGGCGTTCCCTGCATAAAGTCGGCGTCTTCCTGCTTAGTGTCTTCGAGTCTGTACTGGTCTAGGTATTTCTGTAATCACTAAAGGATGGATGATAACTTAAAGCATAAATCGAAAATCAAGTCATTCAGAACGGCATACCGGCGGTATGCTCCGGCATACCGGCGGTATACCGTTTTCGCGTCCAGAAAAGTTTCTGTGACAAAAAGCGGCATACCGGCGGTATGCTCCGGCATACCGGCGGTATACCGTTTTCGCGTCCAGAAAAGTTTCTGTGACAAAAAGCGGCATACCGACGGTATGCTTCGGCATACCGGCGGCATACCGCTTTTTGGACTCCAGAAAGTTGCTGTCTCGAAATGTCGGCATACCGACGGCATGCTGCGGCATACCGGCGGCATGTCATTTTTAGCAACACAATAGTTGTTGTGATTTTTTGTCGGTATACCGACGGTACGCTACGGCATACCGGCGGCATGCCGTTTCTAGCAGCTCTAAAACTTTCTGTGACTTCTGTCGGCATACCGGCGGTATGCTCCGGCATACCGGCGGTATACCGAATTTTGAATACTTAGTTTTCGATTTAATCTGACATGCATTAATGGCCGCATTTAATGCTCTTGAACGGTCATAAATATGACCGTTACTATTTGGACGGCATACCGGCGGTATGCCGCGGCATACCGACGGCATGCCGGTCTGCGTACATTCAGAAGCATTAAATGCCACCCACTCTTGGTTTTCTTATAAAAGGAAGCTCTCTCTCTCTTGAGCTTCTTTACCAACTCCTTCATAAATTTTCCAACAACCAAGAGCTCCACCATTAATACTCTCCAAAGCTTTTCATTGTCATCCTCTCCCTAAGTGCTAGAGTATTAAAGAGTTGTACACTTTCGATCTTCAAGTGTTAGAAGATCAACAAACTTTCTTTCTCTGTTGTTTGAAGTTGGCGAGCCTTCGTAAGAAAACTCGTGTGTAGAAGTTGGCGAGTCTTCGGATCCAAACTCGTGTTGAAGTTGGCGAGTTCTTCGGATCCAAACTCGTGTGTACTATTTGGATAATAGTGGATTAAAGCCGGAGAGAGTTCCGGGACTGGATTGCCTCAAAAGAGGATACCAGGATACATCCTTGCGTTTGTGTTTGATCTTTCTACTCTTTTCTTTAAATTGCCTTTATGGCATCAATTGTTGTAGTTTATATTTTATTTCCCTATTCACCCCCCCTCTAGGGTTCTACAAAACTATCTATCCTAACTAATAAATTAATATCCTACTTTAACATCTACTAACTCTCATATTCCTTCTAACATAAACTAATATCCTAATCTAAACTAACCCTTTAACTGAAACTAATATCTAAATAATGCTAATCATGAACTAACCACCTAACCTGGAAGTCCACACTGCTCAAGCACAGGCCAAAGGCCAAGCTATAAGGCAAAATGCAGGCAACTGCTTGTAGCTACAAGGCAAAACCAAATGTTGACGGTATATATACCGTCAACATTTAAAAAGTTTACTTGTCTTGACAAAGTGAGTGAAGTAACTCTTATAGACCGAAAGGATACTCTATACACTCTATGTAATACGATATACCAATCATACCTACACTTCTAGGATACTCTATACACTGTAGTAATGAATTGTCCTTACTAATGATGCTCTTAGGTAACATAATATTTGACAGATGAGATTTTCATGTTGCACTTAGGCATTTGTAGCTATAAACTGCTTGAGCAACAACATATAGGTATGGAAATCGGTATCGGACTATTCCTATGAGTATTGGTATCGACGATATCAGTAGTAGACTTACTAGCTTGGTTTTTGGTCAAAACCAATTATTTTTAATTTTTCTTAGAGGATACGATTCAAAGGACAACGTACGTGATCAGTTTAATTAGCTCACCGGATAAAGGAGACGACCAAAAAAGTCAATATTGTTGACCACCTCTGCTAATTGCTACTTTTGATTGCCAACCACATTATTAAAAATAATAATAATAATAATAATAATAATAATAATAATAAAGTCAACACACTAGACTATCCTAGTCCGATTGTGAACTATCAAAACTAGGGGTGCAACTCGGGCGGGTTGGGTCGGGCTTGAGGTCAACCCGAGCCCAACCCGGTGAATCATAAGCCTAGTCCGAGCCCGGCCCGACCTCGGGTTCCACATATGAAGCCCAAGACCGAGTCCGGAGGATCGGGTTGAACTCGGGTTGGGTCGGGTACATCGGGTTTATCGGGTTCTAATATAATATTTGAAATAATTTTAAACTAAAGTAATATTAGACACATAATCAAATAACAATCAAGTCTTAATCATTACAAAATACAAACTGAAATAAGATTTAGGATAAGGAGTTAAAGAGTTTGAGTGAAGAAATTTAGGATTTAAACTTTTTATTTAAAAAGTTTATATATATATATATATATATATATATATATATATATATATATATATATATATATATATATATATATATATATATATATATATATCGGGTTTCGGGTTCTTCGGGTAATCCGACACATGAACCCGAGCCCAACCCGATTTTTGATCGGGTTCAAATATTTTAACCCAAATCCGAGCCCGAACCCGAGTATCTTCAACCCTAACCCAACCCATTAACGGGTTTACCCGATCGGGCTCAGGTTTGGCCCGTCCGAGTTGCACCCCTAATCAAAACCATTATATGAATCGAGTTTGAACAAAATTAAACCTAAATATAAAACCCAAAACATGTCCAAGACACTTGCCATGCTTCCCCCTCTCTCACTCTCACACAAGACACAACCGCACACACTATATATTTATAAACTTTTATCTAAAATAGTCCACATACATAAATATATACCAATTTATATATATTTACATATATACATGACTTGTGGATCAAAAATACATAGATATATATAGGAATCCATATGAAAACCAATTGGGATACCTTAACCATGACTAACCTACCCTCATTTATGCACAAAACTGAAATTAGGATTATAAATGATCTATTGGGCATTTCCACAAATAGTTGCTTCGTGTGTCACCCTCCGTGTGTGTGTGTGTCTGTGTGTCTGTGTGTGTGTGGGAGAGAAGGAGGAGGAGGAATTAGGTTAGGGTTTACCACCGAAGAGGAGGAGGAGCTCGAGGAGGAGGAGAAGCTCGACACAGGGGGGGAAGGGAGTCGTCGGGGGGGGGGGGGGGGGAGGGAGGGAGTCACCGCAGGGGAGAGAGTCGCCGGGGGGGGGGGAAGGGGGAAAAAAATTTCGAGTTTCGATTTTTCGAGTAAGGGGGAAAAGGGAGTCCTGTGCCCTAAGTAAAAAAAGTTAGCGACGTCAACAGTGGACGTCGCTAACCGTCGCAATAATTTTAATATAAGCGACATATTTTCTTAATATGTCGCTGAACGTCGCTATTCAGCGACATACTTTATCTAGTGTCGCTGAACGTCGCTATTTAGCGACGTATTGCGACGTCATTAGGAAGGAGTCGCTATATTATATAGTTAGCGACGTAATTTCTTTCCATCGCTAAACGACGTCGCTAATAGGACATATTTTTAGTAGTGATAGTAAGCCATCATTATCTGTTGAAATAAAAAATTCTAATCACAAAAATAAATAAAAAATTTAACCCACTTGATTGTATAAACATCAAATAATAGATGTCCAAGTGAGTTGCAACACACAATCACATTTTCTCGGGACCTTCGATATGACATTTAAATTTTACCTTAGCTGTCCATGGTTCTAATTAATCCTATTACTTTTCGTGCTCGCTCGAATAACCTATAGGAATTACCAACACATGGATTTGGAAAATCATGTAACATGTATCTAATTATTAATTTTCATTTATTTGATTACTATAAATAAACCTACGATGGTTGTGTACTGAACCTCTAGTGTAGTACAACACATTGTATTAGTTTTCATTTCAATTGAGAAAATTAAAAAGCATGGTAAGACGAAGTAAAGACTAAATAGTGTCCAACTTTAAAAAAAAAGTTTAGAAAAATAAATAAATAACTCCTTTTTGCACAATGTCCCACTAATTACCAATTAAAAAGAAGAAAATTCAAATCATAACCACAATCTTTTTTTTTTTTCTTTTTTAAACCCACCTGATGGCAGAAACAGTAAATAGCACCTAATATTTGCACTTGTGTTTCATGTCGTTGTCGTCACGCGTGGGAGCAACGTGATGATTGGAGGGAGCAGGAAAATTTGCAAGGATGCAATAACCGTGCCCGTCAAAAGTTACAAATTGCCCCCTCTAATAATTACAATTTGACATAATCCCCAGAAAAATGACCGCGACTCGTGCCGGAGAAACCGGCAGCTGTCGCTACGTCGTCCGACGTGGCGCTGTGGTCCCCAATCCCCTAACGGATAAGATACCGTTTCTTGCCGGTTGCTTCTCCGGTGGGGGTCACGTGCGTCGCACGTGATAGCCTGCGGCCCAATGATGGGTTTTATTTGCACGTTTGTTCCTCAAACATTTTCTTTATTGCTTTTTTGAACCAGTAGTTTTTTTTTTTTGGTTGCCTGGTTAATATATATGCTAATCAAACGAGACATTTTTTAAATAAGAAAAGCACTTATTTACTAAGGGGGGAAATTATATATTCATAGATAACATTTGTCATTCGTGGGTTCTGGTCTAGTGGTAACAACGGGATTCCGACGCAGAAGGCACAAATTCGAATCTTTCTTTGACATTTGTCAAGTCGAAGAAAATGATACCTCAAAAATAAAATAAAATATATGACATGTTATCTCTATAAAAATAAACTAGGGTGAGCATTTGTTGTTAAGCCGAAACCGAACCGAAAAAAGTAATTTGGTTCGGTTTTCTATAGTACGGTTCGATTTTCGGCCTTAGTTTTTTAAATTTAGGTTTTTTTTTTTTCGATTTTTAGTCCGGTTTTAGAATTTGGGAACCGAATCAAATAGAAAACTGAATTATAGATATTAAAATTAATCTCTATATTTTTTGGTAAATTTTTTGGTTCTATTATCTCTTATATTACTATTTTTGTAAATTTATGATATATGCTCTCATCCATTCCAACCTTATCTTCAATTTGTTTTTTAAAATATGTTCGATTCTATTCGATTTTTTTAAAATTGGTTCAGTTTGAATCGAACTGATCGAATGCTCGCCCATTATGTAAACTTGACAACTTTAGAGCCCCACGTTTTGTTGTACAACTTATGCTTCATGATAAATAACCTTTAACAAAAATATAGGTGTCGAGAGAAACTACTTTTGAATAATATCCACTATAATTTCCAAAACTTTTAGGTTGTGATTGATAGGGATAACACTAGTCCATGACTAATAATTTGGTAAAAATGGAAGGAATTTTTTTTAAAGGGTTTAATATATATATAAACAAATATTTGGATAACAAATAACAAGGATTTTTTTGGGTCATTTTCTCTCGCTTTAGTAGCAACCATAAAAGATAGGAAATGACAAGTTATTTTGTATTATTATTATCTTTACACAATATATATGTTTTCAAGATTTAGCCTACACTTATGTTTAAAGACAAACGTTACATCCGAATCACCCTTGTGGTCAGCGATAAGAGGCATACAAGTTCTGACTTAGTGGCAAAAGATCAGTAGATCGAGCCACTGAAACGTGTGTGTGTGCACAAAATATGTTCTGCCAGATCAGACCAACAAAATGAGATAAATTCCAACAAAATTTGAGATGGAATCATAAACCTAATAGTTCTGTACAAAATAACTTCAAAATTAGAGATGGAATCATTTAACTTAATAGTTTCGTACAAAATAAGAATCCAAGCAATGTGGTAGCTTAGGAATTATGCTGACACAAACTTGACCTAGTATCGAATAATTAGTAGTATCTTCTAAAAGGAAAAAAGAAAAAAAGATGGAGAACATTTGGAACATGGCCACTTTTTCTCAATAAAATGAAATGAAATATAATTATTAATAAAATCCTCGTCTTTTGTTTTTGATGCGTTTTGTTACGGTCTGACTAGATTGGTTTGAATGCGCATTAATTAAATCATAGTAATTAGGGACATATTGAAATGTTTAATTATCTATATTACTTACTAAATAACGGTGTGAGCTTTACTAATTATACAATTCACGATGACGAAAAGGAGCTTTATTCTTCCGAAGAACTATATTATTTGAACAATTGGAATATATGTTAGGAAAATAAAATAAACGTTTGTAGCAAACTAAAAGCAGCATAAAGTCATTTTATTTTTATACATTCGTTGACATTTGATTCTCACGTAAGTATTGATCTCTCTTGTTGCCCAGGATAGTTTGGTGGTTCCTGTTGGGATTTGTTTCGTGTTCAATTACCGACACTCTTTGATGATTCGCTCCAAAATAGTATCAGACCGACATATCGACCAGCATATCGATGATATACTGTTATATGTTCAAAAGTACATAATTAATCCCGTAAGTTGTTGACTTTTTTTTTTCTACCAAAGCTATACTGAAGGCATACTTTCATGTCAAACTGCTTCAAATTTGTCTACAATTCAACTCTAAAGTTACAATTTCGACAGTTAGGATATCTCACTCGGACATGACAAAAGGCGTAAAGTGACGCTTTGATACGCACTTCGTACATAATGCAATGGACGCGAGATGATATTTTGCGCATCATTGTGCCGTTCAATGATAGTTCAACGTACGCACTGTAGTACCCCATCCCGCTCAGTCAATCGGAGGAATCGAAACGCCGATGACGTTTGGACTTAGCCATGCAACGGCGACTCGAAGGCCCGCTCGGTCGAGGCGACTACTCGCTCAGGTGGAGTAGTTTCGGTGAACTTGTCTCATCTTAGCCTTCATATAATAAATCGCATGTTTTCAACTTGCACAGGTAGAATTGATAATAAAAGAGACGAATCCACATAGATAAGGGAATAATCCCGACGGGTCGAATTGAGTTAGAATATGGAAAGGTCCAACGGTCGGCTTAGAGTCGGTGCACGGTGTGCTTTGAAAATGACACTCGTCCCTTCGTCCCGTGGCTTGGGAGAAGGAAAGTTGGTATTCGCCACAAAGCTAAGAGTTAGCCTAAGTCATAGGCGTCGCCCGCGTAAATGCTCGATAAAGCATACACGCTTCCACGATGCAAGGCTTGGCATAGCCTTTGCTCGCCCCATGGGTTAAAGTTACATTGCACGGCTTGTGGCATAAGTCTTGGCACCCAAATGACTTGGTCGTTCAGAAGTCGAACGCATGCGCGACACGTTTCCGCAATGCGAGGCTTGATGCAGCCTTTGCTCGTCGAGTCGTCGTGCGTTTAAATTAGGCAAGTTATGTTTGGCTATCGGAGTAGTAGCAAGTACGGTCCTACGAGTTCTACGACTGGGTATAACCACATAGTCTTACGGTTTCAAGACCCGTCATATAAAGTATGACTTGGGCGATAGCGTCGCGTAGAACGTAAGTCGTTTAAGGCACGATGCACGGACTTAGTGTTAAAGGCACGAGCCACGGTTGATTCATTGAGTTTGAAAAAAGGGACTTTCAAATAGGCATTCCTAAGTTGAGTGGAATGATAGGACAAGAAAGAAGAATGCTCGCGACCGTGGGTCGTTGAGGCGGTCTTAAGATGTGAGAAGTATTGAACATGGCCCTGAAAGAGATGGTAATACTAGAAGAAGAATGACTGTGTGAGACGTCAGTTCGAGTCGAGTCTTGCATGGTCATTGGACAACTTGTCGACAAGGAGGAGTTTTCACGAGCGGTAACCCTGGGCGCCATGGGACCGCATTGTCCTGTGGGAAAACACGGTATAGTCGTAGCTGGACGAACCGCTCGGGTTATTCGAAAACTTTCAGCGGGACTAGCTACTTGCGTTGAAAGGGTCGCCGAATAGCAAGGCTATAGTCCATGATAGTTTGTGATGTTAGTGACCAATTCATATAGATGGGTCAACACGGGCGGCAATCCGCGTGTCTGCTTTTGGATTGAGTCAGCTGAATGTGTGTACGGTTAAAACACGATATTTGGGCCTAAGATTTGGCATCAACATAGGCGACGTGCTTCGGCATGAGATGCGACGTCGGGTCTTAAGTTGTTGGCATATAAGTTGCATAATTTGGTTTGAGTCATCTTGAGTTTAAGTCAGGAATTGCCGCAAGGCAAAGTCGGTGAGCGAAATTTAGCCCACAAGTCTTTATTGGGTCAGTTGGTGATTAAAGTAGCAAGGGCCGCAAGACAGCGATATGGTTAAGTCACACTGAGTTGCGAGGCATGGCACAATGTGTTTGTAGCACAGTCACATGGAAATGGAGTCTATCGTGTAGTTGCGTCTTTGATTTTGGACCGAAAGACAAGCACGACTTGATAGGTTAACGTTGTTGAGTTGACGTTGTTGAGTTGACGTTGTTGTTGCAAGCACGGGATGGTCTAGAGACACAAAATAGGCCAATGCGTCTGTCCTAAGACTGATCCTAAGGCAAGACTAGTAAGACAATCATAAAGGGACTATGTTGCACAAATTAAATCAAACATGTTGGTTTTGTATGGATGGACGAAAAGCTCATTCCACCAGTACAGTTGAGTATTGACATCCACATAGTTTTCATGTGCAGGCACAGGTAGAAGCTCGTGGCGCGGAGCTCGCTTGGATGCGTCGAGGCACGAAGTTCCTTAGCGATTCGAAGCGTGCGGCCGCATGGAGTCAAGACTTATACGGGACATAATATATGGACGTCGTCTTCCGAAGCATCCGCTGGTTCAACACTTGTATTGAGAGATGAGAGAGAGCTGAGTGACTTGTAATGTGAGAAGATTGAGCTTGAGTGACTTGTAATTTTGGCCTTGCGTCCCTTTGTAATCCTTGTTTCAATATTAATAAAATGTATCTTTTGAATGACTTGTGTTTTGCTTCAAATTTTTGTTGCTATTATTCAATATCTCTGTTTGGGACTTCTCTGCGACGACCCCGTCGTAGCCGTTGTAATCGGCCGTTATGGAACCCGTATTACATGAGCACAATTTAGGCTCGTACAGCATCACGCCTTAGTGTAGTGCCTCGACCCGCAAAGTCAATCGGAGGAATCGAAATGCCGATGGCGTTCGGACTTAGCATTACAACGGCTGCTCGAAGGCTCGCTCGGTCGAGGCAACTCCTCGCTCAGGTGGGGTAGTTTCGGTGAACTTGCCTCATCTTAGCCTTCACTTAATAACTCGCATGATTTCAACCTGCACAAGTAGGCTAATATAAAAGCTACGAACGCACATAGCTAAGAGAATAATCCCGACTGGTCGGAATGTCCTAGAACATGGAAATGGTCCCACGGTCTGCTTAGAAGTCGGCTCAGCGTGCTTTCAAAATGACACTCGATCCTTTGTTCCCGTGGCTTGGAAGAAGAAAGTTGGCTTAAGTTGCTAAGTTGTCCCGACACTCGAATCAGCCTAAGTCCTAGGCGTCGCCTGCGTGAATGCTTGATAAAGTATGCACGGTTCCATCGTTTTGTCCAAACACTTAAATTAGCCTAAGTCATAGGCGTCGCCCGCGTGAATGCTTGAAAATGCATGCACGGTCCTGTCCCGCAAGGCTTGGCATAGCCTTCGTACGTCCCACAAGTTAAGTCGTCTTGCACGGCTTGTTGGCTAAATCTAGGCACCGGAGAACTTGGTTGTTCAAGTCAACCCCGTGCATAGCACGTTCCCTCGATACGAAGCTCAGCGTAGTCTTTGCTCGTCGAGTCGTTGCCCGAATAAGTTAGACAAGAGTTGTGTTGGGCTATCGAAGCCATTTCTAGCACTGTTCCGCTCTATCTGCGGTTGTCAAGTCGCGTAGTCCCTTGAGAACAAGGCTCGTCATATAAAGTATATGACTTGAGCGTTAGCATCGCCTAGAAAACCAGGTCTGTCTACGGCACGAGCTACGGTCGGTTTAGTAAAAAGCTTGCCACGAACAAAAGAAGTCCACGCGACTGGTTGTCGTCGAGATCGGCCCCGCTACTTGGGAGTCTCGCTTAGTCTTGATAAGTCCCGCACACGAGATCGGTCCCGTGGCTTGGGAGTCTTTCTATGTCTTGAAAGGAAACACACGAGATCGGTCCCGCGGCTTGGAAGTCTCGACATATAGAAGGAAAGCTTGGTCATGTTAAGGAAGGACTGGATAGATCGAGTTAAGACTTGCATGGTCATTGGACAACTTGTCGACAAGGTGTAGTCTTCTCGAATGATTGTCGGGGCGCCGGGATCATTCGGCCCAGGAGAAGCGAGTGCGGCTCAAAGCAGGATGTCGGATAACCGCATGGGAGTATCGGCGCTTCCGGGGCTAGCTACCCATTGGAAGGGCGGCCCGATACCCCCGCCGAGCCGTGTCCAAGATAGCTTGACATTGCTAGTGACCACTGTCACGACCCGTACCCGCTATAAGGGCACGTGCACGTGACAACGCCCAGCCCTCACCGTAAAAACGGCGTGGAACGCTGTAGGTTTTCTACTCTAACAACAGTTTATATATATATCAAAAACCTGTCGAGAATATGGTCAACTCCGAACGGAGGACAAGCATTGAATATATATGAGTGCTCAATCACAACTCTAAGATGATAAAGTAAAGACAGAAAGATAAAGACAACAAGACGATAAAATATAACCTGTCAAGTCCAGCACAAAGGATATACAAGTCCAAGTCTCTAATACAATCCATAATAATAACAGTCTCAAAAGTAGCTGGAGACAAGGTCCAGTGCAAAAGACCTACTCTAACTAAGCAATAGGTAAAGTCTCGTCAGGCGAAGCTAAGCCCTGCTGGACCAAAGTCTCCAAGTCTAAGCCCACTATGTCATCCGGACCGTAGTAGGTACAGTAATCCTCCTCATCAGCATATGTAATATTTTGTCAACATATTTAGTCAGGATGGAACGAGTACAATCTACTAACAATAGTTCACAAGATATGACAAAAGCTATAAGACTGTAAATAGAGAGTATATACAAGAAAATCATAGAATGTACATGTGAGTATCATGGCAAGGTAAGCTGTAAATCTAGAGCTAGAACAAGGCAAGTAAACTGATCATGGCATGTACAAAAATCAAGAATCATATATCTAGGTGTGTGAGTACTATCTAC
>JANAVB010043419.1:21494299-21506799 GCA_029216955.1 Iris pallida
AGCTCTAACCATCGCCTCTGCCTCATATTCAGCTCCTTCTGGGTAAACACGTACTTCAAGCTCTTGTGATCAGTATAGATCTCAACTCGCTCTCCGTACAGATAGTGTTTCCACAGCTTCAAAGCAAAGATGACCGTTGCCAGCTCCAGATCGTGAGTAGGGTAGTTCCTCTCATGAGGACGTAACTGCCTAGATGCATAGGCAATCACCTTTCCGTGCTGCTGAAGTACACAACCCAAACCTCGTCCTGAAGCATCACTGTAGATCGTATAACCACCAGATCCAGATGGCAGCGTCAAGATAGGAGCTGTAGTCAACCTCGCCTTCAGCTCCTCGAAGGCGGCCTGGCACTCCTCGGACCAAATAAACTCCTCGTCCTTCCTGGTAAGGTGGGTCATCGGCTGGGCAATCCTGGAAAAGTCCTGCACGAACCTCCGGTAATAACCTGCCAGACCCAGAAAAATTTGAACCTCTGCTACTGAGCTCGGCGTAGACCAGGACTCCACTGCAGAAATCTTCTTCGAATCAACTGAAATCCCCTCGTCAGAGACAACATGGCCAAGGAACTCCACGCGATCCAAGAAGAACTCGCACTTGGACAGCTTCCCATACAGCTGCTCCCTCCTGAGAGTGTCCAACACAATCCTCAGGTGCTCTTCGTGCTCCTCTGGTGTCTTCGAATAGATGAGAATGTCATCAATGAAGACCACTACGAACTTGTCAAGGTACTGATGAAATACCTTGTTCATCAAGTTCATGAATTGTCACGACCCGCACCCTAGAGTTAGGGCACGAGAACGTAACGACGCCCAGCCTACGCCGCAGTATCGGCGGTAGAACGCTGTCCTAGGTCACAACATCTAACAATATAAAGCTAAGCAGTTTATACTCCCCGAATGGGGGTGACATAGCAGATACAAATTCAATTACATCTAAGGTAGAGTATGATAAGGATAGATAAAACATGAAATCCAAAATAAATACAGGAGATAGAAGTCTAAGTGTCTAAGATACATGAACCCGGAAGTACATCTCAAAACTCAAATAAAGATACAGTAATCCACAAAGTAAATACAACTCCAGACAAAAATGAAATAACTACCTAAACAACCTCTAATGTGTCTCCTCTAGGCTAGCAGGCACCTCTAGGCTATCTGTAAAATTTATCAACAGGTCCAGTTAGGACTGGAGCGAGCACAATACATCTCAACAGTTCATCGCAGGTTAGAAAATATATTCATGCAGTAAAGTAAGATACAGGTACTGAAAGAATGCTGTATGTAAACAGAGAGAGAGCTGTAATAGAAATATCTACTATACATAGAGAACTAGCAGTGACTAGTGAGTCAGAGTACAATATGAACGTGTAAATGGCCTGGGATGATTCAATAAAGACACTACGGAATGATTCAATGAAGATACTACTGGTGTATTATTCACATGTCCACTTCTACTCTCCCGTACCCCCAACCAATACACAAGGATCCAGCCAGGTTATGTTATGATACTATGTTCAGACCCCGAAGGTAATAGACCCCGAAGGTAATGGACCCCGAAGGTAATGGACCCCGAAGGTGATATATAGTAGACCCATAAATGGGATAGGGATTCCAGGATGAGTCTGTGATCATAAGAGTATATGTCACAAGTGATCGAAGAATCAACGAAGCATAGTGATACGTCATGTAAGTGAAACGCACAAACATAGAGTACCCGATGCTCTCTAAGGATAACATCTCAAGAAGGGATCCATATAGTACCAATCCGTGTGACCAATGTGACAGTACAAGTAAAGTAATCTACTGCAGGAAATAATTCTAAGCAAGATATGAAATAATCAGAGAATGTACTCGCCTCGATAACCTGAACAGCTGATAAGTATAGGGAGGTCCCACTGAAGCTACAGAGTCCTATTTAAAGCAACACAGGTTACAAGGTGTTCAAGTTAAAATAAATGAATCCCTACAGGCAAATCTATATTATTCTAGGTTCTTCTAAGTCAAATTAACTCTAGGTCAACTCCGGTCAATAATTTAGTCAAACTAGGTCAAGCGTTGACTTATAGTTGACTTTGGGTCAACTGGTCAACTCTGGTCAAACAGGGTCAATTCTAGTCTAATATAAAGTGTACTTCGTTATTTGTACGTCGAAACGACACGTAAATCGAGATAAGAGGATTATCGGTAAGGTTGATAATCTTATTATAGTGATCCACGTATCCAACTTGTCAATTTCAGCGATGTGAGATCACTGGAATTGGCTAATCTCAGTTTCGTTGTACTAATCCCAAAATACGAACATTATATGAATTAATTATTAATTAATTATAAAAAGGTTAAACTCAGAGAAACTATCAACAAACACTGTCGGACGATGAAATAAACATCGCCAACATGTCCAGAATGCTCAAATTAGCTAGGATAGCCTACCCAACGGTCCAATTTGGACACAAGGGCAAAAAGGTAATTTCGGGTCAAAACGGTGTCCGTGTCGGAGCCGTTTTGCACCAAAAAACGTGCAAGAAAACAAGTCCATAAAATATAGCAAATTATATGTCCATGCAACCAGAATGTCGATACGAACCCAACGGTATCTCCAGAATTGGATTCCGTTGACCCGATCTCAATTTGGCCCGTTGACCAGAACTTGGAATTCCGGTTTGCACGAAAATGCACGCCGGAGCCAAAGTTCTCAAAACTCAGCAAACTACCTGTCAACGAGTCCAGAATGATGATACGAACTCAACGGTATCTCCGGAATTGGATTCCGATGAGTCGATCTCAAAATGACCCGTTGACCCGGATATTGGTATCCGACTTGCACCGAAATGCGTGACCAGACCCAATGTCTACCAAAACCTAGCAAATTATATGTCAACGAGTCCAGAATGATGATACGAACTCAAAGGTATATCCAGAATTGAATTTCGATGAGCCGGCATCAAAAAGTCCCGTTGACCCAGAATGTGGGACCCACTTTGCACCAAAAAACGTGCCGGGGCCCACGTTCTCCAAATCTAACAAATTTTATATGAAAATATGCCAGAACGACGCCACAAGTCTAATGGTGGTGTCAGAAATAAAATCTGAAGTCCCGTGTTCAAAAATAGAATTTTACAAGTTGAAAATTACGAATTCGGACGGCCAACTTTGGCGTCGAATTCAACCAATCAAACAAGCTCACAATAAAACAAAACTAGAGGGGTAGCAAGAGGGTTATACCAGCTTCGCACAGGATCTGGTAGCATGCCAAACGGAGCTGCGGTGGAGGAGATACAAGTTGACGAAGTTGGCCTCGCGAAACTGTCCAAATTTAATACAATTTAAACGGTCAACTTGGTGGCCAGTTTTGATGTATCAAACGATAAAATTAACGGACAAAAATTGACATGAGAAAAGGTGGATATACCGAGATTGCGACGGAGCGAAGAAATTGCCGATCCAACGGTCGGATCTCCGGAAAAACGTGCGCGAAGTTGCTGCGACGGAGCGCCAAAATGAACTTGATTTCGCGCGCGTCACGACGGGACGTCGTTCAAAACGCACGAATCGCCTCGACGGCGCGTCCCGGAGAACGGTGGCCGTCAGGGGAGGCTCGCCGGAGAGAGGGAGTGCCCATGGCGGCATGTGGCCGGCCACGGAGGCCCGCACGGCGGCGCGGCGGCGTACGACGGCGGCCCGCGCGCGCGCGTGCGTGCGTGCGCCATGCAGCGGTGCAGCCTCTGCTGCTGTGCTCACTGATGCGCGGAGAGGCACGGGGCGGCACGGCCCACTGTGAGCGGCGAGGCGACGGTGGCTTGGGGCGTCGATGGCCGGAAAGGAAGGGTGGAGATGGTGGCGTGCTGGTGGTCGATGGCCAGGCCACGGTGAGGCCGGCCAGAGGGTGGCTCGGGGAGGAGCTGAGTGCAGTGGTGGTGGTGGTTGCTTATGATGGTGGTGGTGGTTTTGAGAGGAGGAGATGGAGGAGAAGGAAAAGGAGAGGAGGATGAAGTCGACGGCGACGGCCTGCTGGCCGGGGGTGGTGGCTCGGCCAGGAAGGTCGGGCCAAGGAGGAGGAAGGGAGAGGATCGGCTGTCGGGTTGCATGGTGGAGAAAAAAAAATGGTGAGCTGCTGTGTTTGAAGTTGTTGTTGTTTTGTTGAAATAATTGAAAGGGAGAGAGAGAGAATGGATAATAGAGAGAGAAAAAAGTAGCATGGGTTTTAGGGCCGGCTCCAACATGAGTGTGGGAGTGTTGGCTGCTAAGGATATGGAAGGAAATCAATGGTGAGGATTTGGATTGGAGAATCAAAGGCTAGGATCAAATATTGAGAAGTTGGTCAATTCCAATAGGAATTTAATAAATAGAAATCTTCCAAAAATATAGAAAAAAATGTAGGAGATTACTTGATATTTTTGGGTAATAAAATAGGAGGGTGTCATGATGGAGAATAACACGGAGCTGGGCTGGACTCGGTGGAGCCAGATTGGGTCAAAACTGGACATCGTGCAAAAATAGAATTAAAAATTAGAAATCGATGATCATGGACAATTAAGTAGCACATGGGGATTCCAATAAATGGGACACAAGTGGCAGACGGGTAGTAGGCTCAATGTGGGCCATGTCCATAGTTGGGGCTGACAGGTTTTGGTCGACATGGGACCCACAAATCAAGTTGGAAAATGAATGTGACGCCGTGGAGTGAAATAAAATCGGGTCACGTGTCGAAAAAGTTGTGCGAATCAAATGGAGCTCAAAATAACGTGTCTGAGTGGGACACAAAGGTCATGGGTGACGAGCGTCTCGAGTAGATCATCAATGAGGAGTTGGTTTTAAGAAACTGACTGGTCTTGCGCTCCCAATTTAAATGTCATGGTAACACGCTGAAAATGATCAAGAAAAAGAGTGGGAAAATAAATATCAATCAAATGGTCTAAACCGACCCGAAGTTCAGCGAAGCAGAAAGAGTACAAGGGAACAAGTTTGGATGGGACACTATATACCGTCATGAAGGTAATCGTGTCCACTCCAAAACTCGTGAAGAAGATTTCCAGAGTTGAACATCCCTGATACTCCAAATATCAATGGCACGGGAAAGTACACTTAAGGAAAAAATACAGAATAAATTATTTATCAAACCAATCAATAAAATAAAAAAAAATCAGCCCGAAATTCAGGGTGCTAACATGAATACCGCCGGGGCATTGGTCAATCCAAACGGCATGACGGTATACTCATACTGGCCATAGCGAGTCCGAAAGGCAGTCTTCGAAATGTCATCCCGCTTCACCTTCAGCTGATGGTACCCGGTACGTAAGTCGATCTTCGAGAACACCCTCGCCCCGCTCAACTGGTCGAACAAGTCATCAATCCTTGGCAAAGGATACTTGTTCTTGATGGTAAGGTTGTTGAGCGCCCTGTAATCAATACACAGACGTACCTTACCATCCTTCTTGGGGACGAAAAGAACTGGCGTGCCCCAAGGTGAAGAACTAGATCGAATAAAGCCCTTGTCCTCCAGCTCATCGACCTGTCTCTTCAGCTCCGCTAACTCACTGTTGTTGATTCTATAGACGTGCTGGGAGATAGGCTCAACGCCCGGCACTAGGTCTATAGAAAACTCAACATCACGATCTGGCGGCATCCTGGGCAGCTCCTCGGGAAAGACATCCAAGAACTCAGCAATGAGTGGATGTGGCAACACCGGCCCAGCCAACAATGCTCCGCAGAATCCATCTCCCTGCTCCGCTGCACCCCTGGTGAACTCATACTCCGGCTCTTCCGGCAGCCTAAACAGAATCCTTCCTCCTCTGCAGTCGATGCTAGCGTGGTGCATGCTCAACCAGTCCATACCGAGTACCATATCGTAACTCGGAAGTAGAATTACGAGCAAACACGCACTCAGCTCCCGGCCTCTCAAAGAAACTCTCCACCCCTTGCAAACATTATTAATCAGGATGATGCCATTTCCAGTCATAATCTTGCAAGTCCTACCAAGATACTCAGCAATGATATTGTGTCAAAGAGCAAAAGAAACAGACACAAAACTGTGCGTAGCACCAGAATCAAACAAGGCTAAAGCTGGAAAAGAATCGAGCAAAATAGAACCTGCGACAACATCCGCAATGGGCTCCATCTCCTCGGCTGCAAGAGCGAAGGCTCTACCCTAACCACCCCGCTGCTGGTGGTGCTGAACAAACTGCTGCTGCTGGATCGGAAGTGGACCCCTCGGCTGTACTGCAGGTACTCTCGCTGGTCCCCCCTGAGCTGCTACCGCTCCACGGGCCTCCATGCGACGGCTCGTAGGACAATCTCTCAACTGATGTCCAGCCTCCCCGCAATAGAGGCACAAGCCCAGCCTCTTCCGGCAGACCTCCCAGATATGATCGAGCTTCTTGCAGAAGTTACAAGGAACCCCATACTGTGCCTGCCTCTGCTGAGTGTGCTGCACCTGCTGAACCGGTGCTCTGGCTTGAACCTGCGGCTGGTGATGCTGGAAAGAACGATGCTGAAGCTGAGGGCACTTAGCAGCCCCCGCACTGCTAGTAGCCCCTGAGAAAAGATTATGCTTCCTCTTGGGCTTCAAGCCCCACTCCCGCTCTACCTTGCGGGCCTCTGCGTAGATCTGGGTATAAGTCTCATAGAAGGAGGGAATGAGGATCTTGATATCCCAAGTCAACCCCTCCCTGAAACGGCTCGCCCTGATCTCCGGGTCTCGAACCATGTACTCCGTGTATCGGCTCAGACGGCCGAACTCCGCGGCGTACTCCTCCACAGATAAACTGTCCTACTGCAGATCCTGGAACTGCCGTACGAGGTCGATCTTGTCCGTGGGGGAAAATAACTTCTCCTTAAAGAGGAGCTTGAACTCTGCCCAAGTATGGCCCTCTACAGCTAGGGCTAGCTCGTTTCTGAACCAGGTGCGTGCAATGTCTAGCAACTGCAAACCTACCGCCTCGACCTTCAGGTCGTCTGCCAGACGGGAGGCCCTCATCTGCCGCTCGATATCCTCGATCCAATCATCTGCATAGACCACACCCTCGGTCCCGCTAAAGTCACGGGGCCCGAGCTTCTTGAAGTCCTGGATATCTCCGTACCTAGTACGCGTCCCCGGATGCGGAGCCCTCTGTTCCACGGCTGCAAGGGCCAACTGATGGGCATCCTCCATGCCCTGCCGTATCGCGTCTGTCTGCCTCTGCTGAGCCTCAGCCTGGGCTCTCTGAGTCTCCAGCACCTGCTGGAGGAAGGTAAGCATCTGTCCCATATCTGTAGACAGAGGAGGTGGAGGTGGAAGTATGTCTGCAACTAGCGGAGGAATCCGCTGTACAGCAGGAGGAAGAGCGCCCGCATCAACTAATGGTTCTGCGGCCGAAAAAGTCGTAGCAACCCTGGGGTCAGCCCTCGTAACTGGCGGAGGAGCGCCCCCAAGAGCTGCTGCTGCTGACACCCCGACTGCAGCAGGAGTGTCCGGATCAGGTCCGTGAGTCATAGCAGACCTCTTCGCATCCGCGGACTCAGGATGCTGGGACCTGGTCTGCACCATCCTGAAGATAGAAATAAAGAAGGAAATCAATACGACACAGAAATATTATATCAAGGAGGACAATTAGAATGCAAAATTAATATCAAAGACGGTAAGCAAGATAAGCTAGGAAAGATCCTACTGTGATTGAGTACTCTTAGCCTACTACCTCCTATATGTAACACAGGCTCGTAGTCAACACTCTAAGATGAGTGCCGCCACGACATCGTACTAATTGCGATTTCAGGACCAGCGTGGGCCACCACTAAAACGTGTCACGACCCGTACCCGCTATAAGGGCACGTACACGTGACAATGCCCAGCCCTCACCGTAAAAACGACGTGGAACACTGTAGGTTTTCTACTCTAACAATAGTTTATATATATATCAAAAACCTGTCGAAAATATGGTCAACTCCGAACGGAGGACAAGCAATGAATATATATGAGTGCTCAATCACAACTCTAAGATGATAAAGTAAAGACAGAAAGATAAAGATAACAAGACGATAAAATATAACCTGTCAAGTCCAACACAAAGAATATACAAGTCCAAGTCTCTAATACAATCCATAATAATAACAGTCTCAAAAGTAGCTGGAGACAAGGTCCAGTGCAAAAGACCTACTCTAACTAAGCAATAAGTAAAGTCTCGTCAGGCGAAGCTAAGCCCTGCTGGACCAAAGTCTCCAAGTCTAAGCCCACTACGTCATCCGGACCGTAGTAGGTACAGTAATCCCCCTCATCAGCATCTGTAATATTTTGTCAACATATTCAGTCAGGATGGAACGAGTACAATCTACTAACAATAGTTCTGTCACCCTCATTTTTCCGTATTTCTCGTATTTCGTATTTATATTCGTATCTGGATTTTGGCATGTATTTTTATTTTTCTCGATTTGTGGAATTTTGGTATTTCTCGTATTTTGGGTTTTGTCATGGCTCGGTTTTAATTGGGTTGGTTTGTTTTGGTTTGGTTTATGAGTATTGGATCACCTTAACCTATTCTCCATCCTCAACACACCACATCCCACCCTCTTTATAACTCCACCTACCACTCTCTCTCTTCATTACCACCACCATTTATTTCCTTCTTCTTCTTCTCCTTCCTCCACAACTCTCCACCCATAGGCAAGTGCATCTTGCCACTACATGAGAACCCTCTTTTCCTTGTCCATTTGCTAGATTAGGACATGGTGATCAACATTAGAACTTGGGTTTTTGTGATTTGGAGCATCCATTGTTATAGATCTAAGTTATTTCTATTTTGGGATTTTGCATGGTTTGAGCTACTTAAGTTGGATTTTTATGGGTTTTGATGTTTTCTTGTGGAAGAGAGTTCAATTCCACCCTGGTTAGAACTTTGGAAATCTGGATTTGGAGTTCGGATGGCCAAGTTGTGAGGTTTTGAAGTTTTAGAGCCATTGGAGCTTCTTCTCAGCCATGGAGAAGAAGACCCAGACCCTGCGTGCGTGTTTTTACGCGTACGCAGCTCTTAGTGTGCGTGACTTTTCACGTACACTGCTCCCTTGAGCGTGCGTGACTTTTCACGTACACTGCTCCCTTGAGCGTGCGTGACTTTTCACGCACACTGCTCCCTTGAGTGTGCGTGACTTTTTACGTACACTGCTCCCTTGAGCGTGCGTGACTTTTCACCTACGCTGCTCCCTGTAGCGTGCGTGACTTTTCATGTACGCTGCTCCCTGTAGCGTGCGTGACTTTTTATGTACGCTGCTCCCTTGAGCGTGCATAACTTTTTATGTACGCTGCTTCCCTTGAGCGTGCGTGACTTTTCATGTACGCTGCTCCCTGTAGCGTGCGTGAATTTTCATGTACGCTGCTCTCTTGAGCGTGCGTGACTTTTCATGTACGCTGCTTCCCTTGAGCGTGCGTGACTTTTCATGTACGCTGCTCCCTGTAGCGTGCGTGACTTTTCATGTACGCTGCTCCCTGTAGCGTGCGTGACTTTTCATGTACGCTGCTCCCTTGAGCGTGCGTGACTTTTCATGTACGCTGCTTTCCTTGAGCGTGCGTGACTTTTCATGTACGCTGCTCCCTTGAGCGTGCGTGACTTTTCATGTACGCTGCTTCCCTTGAGCGTGCGTGACTTTTCATGTACGCTGCTCCCTTGAGCGTGCGTGACTTTTCATGTACGCTGCTTCCCTGGAGCGTGCGTGACTTTCATGTACGCTGCTTCCCTTGAGCGTGCGTGACTTTTTATGTACGCTGCTTCACTTGAGCGTGCGTGACTTTTCGTGTACGCAGCTCCCCCTGCGTGCGTGACTTTTGTGTACGCTGCCCCATGACCCCTTGCTTAACCCATTGGCCCTTGGAGTTTTGGTCTTAATTCTTTAAGCTTTGCTCTTCTATAGCCCTGTATATTGATATTTTATTAGATATTTTACGTCCATTTTATATCCTTACGCCTTTTGTTCTGAACTTGATAATCACGAATTTACTGGATATATTTGGAATTGATAATTGAGCATGACCTGATAGTGGCCCGTCATGGCACAGTCTTGACTAGTACACTGATGTGATAACCTGACCTGATATATCTTGAATAGCTGTTGCGACGGCTACCTGACATGACATAACCTGTATAATTAATCCTGACACCGTGGGCGATTGTGCTTGTACAAATAATTCTGTCATGTCTGGCATCATGTCTAGGAGGGGACTCCTGAGTACCACGGTCAGGAGTACCTACGAAATTGGACTAAGGTTAATAATTAGTATAATTCACTAGTCATGAAGAGATGTTCCCCAGTTACAGACGATCCCGTTATCCCGGTCGCAATTGATTGGACTTGTAGCCTGCCGACGAGTAGGGCACATTTCCAGCCCACTGTTATGTGGGGCACCCACCATTGTCACTTAAATGATTGAACTCTATTATCACTATAATGCATTGTACTCTCTAGATTGTCACTATAATGATTGCCTGGATAACCTGGATAGCTGCAGGGCCTGTGACTACTTGGAGCATCTCATTGCATCTTGCTAGTAACTAGGATTGTGATAACCCTAGTTAGTTAATGTAGAAAGCCGTAGGCAATGATTGGCCGTGATTGCTTGGATGGAGTCTGGTCCAGTATAGTATTGTCTAGAATTGATTGATTGTAAGATTGTACCAGAATGATTGAAGGATTGTCACTCCAGATTGTCACTATAAGGATTGTCACTCCAGATGGTTACTATAATGATTGTCACTCCAGATTGTTACTTGACCTGATTTCTTATATTTATCTTGCCGATAAATGGTGAGAGAAACCAAGTTCCGTTCAGACGAAGGGTTACAACCCCGGTCCTTGTTTGGTTTACGGGTTGTAACCTAGCTATCTGAATAGTTCCATGGTTATCTCATCGTATATCATCCTGGCATGCTTTTCCATATGTCCTGTCTTTTAGTGATTCTATGCAAGATTGTCTTTTATAATTACCCATCATGCTTGCTTTTTCTTAAATTACTGTCTCTTATTATGTAATTATATTATTGTGCTAATTTGCTGGCTTTGGTTCTTATTTTGTGGCCTTCTTTGTGGCACTTGCCCTTCTTGGGGTCTGACCCAGCTGGTTTTGTATGGCCAGATACCGGAGCAGCAGCAAAGGATCTACCTGTCTTCCAGCCCGATGGTGGTCACCAGGCGTAACCAGGGCATCGAGTGAGTTTCTTTTGTTCTTCCACTGTAATATTGTAAATTATTCTTTTGAGGCGTTTAGCCGACGAGCAAGTGTTAGCTCGATTGTACTTACTTGCTGTCTGCCTACGGGCTGTAACATGATTGACAAGCCCCGGGGGTTGATCATGTATGACTGAACTCTTGCTAGTCCTCACATTTTGTAACGACTAACTTCATGATCATCTGGATATGTAATGTTTGGGACGCCTTACAATTGTATATTTGGAGATCTGATATCTTGTGATTATTATTAGTTGGTTGAGATTGAGACAATAGGCTATTTTATGACCTTACGAGACTGATGGATTGTAGTGAAACCCTCACATTTCTAGACAGCCGTGACCGTATAGCGGTGTGGATCCCATTCCGTTATACGTAGCTGGCTATGTCTGCCCCCGCTCTCCAGTATTCTGGTTCTGGGGCGTGACAAGTTTACAAGATATGACAAAAGCTATAAGACTGTAAATAGAGAGTATATACAAGAAAATCATGGAATGTACATGTGAGTATCATGGCAAGGTAAGCTGTAAATCTAGAGCTAGAACAAGGCAAGTAAACTGATCATGGCATGTACAAGAATCAAGAATCATATATCTAGGTGTGTGAGTACTATCTACAACATGTGGCCGGATTGGGTCTACACAAGGTTATGATCTAGCCAATCATATGTGTGGTGTAGGATTGGCATTCACAAGGTTCATAATATATACAAGGCGGGTATTGACCACACATCTACACTAGTACTCCCCGTCCCCGACTGGTAGAGTGGATCCAAGCAAGACACGTTACGACACGGGATTCTACGAGAAGGGAGCAAGTTTCCTCGAGAATCGGTGTCCATATACTGCACAAGAACTACAAGGGAGCTTGCACAAGATATACCAAGATAACGAGGAATAACATCTCATATCGGGATCCATGAATACCAATCCGTGTGACCAATGTGTCGAGAACAAGCATATCTACACTAATTACATGAATTATAACAATCATCGTAAATTAGAAAAGTGTCAGAGAATGTACTCGCCTGTAATATGATATAATATGTCAACGGGATCAAATGCTGCGTCTCGAGGACCTATAGAGAACAAGATGTACCAATACTCTGTTTAGAAAATAAAGTCAAATCAAATTAAACCCTATTAAGTCATTCTAGGTCAAGACAAGTCTAGTTAGGTCAACCTTGGTCATGGGAGAACATTGGAAGTCAATCCGTATCAAACTAGGTCGAAAGTTGACTTACAGTTGACCTTTGGTCAACGGGTCAACTCTGGTCAACTCTTGGTCAACTCTAGGTCAATCCTAGGTCAATGGTGT